>JAQMYI010000020.1:15886797-15902491 GCA_030014275.1 Clariallabes melas
TATTGTTGTAGAATGTAGAAAATAAATCACTAAACAAAAACAAAGAAATTTGCAAGTGTTCTAAAACTTTTGAACGGGAGTGTATATATATATATATATCCCTTTTTCCTCTTATGAAACCTCTGAATAAATTAAAACATTAAAACAGCTATTTAAATTTGTATTACATTTAATAATAATAATAATAATAATAATAATAATAATAATAATTATTATTATTATTATATATAAGAAATATTATTATATATAAGAAAACTTATTATTATTATTATATATTATTATTATTATTATTATTATTAATTTGCTCGACTCTTGTTTGTCTAAGTGTTAACAGTGTGCGGAATTTCCTTCTGAACAAAGGTTCCGGGGGTAAACGTGTTTCCACCCGGTTTCCTATTACAGTAACACAGCCAAGATGGCGGCCGAACAGCTGAATGTCAACACACCTCCTCCTGGCAGTGACAGTGTGCACGAGGAGAAATTACAGATATTAAAAGGTAAATATTAAACTGTTTAAATTTAAAATGTAGCTAAAGTATCCGCTGTTGTACAGGAATAACGAGCAGGTCGGGTTCAGGTTTTAAACCTCGTGTTATCTATAACTAAGGGTCTGACTAATATAACTATAATATAATATGAGTTTGTCTTCTCACACATTTAAAGTGTAAAATAAACTCTTCATTCTCTTACTGTTTGTACAAACATAAGATAGTTATGTTATTTTAATGTGTAGAATAATGTTTTGTCTATTGCTATAGATCCATAGACTTGTGTTTGGGTTAAATGTGTTTAATTCCAGTAAGTCAGTAAGTGTAGAAGCTCTCAGTAGTTAATTTTAATAGCTTTATTGATGATATTGATGATCTCTAGGCCACTGGTTTTCCTGATAAGTTTTGCACTCAGTGTGTTTCCTAAAGTCTTTGTAGAAAGAGTTAAAACGTTAAAGCTAAAAATAATCTGATGATCTTTAATGTAATCAATGATATTATTATTATTATTATTTCAGGTTGAAGCCCACGTACACGTCTGTCTGTCTGTCTGTACGGCAGAACTCTCTGTCTAACTTATTAATACAAAGAAATACAATTTATTTTTCCGAGGTTGAGAATCTTACACCTTGTTTTTTACGTTAAGCTGTAGTTCTTTCATCGTCAGTCAAATACACTCCCTGTTCGGTAATCGCAGAATGAATCACACATGAGAAATTTTTGTCTTAAAATGACTCCAGCGTGTGAATAAATTCACTTGTACCACTTCAGTGAAAGTGAAAATATGAACTAATGATAGTAAAAACATTCAGTTTATCTTTTCTAATTAATATCTATTGGTGCAGGTGTTTGTTTACGTTGAGCGAGTAGAACGTTAGTAGATTATTTTAAAGGAGCTTATTAAATCCGACACGTAACTGTTCATAAAATCGCTTTTACTCAACATTTTGATTTCACTTCTGGTGCAGATTAAACTTCAGGCAGATATCGAAGTACTGCAAAAAAAAGTTTAATTTAATTCTGTTCCAGCCAGTTTTACATACAGACAGACAGAAAATTTTCGGAGACTGGTTTCGGGTCCTTCGATGTATGAAACATATCAGTGAAAGAGCGACTAACATTCTGACCAATGTACAGACAAAACCCTTAGTTTTTTCGATCATGCCAGTAACCAGGGTTTCCTATATGGACCGTGCTGAGGGGATGTTCTTGTAATGTTCCTGTAATGTTCTTGTAATGACGGATGATTAATTATCATCGCTGCATTGCGGTTCAGGAGTCACAATGCCATGCTGTGGCAAAGTTTTACACTTTATCGTGTTTGTTCTCTTCCAGGCGGTGCGTTTCTGACGACGGTGGCCACTGCAGGGATGATCGCTGGATTCGGCTCGACCCTCGCTTTGGCTAAGAAAAAGAGCCCTGAGTGGTTTAATAAGGTGGGAACATTTAAAGAAAGACATAGCTTTACATCTTATTCACCGTATAAGTGAAATCGAAATGTTGATTAAAAGCAATGTCACAAACAGTTGTGTGTCAGATTTAATAATCTGCTTTAAAATAAGCTACTAATGCGCTACTCGCTCATTGTAAACAAACACCTGCACCAATAGATATTTAGAAAATAATTTAATTAAAAAAGCTAAATGGAATTTTTTTACTGGGATAGTGCTGAAATAATATAGAATAACAATTAATATAATAATAATAAGGTCTCCGAGTGGCGCAGTGGTAAACTGCTCACCCTATCATCCGGAGATCGCTGGTGCGGTTCCCGGATGAGGCTGTAACTTCTCGCAGCCGGAGGTCTAGAACTCCGCCGTTGCCGGTTCCCAAGTGCCGGATGAGAAAGGAGAAGGGTTGGGCTTTGGGCTAGCAACCCGCCCCGTAAAAACCCAACCGCTACGGAAACAACGAGAATTTTCTCCAATGGAGAACACTCGTTGCCCTGTGCACAGATCGTGCTGACGGCCTTAAGGATTAAGGATAATAATAACAAATATTAGTTGCAAGCAACGATGAGTGGGCCCAAGCACCCTGCGCCATCGCCAGCCGGGCACACCAGAAAGACACTGGGCACACCGGGCACATGCATTTAAAGGGGACGTACCAATACCATTATGACATCATTTTAGAAAAGGGGAAATTTTATGCTTTGACCTCAAAAAAGCCCCAGATGCTGGGAAAAAAAAGCATCTCACTATAATGTCACTAAATGTGATGTCACTGAACGGATGTCGCTCAATATGATGTCCCACAGAAAATCACTTTTCAGCGCAAGTTTCACGGCTGGACCCGTTTGAGATATCAAAAATCCCTCTTAAACTTTGCATCCTCAATGTCTTTAGCTGATATCGGCCCGGTTTGGTGGCGATCGTATACTGTAAGTTCCCTAGGAGGAGTATATTAAAATCCATCGGGTGTATTTTGGAAAACGACCCAAAGTAACCGACTTCCTGTTGAGTTGAGTTCAGGACATGTAATATAAGAGTTGTTCGGCTTAAGGAGATCTAAATGTGTTGCCGGGTTTCACGTGCATACGTGCAAGTGTATATCAGCTATGTAGCAAAATCTCGAGTGAGACTCCTAATGGCAACCTGTCTGGCAATTTTCATGAGGTTTCCAGCATGATTAGACACGTTAAGGGCCCAAGCACTATGACGTCAGACATCACACTATGACGACATAAGGCTGGTGTCACAGTGCTTCGGCCCTAATTAATAACAATTCCCCTGTTTTCATGTGGCATTTCACATTTCATTTGATTCCACAATAAATGTTTTACATTAAAAAAAAATATATATATATATATATACGTTTGCATTTGAGGTGATAAAATGTTGCTGTTCCTCTATAGCCCTACAGGTGGTGCTCTTAACTATTCACACATTAGCAGGCAGCACATCATCCTGTGTGGTAGGATCGAATTATTTGCAAAATAATAATAAAAAAAACTAATCAGGATATTTATAAAAGCCTGATACAGATCGCGATACATATGGAATCGGCGCCGAGATATTGTGATAATATCGTATCGCATTGTACCTGGTGTGTGTTTTTTTTATTTAGATGGAATTAGATGCCTCACTGATTTTGGTTTTGAGACTAATTAAATCCCTGAACATTTAATATAACGAGTCCTGAAAGCAATCAGGTGCTTAAGTCTTTGACTAAGTGTTCGTTAGCGTACGGCTGAGACATGGCAGCGTTTTTTTTTTTTTTTCATCTTTAAGGACATTGTAATCTCGCTGTCTTACACTTACATAACTTCTCTCATACAGCCCACAAAACCCAGACTTCTCTTTTCTGACTCTCCCGAGCTGTTTTTTTTGCCTCTTCACTCTTATTTAAACCGTTGTTTGTGTTTGTTTTTCGTATTGCGCAATCCCCTCATCAGTTCTGCAGATGGTGTTCATCCGTCAGCCCACAGAGGAATAGTGTGTCTTGTGTGTCCCGGGCACTTTTTTCTGCAAACACACAACTTCAGCGGTATGTGTGTGTGTCCTTAGAAAGCCACAATTAGATTTGTTGCGTGTGTGAGGTCATGGGAACGTCACAGACCATTTGAGCGCTGTTTAAACTCGATTGTCAGACAGATCCAGAAATCAGGGCAGACTCCTGGGTCTCTCTCTCTCTATCAGTGCTGGCGTCACTTAAAATCACGGCGGGATTCACCTGATGTACTTTGGACTTTATTCAAACGTTTTCTGAAGTAACTTAAGATGTTAATCTCAAGTTAATCAAGTAACTGATATTAAGAAATTAACCGATTAAAATGTATAAAGTGGTAATAAAGTTAGCAGTAAAAGATCCATTTTAAGTTCCTGTGGTGGCCTCTGTAAATAAATCCATGTATGAGGAAACACTTGATTGTGAAACATTAAACACACGGGGAGTTTAATGCTGCGTTCGACTTCACCCACGTCAGGGGGTTACGATTTGGTTGACCGATTTTTAAATCTCATGTTGAAGATGATGTCATGCGTAAATCGAGAGATGGTCCTCTCTTGATCCTCAGTCCTCTCTCTCCGACATCTTTAATTGTCCTGAGTTTCTTGTACAGATTTATTAAATGTTTAAGCACTGGTTCCAGCACTCTCACCGTCTGTTTCAGGGTGTGGTCGGGACGGCGGCGGTGCCCGAGAGCGGAGCGTCGTTAGCTCTGCGTGCGCTCGGATGGGGTTCCCTGTATGCCTGGTGTGGAGTTGGTCTCCTCACCTTCACGGTGTGGAAAGCTCTCGGTGTCCACAGCGTAAGTGTGCGTGTGTCTTGTGTTGCGTCCCTAGAAATGTTCTCAGAACATTAATAATTTTTGTTTGTTTTTGCAGTTAGTAGAATTCCGACAGAAGATGCAGTCCATCTTTCCTGCCATCCCGAAAAACGAGGACACTCAGCCGGACACGCCGCCTCTCGACTGGGACTCGCTGTTTAAGTCCAAATGATCGCAGACGTTCCGGGACGCGTCCGCTCACCCGATGGACAAACTGTTGTAAAGTGGCCGCCAGGTCACGTCAGAGTCAGAGCTTCCCTGCACTTCTGAACTTTTTAAGGAGCGTGACGTCGAAGAAGCTTTCTGGAGAAACGACCGACTGTGCGGCGATTCTACACGTCTGACAAATGAAGCTGCTGGTTAAAAGGACATTTTGGGGCTTTATTTGTCAAACACGACCATTTAAATTGGCTTTGGAGCATTTTTAATTAACAACAAAATGATTTAATTTATAATTTAATCTCCAGGGAAATAGAGTGTAATTCTGGGATTGAAGCGGCAAAATACTCCATACAGCCAAAAGTTTGTGGACACCTGAGCTATAATCAGCACGCTTCTGGGAAGGCTACATTTATTCTTTCTCTCAGATTTTCATTTAATGTTTGAGGTAAAATTCACACAGGTCTTGGGTTTTATTTTTTTTATTTCCCCCCCAAAGGTGTTCATTCGGCAGTGAGGTCAGGACTCGGGTTCTTCCGTGCCATCCTTAGCAACAGTGTCTTCACGTACGGTAGCTTTACACACAGTGTACCATCATGCTGGACCAGATTTGGTTTGGTTGGAGAATTGCAACACTCACAGTAACAGTTACAACAGTAGGTTTGAGGAACAGGTGTCCACATACTTTTGGCCACATGGTTTGTTGTTTGATGAAGCTCTTTTGTAAACGGTGAGTTTTAGGAACTTGCAAAGTATTAAAAAAATTAAAATGTGTGTATGAAATCAAACCTGAGTGTTTAAATGTTAAATATACATCAATGAATATGAGAGAATGTCGGATGAGGAGTGAACTACAGTGTTTTGATAAGTGGCTTTTCATTTTCTATGTGACGCGCACACAAAAACAGGAATTTTTGCAAATTGGTCCGATTCCTAAGGAAATAAAGAGTGGTTCCTCTTAATCGGGAAGAGGCTGATTAGGATTAGCCTGCTTGCCTCCACGTGCTTATGTTCTACAATAAGTGCCAGTTTTTGGTGTATATATATATATATATATATATATATATATATAGAAGATGAAAAGGACAAATTAAGCTGTAATAATGGAAAACAGAAATCGCAGTCAGATTTGATGGACAGACTGATCTCAGGTCTGGTTTAATAGACTTCTAACACGTCAGAGACTCCATGTTCAATCAGAATGGCACATGTGGCAAGAACATAACTCATATATGGTCAACCGTCGCTATATATACACACACTGTACTGTATATCTTCCAAATTTTAGAATAATCACAGCTTTGCTTTCGTTTAAGACGCTCAGATTTGAAGAAAAAGCAGCTTTGTAACTCTCGTAACGCTTTTGATGGAAAAGCCCATTTGACCAGAAATGTGAGTGCTTCCTCAAATGTAATTACCATTTGAAGTCATTAAATACAGAGGACTGAAACGCTGAAATTAGAGCTGCGTGGTGAAGCCTTGCTGTATCTGAACACCCGACTTTACTGCCAATGTAAATGATCACTATTTAAAAAATTAATAAAAACAAAAAAAAAAAAACATGCTGCTGTTTTGAGATTTATCTATGATTACATTTTTGTTTTTGGGCGAAAAGTCTAAGAATCCAAGGCGGAGTTGTTTTCGTTTTCCAGCACATCTGATTCAGTCCATTATGTAATTTATTATTTTATTTTTTTCCCCAAGAATTCAAAAACTGAGTCAGATGCGGCGTGAGTCAACTAACGCCTGATCATAAGCACCCACCATCTTTTATTCCCTGTCGAACTGACGCTAGGATCCCACGGTGCGCCGCAGTAAACCTGCTACCTGACACGACACTAAAGGGATGAGAGATGGGTAGAATTTCAGCATGAAACGTTGCACCGCTTTAAAGTAAAAAAAAAAAAAAGATTTAAAAAATAATAATAATAATAAAATACAAAACACCCCAAAACGACCTTCACAGTGCTCAACCAGACTTCATGTACATTTACTTTAACATGTGGAAACGTAGTATAAAGACTTTATACTAATAAACAAATGTTGATCAAATTATCATATGGCATGAAACAAAAACCAACAAAAAACAAAAGGTTCACAGAGTTGTACATTTTCATTGGAATTCTTGCTCAAGTCACTTCTGGGATAACTTCAGATTTTACTGGATTACAGTTACACCGACTGACTTTTCAAAAGAGCCTGTTGTCGTTTATTTATTGATTTATTTATTTTTATTTAAAGCCAGACATCCACTGCGGTTCGACGGACCTGGTCCCAACTGTTTTTTTTTTTTTTGTACAGAATTGTGTGTAGTACAGTCCACGCAGGAACGTCAACTACACAACAGCAGACTAATCCCCAGACAGAAGACGGCGATGAAAATTTTCATTTAGCTAATAATTAGCATTGACTACCATCACTTTGTATAATAATACCACATCTCTTAGAGAACGTATTAAAAAAAAAAAAAAAAAAGGGGTGAAAAGGGCCTGTTTAATATACAGCTCATATATATATATACACACAAATCAGCCCCATACGATGTGACGATGATGATTGAAGAGAAGTGGTAAACTGAAGCGCTGTAGAGTTCCGTTGTCACAATGCTGATCCTGTGGGTCTAATGGTCACACTGGTGGAAGCGAGTAAGTTTTAAAAAATAAAATAAAATAAAAAATTATAAAAAATTAAAAAACCAGCTCTCACTTTTACCCTCACATACTGGTGTGGTTATGCAGTGCAATACTGGTTATCAGATTTGAATATTGCCTGTGGTAAAGAGTCATTCACATTTGGTAATAATCTTCCCTCAAAAAAGCCGTCTACACCCTATTGCACAATGCTTTTTAGAGCTGGATACATGTATATCTTGAGTAAATCTTGAGTTTGTTTTTTTTTCTTTTTCTTTAACACATTGCAAGAGAAGTTCTATCTACAACACATCTCACAATTTAAATAAATGTGCATCCCCAAATAAACAGTCCCACCAGAAACAGCCACAAACAATGACTTAAAAAAACAAAAAAAACAACTGAAGAGCAAAGAAAACCTTTTTTTTTTTTTTTTGAAAACTAATAAACAGTATTGATCAGATGCTTTGGTAAAAAAAAAAAAAAAAAAAAAACGGAACTGAGGGAGAAAAAAAAACGAACAAGAATAAAAAAAAAAAAAGGAATAGAAAACAACACCATGAAATATTAAATATTTGTATTAAAATCATTTAAAAATCCAAAATGAAAAAAGGAGGGGTAGAGGAGCTATATATATTCTCTATATAACTGTTTGTAAGTAAAAACATTTTTTGTCTTTTTTTTATTTTTTATTATTTAAATAAAAATATAACACCGACAATCCCGATCTGTGTGGTTTTGTCCCCACTGATTTTTTTTCTTTTCAGCAATGCCAGGCTTTATTTAGTATCCGTGCTCGTGTCACGAGCGTCCCAGCTTAAACAGCACCTCGCACAAAATGCTCGCCACGCTCGAGTTCAGCACCGACGACAGCGTGATGTCCAGCAGGCGGCTCTCGTACAACACGAACTCGGGCCGGTTCTCCTCAACCTGAGCGATCGCCATTAAGGCTTTGGCGGCCCGGCACATCATGTTGATGCTGGGTGGCTCCGTGTGGGCCGCGTGTCCTGCGTGTAGCAGGCTGTGAGGGCTCTGCTGATACTGTGCCATGGCGAGGCTGTCCTCTAAAAAGCCTATCAGGGTCCCGATGCTGCCCTTCTGAAGTGCGATGACGCGCGCCGCCGTGGGGTCGCCTTGCGCCAGGTTGGCCAGGACGGCCACCGCCATCTCCCGGCACACCTGGCTTTTACGTTCGCCCACGTGACGCACCAACGTCGCGAAGAGGCGCTCCTGTCGGCTGAACGGCGGTGTTGCTAACAGTAGGTCCACGTTACAGTCCTGGATGCTCAGCTTGCACAAGCACTCCAGCACCAGCCTCTGTGGCGTCAGAGAAGAGAAGCCGCCCGCCGTACAGAAAGGGTCTTGGGCCTCGGCTGACGGGCAAACCATCCAGTGCAAGAGCCCATCCAGGATGGGCAAGCAGATGCTCTCAGGGTAGATTGACAGATCGAGCTGCCCTGAAATGTTGGCCAAGGTCACCAAGGTGTTCTCGTGCAAGGCGCCGAGGCAGTCCCACCACCACTCGTCCTTGCTACAAGCCAGACTTCGCTCCTCTTCGCGCTGGTACGTCGGAGGCGTCCTCTTCCTCTTGGGGTGATTATGGTGCAAGAGGACCAGCTTGCCCAGGATGAGTACCAGACCCGGATGCCGTGCCATGTCGCCATCATTACCTGGCACGAAGGACAGCCCACGGACTATGTTGGAAATGCATATGCAGCGCTTAGCCAGCTCGTCCTGCCAGTCCTCGGCTGTGGAAAGCGGTGCCTCATCCCAGCAACGTGGTTCATCTTCCATCAGGGTGACGTTGCGGCGGTTCCATTTGCTCTCCGGGGTGGAATCTTGGGCTTCGTTCTTGGGTGGGGGTCCCGCATCATCTGCAGTGACGGTCAGAAGTTTATGCGCGACATCTTCGTCATGCTTAGGAGATGATTCCTCTTGACTGGGATCCTCAGTGCTTTGATCTTTAACCTCCTCAAGGTCCAGAGTTACCACTGGTTTAGTGCTCGACCCCTCATACTTTCTATCGAAGTGGGTCTGGATGTGGCTGGTGGAGTCTCCTCCACCAGCCTTCCAGTGCAGCAGGCCGCTGGCGAACTCCCCGGCCAAGCCCAGCTGTTTAGATCGGTCTTCCACCAGGTCTGCGACTGCCTCCCTCTCCTCCACCTTTACTGGCAATCTGTCGTACTTGCTGGCCTGCTTGGGCCTGGGTTCTGTGGAAGGACAATTTTTTTCTTTACCTGCTTCAATTTCTCTCTCCTCCTCCTTTTGCTCAGTTGTCTCTGCTGGCTTCTTCTCCAAGGCGTCTCCGCCAGATGTGCTGATAAGGACACACTTTTGAGACAGAGACTCTACTTCAGGCCTTTTGTCTGCCTGCTCAGGATTTGAAAGACTGTCCTCCTGCTCGGGATCCGATTCCTCTTTTTCTGCTGGCTCTCGGAGGGGGCCAAGAAGCGTCTTCTGCCCCTCAGTACCCACTTCATACTCCTCCAGGATTCCAAAGATCTCAATCAGGCATCTTCTGAAGTATTCCACTACAAGCTCCAGAAAACCTGGCAACTAGAGACACAGGGGACAAACGTGTTACGCAATCAATTACGTCGTGTGAAGTAAACTATACAAGCGTGCCAGGCCATGCTACTTTTCCAAACTTACCTGCGACAAGGTAAAAGAAGACACTGTATTATCATCATATAGTAGAATATTTATTGTGTCCAAAGCACAAGTGCTCTCTGCTAGCAAACCAGACTTCAGAGACATCATCACACGCCAGGCCTCTGGTGTACCTGCAGGGTAAAGGGCAGTTCTGAGCTGATGTCTACACCCAAATGTATTAAACGAGGCATCAGAAATATGAACATAGAATACGTTCCATAGATTCCACATGTCTTACTCCTAGTTAATGACTAAAAAGGAATTTAATCCTTAGTGATAATACTGGCCAAGAAAGAGACAGCGACAGGTAGTCCCCAACCTACGAACAGGTTCTGTTCTGGGGGCATGTTCACAAGTCTGATTTGTTCTTAAGTCCGACAAAGTGAGTCTTGTATGCCTTTGACACTAACATACAATATAAACCGTACCAATCCGCTTGACCAAATCTCTGTCCCCTTACCCCACACTGTCATCATGTGGCCAAAAAAATCGCGAGGGGAATCACAGTATCGGACTGTGAACTCTGTCTTGTTGAGGATTTTCTGAAATTCCGACATTTTCTATCATCGTGGTCCCTGATTCACTGAAACCGGTGAGGCCGACTCATTTCTCCCGCACCACCCCCAAACACACACACACACACACAATATACCTGACTTTAGACATTTTATACATTCACTTACACACTGAAAATATTGTATATAATTGTAACTATTGGTATCTGGTGCACTGCAGTGTTTATTTTTTTGTACAATACACGTGAGCCACTACCGTGATTGAACTGGATGTAGAACCGCAGTCCGTTCGTATGTTCGTAAGTCGGGGACTACCTTTATTACATTTATTAGACCCTGCAGGCCACTTACCGATGTCTTTAGAGGTTAACCGTCGACGAGCCTTTAGCTGAGGCTGTGTAGCCTCGACGGAATCAAGAGGAAAGCTAATCTCTCTGTGTATGGGTGGGAGGCCTTGACCGGGGACACCACCACCACCACTCTGAGAGCTTGGCATAGACCCGGGAACTCCTGGTTTTGGCATCTTCATAGACGACATCAACTGAGCTTTATTGGGAGACATAGAACCTCCGACTTGTCTTGGAAACGGTGCTGGACTTGGAGCTCGGGCGATGTGGTTGGACATGGCTGGAGGGGACTGGTAAGAGGACGGAGGCTGGCGGTTTGTCATGGGCGGCATGGAGCTGGCAGAGGACTGCGAAGGATAGGGTGACTGACGTTGGCCCGGGTGACTCGGCCACTGACTGTCCTGATTCGCCCTGCCCTCTGGGTCATCCGCGCGGCTCATGGAGGGGAAAGGAGGGCCCTGTCTGCTAGCGTAAGCGAAGCCCATATCAGACCTGGGGTGCCACATGTTCCCTTGAGGCGCCCCACTCGGAGTGGACGACGGTCCCCCGCTCATCATTCCATGCTGAGGAGGTCCCTGTCCCCCGTGCTGCATGCGTTCACGGTTATATGGGAACGGAAACTGCCCCTGCATGGGTCTGCGCTCCGGATATCCACCGTACTGGCTGTACATGTCTGGCTGCTGACCGCTGAACTGCATTCCGTAGGATTCGCCCTCATGTCGCTTCGCTGTAGGTCCGTACATCCCTTCCCCAGGTCTCTTATACCCCTGAGGACATACAGACATAACGCTTTCTGAGGACATGCTTCACAGAACTGCAAAAATAAATAAAACCCGTCTTGGCTCGCGTCATGACGTCATGATTTCAGTCATGATCTGTTTTCTAATTTTCTTGATCATCTGGAATGTTCTAGAAAATTTTCAAACCTTACACTCTGCCAATTCGATACGACATTGTGCTGCAGACTGACCTGTGGCTGTGGGTACATCCCATGTGCACCGTACGGCATGCCTTGAGAATACTGCTGTCCATAACCGTCGTGACCATGTCTTAAAAAATAATAGTAGTAAATAAATAAATAAAAAATACACACATCACTCAGCGGGAGAGACAACTGTATTTTAATTCACTGTCATTAGTAATCTTTACCTCTGATGTGACGGGTATCTGTTCCCTGGGTACATGTTTGGATCGCTGTTGGAAGGCATCATGCTGTTCTGATTTCCAGGAGGCACCATTCCACCATCTGGACCCATCTCAGGCCTGATGAAGACAGAGACACAGCAAAAGACATGAAGCTAGACTCAGAAGTTGACTCAAGTTGTCAAAGTTGTAGCGTTACTGTGGAATATTACTGACCTTCGGTCAAATCCTTGGCTGTAAGGGTACTGGGGTCTTATGCCCATGCCCTGTGGTCCTCGTTGGTACATTTCCTGCATGCCACTGCTGGGCATTGGCCCTGGCATGAAAGTGTCATTGGCACCTACAAATATACAGACAGTGTTTAAGGTAGAGAGAGTGTTATAGACCTTTTTCCACACTGCGTCACGGTGCCGACTCGGAGAACGAACCAGAAAAATCAGGAACGCTTTAGACAATATTTCTTCACAGTGAATGAAATCATTTTAATTAGAGATTCTGCCTTAACTGTTTACACGGACGTTATCCGATATGATGTGGGTTCACGTGCCTAAAGCATTTAATTAAAAAAAAATCCAACGTTTAGGACATGTGCAGAATGGTTCTGCTCGCTGTCAAGAAATAAACCATATAAAGAAATGGTAGTATTTATACCGTATATTGAGGTTAGTCTTGTCTTTTTCGACAAAGCCTACCATCTGCATTATGACTGGTTACAAACATTCTGTCTCATCCATGATTGGTTTAAGACGCTTTATTACATGAGTGTAAGTAGAGAGAGAAAAAGAGTTCTCATAGACTTCAAAGCAAATAAGGTGATAAAATGTTAAATTTTATTTCGATTTGGCTGGAATGCTCATTATAAAGGAAATATTATCTCTGTAAATGCCAATGATTAAGCTTGTAAAAATACATTTTAAAACATCAATTACCTATACATATAATAAAACTGTAAAGTTGGTACATTGTTGGCACATTGTCTGTACATTGAATATATAAATATATATATATACATACATATATCCCCCCCCCCGCATCCGGCCCACGGGAAGAGAAGATATGCTACTTTGAAATTTTAATGGAAAATGTCCATACGTCACAAAAAAAAAAAAATAATACATAATAAAAATTTATATTTTATCTCAAAATCCAACAAGCGGCACTGGACATTTTTTTTTTAATATGAGCTTATGAGTGTGCAATTGAAATCTAATAAACGTGATCTCGAACACTTGCGTACAAATTTTAGTTCATTCCAAAATTCAACAGATGCCGATGTATATTCTTAAAAACTTGCTCATGAGTGTGCAATAAAATTCCACGCAGGCACAGTTAGTATATATTAATTATATATACGCCTTTATCCAGAGAGCGACTTACACTTATCAAATTACACAGACGTGCAGTTAACTACCCTAACCACTCAGCTCTACACTTGCCCTCATAAGGGGGTGATACACATAATTAAAAAATTTATTTAACTTAAAATTATCTGAAAACGAATCCTCTACTTTGCAGGCCTCCGCAGCTAAATAAATAGCTACAGAATATTGTTTCTAATGCTAAAAAATATATATATATATTTTTTGCCATGTGTATGCATCTACTCTCATATGGACTAATTATTGTATATGTTGGTAAAGCATACAGACAGATACTACAGGATTTAAACTTAAACAGTAAAATTTGTTGCTCAAACATGGACTCATTCTCAAGAACATTCACGATATTACTAAAAAACAGCCCCAGCAAAAGTTCATTTGAAATTTGTGCTTAGTAAATGGCACCATTAAATGTCACTTAGCAGACACTAGGGGGCAGCGCTGTGCAACAAATCGACTCGATCACAACTACAGCAAGGGAGACGACACGCTACTGAGACGTGTTGACGAATATGACATGGGCGAGAAACGTGCGATGGGAACAGAACGCCTAAAAACAGGAACCGACATTGACCGACTCACCTTTCCTTTGACCTCCATAGGGCTCCTTGTTGGCATCGTACTGCATCCGTGTATCTATGCCCCCTCCTCCTCCTCCTCCGCCTCCCTGCTGGTACATCATACCAGGTGGAACGTTGGCACGCTTTTGGAAAGCTGGATCGCTGATATCAGAAAACGGATCCTGCACACTGATACCGCTGTTTCTGCAAGATAAAGGTCAAACAGACTGGGATCACTGAACAAAGAAAAAAACAACAACAAAAACAGACATAACAGACATGGTGAGTTCCTTTCTCTGTAAACGCTGCATTGTCTGACAGGGTTTCAGATTTTTGTGGATAACGGTATCATGGGTGTGAGAGTTGTACCATGGTTTCTAAGTGTAAGCTGTGAAAATTGGACATTTTTGGATCCTGCTGAGAAGAAAACTGTTCAAACTGTGCGGATGGATGATGATTTTAAAATATTCCCAGCAGGCCGAGATATCGAAGTGATGACTGAGGATGTCACCGAAGACCATTTCACGTGACGAATATTTTATTTCCAAATGTGGAAAAGTGTTGGGGATTCAAAAAGCATGGCAGCGGAACTAAAAAAAAAAAAACTTTCATTATAAGAAAAAAGTAAAGAAGTCAATTTGAGGCTGAACAACTCAACATAAATCTATGCAGGCTGTTGTGTCCAAATGTATGTGCACACCTGACCATCATACCTTTATGCTGGACTCTCAGTTCGGGGCTACAACATATGATGATGCCCATTTGTACAAAGACAACTCTATGAAGACATGCTTCTCTAAGGTTAGAGAGGTCCAACTGAAGTGAGCTGCACTGGAACCCCTTACCTAAACCCTTCTGAGAATATAACATTTCTTGATTATAAAGCCATGCTAAAAGAGTAGAAGTTATTACTAGCAAAGAGAAGACCATGTTCAAGGTCAAAGGTCTGAAGGAAGCAGTGATGATATTTGCTTAGAACTTATATAAAATATATTCAAACCAAGTGTATTTATTTTCATGTCTGATTAAACATTAAACCGAGCTTAAAGGATGACAAAAGACACCGTAATAATTATACTAAACTTCCAGCCTCCTAAAACACACAGTATGACTGTAGATCAATCCCTGCTATCCCTCATCACCCAAACAAGGATGGGTTTCATGTTGAGTCTGGTTCCTGTCAATGTTTCTTCATATTGCCGTCTCAGGCTCGGACTGCTCATCAGGGACAAACTGATCATTATGACTTAAGTCTTTTAAAATGTCAGATACAACAGATGTTTTTACATCAGCAAAACACAGAACGATGATAATTGGTACTGAAAGGGAATTCGGTCGAGAAGAAAGTGTGTGTAGAAGTGCTGGATAAAAGCGGACGAAGAGTTCAAGAGAACAAGACAGGACAAGTCAAGGCAAGAACAGGAAAGTAAAGGTTAGACGTTTTTTTTTTTTTTTAAAGGCAGGCTGGTCTGGAAAAACGGCTTTAAGAGGCCGGGAATGAGACGTAGGTCTAAACAAGATGAAGATGATGTATACACATTTCCTCACACATTT
>JAQMYI010000020.1:15917087-15929063 GCA_030014275.1 Clariallabes melas
TCTTCCACCTGTTCCCTGCTCTCGCTACAAAGCACAATGTCATCTGCAAACATCATAGTCCATGGAGACTCCTGTCTTACTTCATCTGTCATCCTGTCCATCACCAGAGCAAACAAACAATCACGTCAAATGTTTACCTGGCTCATATTTACCTTACTGAATGGATTATTAAAAGTTTAAATGAAGTTTAAAAAGTTTAAAAGAAAATTTATTCCCATCGGGTCAAAAGTGTTCTGACTGGAGTGTGAATGGATTAAAAAGTATGGCATGTAAATTTTAGAAACAATTTTTCTTTGGCAAACGTTTGGAAGTAAAATGCAACACTTCAGGGCGTGGCATTACTGGAAAACAATCGACATCAGAGTTTCAGCTAATCTGATGGCTGTAGTTTCAGTTCATCAGTAACCCCATTAACGCTAACGCTAGCTGCTCATCAAACCCCTTGAACAAACAATATTCGGCTACATTTTATTCCAGGAGAAAAAAAAAAAAAAAAAACAGATTACTCAAAACAGAACAACGCTAATCTGTTGTTTGGTCTTCTGCTTTCACTTCCTGTTTTCACAAACTAAATCATACCTATTGTTCATCGAGAGGAACTGGACTTTGCATGTGGTTAGTGCTGTTACTCAGATACGGCTGCTAATCTCTCTGGAGTATCTTGACAACGTGGACATGAAAAGCATCACAGAACAGCATAGATCATGCACCTGGTTAAACCAGAAGGTTAGACTGTGCAAGCCAGGTCTTTTTTGCGCATAATATTTCCTACGTAAGTGCGTAAGCGTTACAGTTAAGACAGTGTTAGATGCAGCAGCGGGCTCGCTCAAGCACAGGAAGCAGGCTTTAAGGTGCTCTGGGCTGCACCTACCCATAATGCTCGGGCTGAGGCTGGCCTGGGCCGCTGGTGTAGATGCTGGCATGTGGCTGAGGGAAATGAGGGGGTGTAAAGGGGCTCGGTCGTACGGCCGGGTACACGGGGGACCTGGTATATGGAGGCCTGGAGCAGAGGGCAAGGAAGGGCACAACAGCCTCAGTGGTCAGGTCCTTAGTCAACTTTGACTTGAGATGTAATATAATGTACAGTGCGATCAGGTTTAATGTACATCGTTACTGTATACACCATTTGTAAGAGCACGGGGCAGCAGTGCCGATAATCAGTGATATTAATTCACGTGATGCACGTACATATATCATATGAAGCGTCTGATTCATTCAGCTGGCAGTAAAACGACTTATTTTTAAGGTTATACAGGTAGTCCCCGACTTACGAACGAGTTCTGTTCCGGGAGCACGTTCGTATGTCCGATTTGTTCGTAAGTCTGACAAAGTGAGTCTTGTATGCCTTTGACACTAACATACAATATAAACCGTACCAATCCGCTTGACTAAATCTCTGTCCCCTTACCCCATACTGTCATCATCAACCGTAACTGCCTCTAAGGAAATGAATCTCACACGTCGAATATAACAGTGTCATCTCTGCGCCTTTAAATCGCAAGAGGAATCCCGGAAGCCATTTTGTCTCTGTTTTCCAATGGATTGGACTGTGAACTCTGTCTTGTTGAGGATTTTCCGAAGTTAGGATTATTCTCCATCGGGACAGCTTTACAAGATGGACATTTTTGATCATGGTGCTCCCGGACTGATTCATTGAAATCGGTAAGACCGATCCAATTCTCCCGAATTGTAAATATTGGCATATGGTGCAGTGCAGTGTATTCTATGATCGAGTCTGAAGTAGAACCGCAGTCTTTTCGTGTCTGCTGAAATTCATAACTTGAATGTTTGTAAGTCGGGGACGACCTGTATTAGAAGATATTTCAGACAAACGGTGAGCCATGATAATACTGTTTGGATTTTAAAGGCAAACGATAAAGAAAACATATAGTCCATAACATAGAGTCCAATAATTCTGAACAGGATCTTGGTGAAAGCATGCTGAAACAATTAACATTAACGCACACTGCTAGTCATCAGTCCGTGGGTGGTTTTCTTTGGACGCTGAGCTACATCAGGATGTGATAAATGCTATGCTTGAGTCTCAACGTTATTTAATTTGTAACAGATGTCATGTCATGTTTACCTGGCCGGTCCGGGTGCGTGGAGGTTCTGTGGTGAGGGAGCAGTGCCGCTCTCGTGGGGTTTCCGGCCTCCTGTGGGCGGAGGGGGGCCCATGCCGGGCCCCGCGGACTGAGGCATGCTGGGAGACGTGGGTGCGGCGCCGCTGGAGCCTGATGGGTACGAGCGTCCTGCCCCTGGCTGAGCGGGACCCCTCGCCGCAGGCATCGAGCCGCAGGGCTGTCCCGGGCCCTGGCCGTGCATGGGGCTGCTGGCGTTCATGCCCAGGCTCATGCCAGGCCCAGGGCCGCTGTAGCTGGGTCCTGGAGCGCCGCCGTAGCTTGGTGGACGAGGGTAGTTGCCTAAAGATGATGCGAAGGAAAATTATTCAGCGAACATAAAGGATAGCGACACATCCTTACATTACACAAGATAGGCCAAATTTCTAATTCGACATCAAGTTCCTGAGTTCCGGGAGCATGTTCATAAGTTGGATTCGTTCGTAAGTCAGACAAAGCAAGTCTTTTACACCTTAAACACAAACATACAATGTAAACAATCGGGTTTGGTCTTTTGGGTGCACATTATACTCTCGCGAAACTGCGCATTTAGATCGGTAAAGGCAATCCTGGTGACGCAGTGGGGTCAGCTGACCTCGTTTAAAGGGAGCGCAGGAAGACGACAATGCTACATGGTCTTTACTGCGCACTTGAACGGGTGCAATTTTGTCTCAGACCAGTTTTGGACTGTCGAAAAACTCTGTCTCGTTGAGGATTTTCCAAAGTTAGGATTATTCACCATGATTCACTGAAATCGGTGAGGCCGACTCATATCTCCCGCACCCCACATGTACACACACACACACACACAATAAACAGGATTTTGTTCATTTTATACATTCAACTAACGCGCTGAAAATCGGGGACGTACTGTGATAGAAAAATTCTACTTAACAAAATTGCAAAACATTTTCAACACAAGTGAAAAGGAGGGGGAAAAAAAAAAAAAAAAGGAAATGGCGACACGTTGTCTAAACTAAGTGACAATTATGTACTGGGTTTAATTCCCTGAGCATGGGGCTGCTAGGGACGGGCCGTCAGAGGTTTTATTTCGGGCACTGCATTCCTTCTTCCTTCATTCTTAGACACGGAGGCTCATCAAGCTCCACTGGAGACAAGATGGAGGCGGCAGCGCAGGGCCACTTTGTCAGCAAGTTTGTGCTGTGCTGAACGGACATTCCACATGATGACTGTGGGACCGGAGCGTCTCTCAGTGAGAGAGAGAGAGAGAGAGAGAGAGAGAGAGAGAGACGCTTCTTAATGAGCTGTGCCTGCTGCTGACAAGCTATAAGGGAGACATGAGTGCAGGCTGCTGATTACTCTGGGAACCGAGCGTGGGTTTAAGTGGACTGAATCCTGTAGTAACGGTGAAATCACGTGCATGTTATTATAAATGAAAATTTGCCAAGCGGCATTTCAGGCTCTACTAGAGCAGGAATTTTTCTTTTTTTTGCTCAGGCTGCAGCTGTTAAAATACAGACGGAGATCTCGGATTCGGCGAGCTGCCTGTTTCAGGAGTCCCACAGGAAATCAGAGGGGTTTTGGCATCTCTTCCTCCTCTCCCCCAAAAACAGAAAGCAGAAGAAAATACTTTTTGATGTCATGCAGAGTCTTCTAAAAATATATGAAGCGGGTCAAGGAGCTGCTATTTTGTTTTTCCCCGGCGCTGTAAATATTCTGCGTCCTAAACCCTAACAAGCTCGTCAGTGTCTGCCGCTTTATCCTTCCGGAGCATGACGGGGCCCTCGAGCACTGCCAATTACCGGAGAAGCTCTGACACGTTCAGCCGCACTGCACAGCCATTCTGAGTCACTGTAATCCCACGATGCCCAGGGGACGAGAGAGAGAGTGAGCGGGACAGCTGCCTCGCCTCTGACACACGGAGATAACCTCCAGCTCGGCACCTCCGAGTTTTATACGCGATGCATCTGCAACGGAAAAAAGTCTGGCTGAATCACGCGGATCTGGATATCTGGAGTCGACGCCGCCATCAATCCATCTGTACTGAGGAGGGGAAAAAGCAGAAAGCAAGCACTGATGATGCCAAACGCAATAAGACTGGCAGCTTGCTCTTCTCTAGAAAATCGGAAAGGAAATGCAGGACTGTCCCGAGATTACAGTAGGACTGCGCCTCATGTTCCTTTATTCCTTATTCGGCAGATGTCAAAGGAATAATCATTGATGTGTCCAAATCATAATGATGCTAGACTAGATCATGAGCATCTTCTTGCTCCAGGTGGGAGGAGGCAGATATTTTTTAATTGTAAGGAATCGGGATATTTATAAAATCATGATGCTAAGAAAAATAAATAAAAATCGCAGTAGAAATCGAGTCGACACGACAAATATCGTGATAATATCGTACCACTGATGAAAGGGATCACCTGGTGACTCCCGTCCCTGACCTAACATTTAGCATATTAAACTGGTGACCCTGCACTTCAATCATTTAACTCTAGATACAGTGGAACCTAGAATTTGCATCGGCATGCAAAGCATCTTCGCCGTACGAATAAACGAACCAACTTGCGTGTACGTCTGGGAACCGCTCGAAACTTGTTTGCGCCACTGAAAAGCCAAGCGAAGAAAGGTTACAAATTCTACAATTTTTTATTCTCAGTCAGAGAAAGCAGTTTTGAGAAAGTCATGCATCCAGAAGTATGATTTTGTGATTTTTTTTTATTTTTTTTTTAACCAATATTACAAAAAAATAACAAAGATTGGGTGGCTGGAACATCTGCATTTACATTATTTCTTATAATAAAAAAAAATTAGTATTGCAATACAAATTTTCGCCCTTAATGCCGAGCTTCTGCTGTATCTGGTTTTTACGTAGTTCGCCGTTTCTGCCGTTGTTCCCCAAATAATCAAACATTTCCGTTTTTACTGAACATGTAGAGCAACCTACGATGGTCACATGACTCCTGTGTAAATCTGGAGGTGGACTTCCGTACCGACTCCTTATTCAACTTTTTCTTTTGTCCCGAGTTTAAACAAATGGTTCTACTTTTCCCATGTGATGACAATTTTTTAAAAATGGTGGACAAGAGGCGCTTTTCCGACAGAATTTTTTTCCACGATAGTCTGAAAGGTTTCACTCCTATTATCATTTTATACATAAATCATCATATTGATACCAGTCACAATAAAATCACACAAGCCAGCTTTCTGGTTTCGTTTTTTTCAAATAAGTAAACAACAATCATTTCCGTTTGTCTTCTCCACTCCCGTCTCGCTCTCCACATCCCTCAGGTAGCTGCGTTTCTGTTGTCTTGCACCAGCTGCCAGTTAAACACGTGAAACCGCAGGACGACCGCAGGGAGCATCAATCAGAATGGAACGGGAGCTCGGTGACATTATGAGAGCGTAAACCAGGGCTATTTATTACAACACGCTTGATTGATTACTTCCCCGTCCTGTTCCGAGGCGACAACACAGCGCTGGTGCGTTTGGTCTTTTTTTTTTCGCCCTGTGGACTGCGCTGTTCGTCTGCTGTTTTTAAAGGGCAACCTGAAATGTTTGGACAAAAACCTAAGAATAAAATGTGAAGTGATGATGAGACGGGCGTGTTACCTGAAGGGCCGTACTGCCCACCCTGGGGCCCGTACCCGGGGCCGCCCTGCTGGTAAGAGCCCATGCTGTGGTGCACGGAGCCTCCCGGGGACGGGTGAGGGGACATGGGTGGTCCAGACTGCTGGAGCCCGAACTGAGGGGCGGGGCCGGTGCGATGCATGTTGGAGGCAAATCCTAACAAATAAGGGAGGAAAAAAAAAAAAAAAAAGTCAAAAATGAAAGCGTACAGGATTTTCTAATTTGCATTTCAAAGGAAACTGATTTCTTAACGAGTATAATTCTTAAAATTATTTATGATGGAAAAAAAAAACCTGGATGACTAAGTGATGCTCCTTTTTGTCTTTAAAAATAATAATAGTGACGCTTACGACAAGGAAGAGTGCTGACCCGTGGCTTATCTGTGATGATTATTACCATTAACTTCCTCAGAAGCTTTTCTATTATTATTTTTTTTCTTTCCTGAAGCTCTTTCCTGAAGACGTCCCCGTCACAGAAAACTTAACAGCGTTGAATAAATAACTCGACGATTGTGTGGCTTTCGTGCTTCTTTTATTATTATTTTCTGACCGATGCGATTTGAGAGTTGTTTACAAACGTGAGCCGCGTATATAACACAAATTCTATAAACGTAACTCTTTTATTACGCGCGAGTCCATTTCATTCGGAATTTTATTTCCGCTCCCACTCAGGCAGCGAGGCGCTGGGGTTCGACCGCGAGACGCAGAAAAGCTACGATTCGGCGACGTGATGAATCAGAGAGCGCTGGAACATTCCGGTGGCCGCGGGACGGAGCCGCCGCGGGTGTTAATACGTCACGCGAATGAGGCCGTCTATCTCGGACGGCGGCGGAAAATGGCAACGCATGTAGCTGAGACAGATGACAAATATGTACAAGTGACCATTAGGAGGTCTGTTACTGCTGCTGTACAGGTGTGTGTGTGTGTGTGTGTGTGTGTGTCACACTCACCCCTCTCCTGAGACATGGGCGACTGACTGAGGGTGGAATGGGAGGCCACGTCTGATACGTTCCCTGGGGTTTGCGGGGCCATCTGGGTACCTACACACACACACACACCTAAAATTAACTGCAACACTCCTCTATTACCAAAATAACCCAAACCTATAAATGCAGTTACATGGATTTCAGCTGCCATAAAAATAAATAAAACCGTGTGTGTGTGTGTGTGTGAGTGTGTGTGAGTGTGTGTGAGTGTGTGTGAGTGTGTGTGAGTGTGTCTTTTCCAGTCTGTTCACTACAAGCCTAATGGAGGCCAGCTCTCTCAGCAGGGGTGAAACATTGACAGACGAATAAAAAGGCCTCCTGCGGCCCTCGTTAGTGACATCCGGAGCACGAAGAGCGAGGACCAGACACACTCGCAGGCTTCGTCTGTCAGAACGCTCAGGCTAACGACGGCCCGTGCCGAGGCCGAGACCGGGTGGTGAAGTGGCTCTGAACGCGCCAACAGGCTTTTTAAACCATTTTTAATAGCCGGCGTGGGAGCATGGCGGGGAGTCCCGATTGTCTGCGGCGTGAACAGAGCCGCGATACGTGTGTGCTGGGAATCAGACGGCAGCCGACGCTTGGGAAAGAAACCGTGACTACGCGGAAAAAAAAACTAAAAAACAAAACAAGGACCTGGCACGCTGGCGGGCGATATGGGTCCGGATCGTGACTGGCTGGAGCCCACGGGTGAGCCGACCGGAGAGGGCGAGGGTCCGCTGCGCAGGCCCGAGAGGCGGGGTGACGCGTGAGGGGAGAACGGGGACTGCGCCGGGTTGCTCTGCTCGCCCTGGCTGCTGGTGGATCCCGAGGCGCTGACGGCCGAGCTCAGAGCCGCCTCCGTCCCCGTCGGGAGGTCGTCTATGGAGCCTGACAAGTCCTGCAACACACACACAAACATATATATATATAAAATTTATTCACGTTTCCAAAGCCTTCCTTCGAAAACTAATAAAAATAAAATAATGAATAAATAAATCAGCGGCGTAATCTCTAATCACTTGACAAATATTTCCATATAAACACATTTCAGGGCAGAGTTTCCTATTACGATTATTATAATGTGTGTACATCTATATATTCTTTCCTTTTTTTAAAATAATGTTCACGAGTCACTTTAATCTTTGCCTTTAACTAAATGTCTGCACTCTTACTTTATATACATTTATTTATTATTACTCTTTCTATACTAGTTTTTGTCTGTTATTTTCTTGTGACTTATTTCCGAAATTCAACCTGCATGATATCTGTGGGTGCAGCGATTAGCAGGTCGCACCGAGTCTAGTCCCTCTGTCCTAGACGACTGACCGGGATCTTTCCCTAACGCTCCGTCTGTTTCTCTGCAGCCTGGATTTTCAATTCCCCCCCCAGAGTGATCGCAGTGTAACCGGTTATTTCCACATACGATGGAAAAAAAAAAAAGCTCAGAGTTGTTTCCCAGCACTGGAGCTGGGGCTTATGGGAATCTGTGAGCAAACAGGATAAAAACCTCAGACTTTACAGGGGGGATGACTTCACTCTCCCCCTCTGTCTGCTGACTGAAACATGGAGCATGAGGACCTGTTTATGGGATTGGAGCTCAAGAACATGAGGTCAGTTTTCGAGAGCCAGGAAGCGTTCCTGCTTAAGCTCAAAGACGAGAAGAGCAGGTCCAGACTCTTAAAGAGACACTTAAACCTTGGATACGTGTTGGCACAATGATTAAAATAAACAAAACATTATATATGCGTATGTGTTAGACTTGTCGGTGTGCGTTAATGGAGAGGCTTCGAACATCCAACTGTGCATTTGGTTTTTCGGACATGTCAGATAGATTTTATAAACTCTGGTCACGTCAGATAGAAACATACATTATACATACAGATTGTCCCCTACATACGAACGAGCGTGTTCCTAAGTCGGATTTGTTCGGAAGTCCGACAAAGCGAGTCTTATACGCCTTTGACACAAATATACAATATGAAGCGTACCAAGTCACTTGACTAAATCTCCGCACCATTTTCCCCACACATCATGTGGCCAAAAACTGTAACTGCGCCTAAGGAGATGAATCTCACAAGTCGAATGTAACAGTGTCGTCTCTGCGCCTTTAAATGGCGAAGGGAATCCCAGACGGCTTTTTTTTGTCTCGGAGCTGTTTTCCACTGTATTGGACTGTGAACTCTGTCTTGTTGAGGATTTTCCGAAATTAGGATTATTCATCATCAGGACATTGTCTGTCATCGTGCTCCCGGACTGATTTATCGAAACCGGTGAGGCCGACTCATTTCTCCCGCGCCCCCATACACATACAATATACTGGACTTTAGACATGTTATACATTCACTTACACACAGAAAATATTGTATATAATTGTAAATATCGGTATCTGGTGCACTGCCGTGTCTATTTTTTGTACAATACACGTGAGCTACTTCTGCAATTGAACCGGAAGTACAACTGCGGCCCGTTCGTATCTGTGGAAATTTTCCCAGAGTGTGCATTTTATAACGAGTAAGGTGAGTATAAACTTTGATTTGGTTACTGATATTTCTTTTTGTGTGACTGTAATAAGGACATCCTCTAATGACACTTGCTTTTGCCTTCTTTTGAGGATTTTGTGGAAATGTGACGTTGCGGCGTCGTTAAACAGAATCATCTCGCGCACTGCTACAGCCTTTTTAATGTTTTTTTTTCCTCCTTCACGGTGGCCGTTGTTGCAGTACAGTTACTAAAGAACAGTCACTACACTTGGACACAAAAATTTAGAGAAGGGAAAAAAAAAAGTTTTGACGCATGAATGTTGACTATACGAGAGACACGTGCGCACTGAGACCGAGCACGAGAGACGATTATCCACAATCCCACAGAGAAAGAGAGAAAGATGAACCATCGAGAAAGCGTATACATACTACTCGTATGTCAAGACTCGTATGTTCATTTATCAAATAAAAATGTATTGAAAAAAATCTTGCAAAACGCTCTCAGATGAAGTTACTCACAATCCAAGGTTTTACTGTATAAAGATTTTAGTTAATATTTTGTGCTGATGTTAGAAAACTACTGAGCACTTAAAGGGTCATGGGTGGAAAAAAAATTTACGTTGAAGAAAAAAATTTTCACCTTGAAAAGAAAAAAAAAGAAAAAAAAAAAAAAAAAACTCCAGGATATGGGCAAAAAAAAAAGAATAATTTTAACTAGGGGGGAAAAAGGTCAAGGGGAATTTTTTTTTTGCAAACAATTTTTGTTTCCTTTTTTTTGTGTGGATTTCCCCCCGATTTTCTCCTTAATTTAGTCGTGTCCAATTCCTCCCCGTCACTAGGGGGCTCTCACATTAAGGCTACTACTACCACTCAGTCAGGAGGGCCGAAGACTATCACATGTTTCTCCGAACCATGTGACGACAGCCGACCGCATCTTTTCGAACTGCTCACTCACGCACCGTTGGGGGCGGCGTAACACACTCGGAGGAAAGCGCTAGCCGCTCCTTCCGCGTGCGAGAGCTCACAGACGCCCCTGATTGGCTGTAGAGCCGTGATTAACGTGGGAGCACTAAGTAGCTCTCATCCCTCCCCTCTGAGAGAGCTCGGCCGATCAGCTCTCTCTAGACCTCCGGCTGCGAGAGGTTACAGCATCACCCGGGAATCGAACCAGCGATCTCCAAACCATAGGATGAGCACTTTACTACTGCGCCACTCGAAGGCAATTTTTCCCCCCCCTCATTCAGTCCCTTTAGGCATTCATGCTTGGTGTTAAAACCACACCCCATCACTGATCATTTTCCCAGTAATTTTTTCCTTAAGCTTTGCACCCGTGACACCTTACTTTCACGATTATTTTCTTCGTTATCATTCTAGATTCGTTAAAACTCGAGACCCTCAACTGATGAACGTAATGATTCGCTCTCATTGACCATTAAATCGCGCTCCGTCTCCCCTGATATGATGTTAGCAGAGGAAAAAAAAAAGAAAAAAAATCTGCAGGCGGTGTCTTTGTGGGCTGCACGTTTGCTCTGGTAGGGGGATCAAACGTACGGCCTTGTCTTTCATCCTTCGTTCCACAGGGCAGGCGTGTCGGTACGTCTCCTCTGTGGCCAATTAATGCTGGAGAATAATCAAGGCTAAATCAGGAGCGAGAACGTGAACACACTCTGCTAAAGCGCCGTGGCCTGAATACTGAACACGTATTCACAAAGCCCATGAATAACCATCGCTGAATTTTCCTTTTGTTTCCGTGCCGAGGCAGATCTGGCAATTTGTGTGAAATCTGACAGCGCTGCAATTTGCGCCGTGTCTGGCTAGCACGAGGGGGGGGAAAAAAAAGAAGAAAAAAAAAGACATGGGTAATGTGATACGAGCGGGCGAGAGGAACAGGGATCAGACGACCGCTCAGAAGCACAGAGACCGGGGGGTGTGGGCGTGTGGGGGGAAAATAATTCATACATGTATTCGGTATGCAGCTGAGGCTCTACTGCTAAGAAGTCAGTAAGATGAGGATTGAAAGCGAACACGCAGCCGACGTGAGAGAGGCGGACGGAGGAGAAGTTTGGGAGTATTTATTTGGGGAGAGAGTGCGACGGGATGTGATCTCTCTCTCTCTCTCTCTCTATATATATATGAAATGGCGCTGGGCTTCGAAGACAGGAAAGTATACAAGCAGAACATTTCGTGTTTTATTCAACATAATAGTACGAAAAGTCCAAAGACGTGGATGCGTCATGGCGTTGCACCGGACACGTCAAAAAACGTCGCTGAGGAGATTTCACCTCTAAAGATCCGTTGATGTGATTTATTGATATTGATGGTAAGATTTATTTCCCAGACCTGAGGTAAAGTGTGAATCTGTTGGAGTATTAATCTACTAGAGTACACTGCTTTCCAAAGTGCACACGTTGTACAGCATAAAGCTTTAATTTAACAGACCTGAGTGCATTTTTAAAGGTCACCTACAATGTCAAATTCACTTTTTGGACATTTAGTTTTTTTTGTCTTTCAGATACACACGAACATTCAAATAAAAATTCCTTGCCGTTTTTATTTCTTTTTTTTGTTGTTGTTGTATTTGCCGGGGGCTTAAACGAGCTAATTGGGCTTTCCTCCTTTTGTGACCTCACATAGCAAGACCGCCTCCCCCCCACACGCCTGGCTCAAAGCTCACCTCGAGTCCGCCCAACTCTGTCGTTCTCAAGAGTTAAATAAATAAATAAAGCTATGCTAGAGTGTAAAAAATGAAATTGAAAAATAACAGATTCAGTACAACTGAACTCATTCTGATATTAAAAATACAGCAACTCAGAACATTTAT
>JAQMYI010000020.1:15953735-15964361 GCA_030014275.1 Clariallabes melas
ACTGCCTCCACAGGTTAAACACACAAACTACAATTTGGGCTGCAGGCTGGCGTTAGACAGAGACAAACGAACGCCAGAGTAGAAGTCAATCGAGCGCCACTACAAAACGCAACATAAACGGCTAGGACGTTCAGAGCGCGTTCGTTTATCCAAAAATTTTACGCCCGTGTGAACAAGGCCTTAATCAGCATTTGTACAAAATATCTGATAACACAATTGATATGGTTTACTTATTACTTAAGCATTAATGTTTTACAGTTTTGACTAAAATACAGATTTGTTCCGCACAATCTCAGTAAACTATGCTATCTTGATAAAAGAAACTATGTTATGACTTAACCATACTGTCAGGAATAGCAAAATTTACCTCAGATATTTTGCCAAATTACCTCGTAAAGACTCTGTATGCCTAGCAGTAGCGCTGGGATTACACTTCACTTCACATGTGTCCCGCCATACTGAGGAGACCTGCGGGAAGTCATAGCTGGAAGCTAGTTTTTACTTCATGTGAAATCTTTTGTAAATATAGTGAACACACAAAACTATTTTTTATAAATTTAGCATTGGATACTGACTAAGCAAAAATAGAATATGAGCTATCGCTAATGACACCATATTGGTTAAGCTAGCGCGCTAACTTTGCTAAGTGGTTGAGGAGGCTGATTCAGGTCACAAAACTGATAGAAATGAGAAACTTTACCTCAGAAATATTAATAAATGACTAAGACAAGGTCCTAATAGCATTTTATCACTTAAGAACATTACTTCATGTGAACATTTTTAACAATCCTACAGCAAACACACAAGGCTATTAAGTTATAAATGTTGCGTTTGATAGAGACAAGACCGCTAGATGTGATAAAAAGCGTGCATTTCTGGACCATCAAAGTAGATAAAAGCAGTGTAAAAAATAAAATAGAAAAATAATAATAATAATTTCTTTTTATTTTTTTTAAGTGACACCATTTTTATAATCCTTATCCGAGTGGACGCTACCAAGCGGTTGAGGAATCTGATTTAACAGGGTGTTGAGTCTTTTTTACAGTGACAAAACTGTCTGGAATATTGACATTTATCTCAGAAATATTGTTAATATTGTTAGACTTTCTAATTAAAATAACACTATAATTAGACTTGGCATTGATCGATCAGATGTCCGCGTGTGCCACCATATTGAAAAACTGCAACTTTTAAAAAAATTTTAAATCAGCAAATTTCTACCTCTGAGGTCATGAATAAAATAAGACTTTAGAGTTTCTTATAAATATAATGAACGGCAATTATGTGTCTTTGATACAGAAATGGTAGCTAGCGGATAAGAACTAGTATGCTCAAAAGATCACAGAACACGCCGTGTAAGGAATAAAACAGACCCGGGTATACCGCTATAGAAAAATAATCAATGTCTGTGGTACAGTGTAGTGGTCTGGGTCATTACTCACACCCTGACCTTTAAATAAAAAAAAATAAAAATAAAAATAAAAAACAATTGCTAACAATGATAATGTTTAACAAAGTAATGCACAACATTTTGTGCTTTATAAGTGAGAGAGCATTAAGTTATTAAGTTCCTGTTCTCAGTTACATTACAACAGGAAGCGCTACTAAATCACCAGGCTTGCGTTTTTCTCCGTCCTTGAAGTTAACAAAAAAAAAAAAAAAAGAAAGAGTAAAGTTTCTGAAAAAGTGTAAAGAACACTGCCCTGAAAACTTTCCTGTGTTTGTGCGATATTAAAGAAATAATTTTCCTTCGAGTTTACCGAGCACCAACACTGGAGACTCATTTTAGAAAAGTTAATTTCTGAAATTCTTAACTATTAGATGTTTTTCTTTGCTAAGTAATATTTGGAATCTGTTTACTAGATTACAAGCGCCTGGCATACATGTACACACCTCTGAGAATTAACAATTCGACCATCAGTGTGAATAGATAAAAGAAAAAAAAAAGGAAAGAAGAAAAAAGCCATATTAACATCAAACTGTAACAAATCAACCAACAACCAATCAGATTACAGGATTTCAGCTGTGGGATGCCTGGGGTAAAATGATTACAGTGTAAATGAGGGAATTTTCTAAGTAGTATCCTACTTGTGTGTTTATTAGTGTAATAAACGCACAAACACACAGGCCATTTTTCCTGACCTCACTGGGCTGAAGACAACACTTGAAAACTGGCAAGTGCACAAATCCAGGGCCGTGTGCCATACGCTGATGGAGGGACAGTCAGGCTCTAGCGAGCTGGATTCGCCAAAAAAAAAAAAAAAAAAGAGCAAGAGCCATCCAAGCTAATCTTCTCACATCACGGCCAAATTCGAGGCAATTTGGAGCAGCACTTACAGAAAATGTGTGCAATTGAGAATGCCTGTGAAGGCACTTTAAACTAGCAGTTTGAGTGTCAGCAACCAATGTCCTGGCACGCTGCAATTTTCACTCGCTCTCTCCCGTTCCCATTTCTTTCCTTTCCTAAAACTCTGACATTCTCTCTCATGCACACACCAGCCATTATGGGGAATTTTAATTTTTTTTTAAAGGGAAATTTGCTTGTCAATTTGTAGCACCATGTAAACAAGAAATCAAGAACCAGAACAAAGCATGAGCTACAGTATGAAAATTAAGAGCATTCATGTTTTAAAACTAATTGGAGAAAGATGATGTGAAAAAAAATAATAAAAAATTTGTAAAATGTAAATATTTTACGGTTACGGCTTTAAATCTTCGCAATAAAGAAAATAATAATAATCCACCCAAACACCACATTATACACTGTATCGAAGTTTTTTTTTTTTAACTTATCGCTCATCAATTTGCAAATTAGTGCATAATACATGTGTTACCTCAAAAGTCCTTACTAATATATCCACAAAATGAAACCAGTCGGACCTGTGATTAAATTTCTTGTAAATTAGGGCGGATTTAAAAAAAATAAATAAATAAATAAAAAAAATGTAAAAAAAGATTGACATTTACAAAACACTTCAATCACAGTGCAGTGAAGAAACTCTTAGCTGCAGGAACAAAATATGAACGCTGCAAACATTTAATAGAAGGTTGAACATCCGTGAACGACCATCTCGGGCCGAGTGCAGCTCACTGCAGCCGTTTTCGTGAACATTCAGGGAGTGGAAAAAAAAAAATGAAGAATAACTTGTTGGAAACTTGTGGAAGAGATGCATCTGTCCTTACAGGAACTCGGCTGGGTGTTATTGTCACATCCCCGGTACAGTCCTGACCTCGCTCCGAGACATTTCCACATGTTTGGGCCATTAAAGGAGTTCCTGGGAGGCCAGGGTTTTAGACATAAATCCGATCATGGCTCTGCCGTGCTGAAAAAAAAAAAAAACTTTCTACCTTGATGGTATACAAGCACTAGTGAAACACTGATAAGTGCATTAGTGTAGCAGAGGATTATATAGAGAAATAAAGAGAGTTTTTACTCTCATGACTGTGTTTTGCACAATCAAAAGTCCCGGGTTGACCTGAACGCCCCTTTGTACACCTGCTAGAAATATAGCTGCTTGGGCCAAAACATACAATAACCTTTAGTGCTATTTGATCGAATCTCATCAAAAATTCTCAATGCTAATTGTTTCGACAGGCTATGTTTGATTCACAGCTCTAGATGATTGATTGGTGTTTCCAGAGTGTGTGACTGCATGAAAAAAAGAAAATAAAATGACTCATGAATTGACTATGAATTTATGAACTTTAGTATTGAACCATAAATATTTAACAGGATATTTAAAACACAATAACTACAAATTAAACCAAGTTAAAAAAAAAAAAAAAAAGAGAGAGAGATTTTACTCTAGACTTAGAAGGCAACTATACTATAAAACTGGAGAAACGTTGTGCTCTCCAACATGTAGCGACGACGTAATCTGTCCTGCTTCAACCCAGTTTCTAAGATTATGGTTCTACTGCTTTAGGAAATCCGTAAGATCTACCAGTGTGTGATTCAGATCTCTAAATGCGATAAGCTGGAGTTTGTCATCTGAGATCGTTAAAAAAACTAAAATTTCGAGAACACAATCATGATAATGCTGTAAACTCTGTAAATGCTGTTAACTGAAAAGAGGGGAGGTTAACTACATGCCACCTCTCAACCCACCAAGCCCAAGTCAGTAACGAGTTCATTATTAGCGGGTCAGTGAAATCGCATGTTTTAGAGGAAGGGAAAATGGTAGACGTCCTGGGCGTCACCAGGACTCGAGTAAAGCGTCCCTTGGTCGGGCAATTATTGTTAAATAACTCAAAAATGAAAGGAAAAGTAAATGCACTAATGACACAGAACGAAAAAAAAAAAGTACAAAGAAAAAGGATGCGTTTATAGAAGTGAGGCTTTTAAACTGATTATTTCCTGCAGAGTATAGGAAGAGTTACATCACTGCTCATTTACTGAACTAATTATGGAAAGAGTTAGAAGGAACAGGTCTGTTAGAAGCAACAACAGAGAGAGAGAGAGAGAGAGACTCTGGTTATTCGAACGGAAAATAAGAATGAAACCAGACTTCATACATGTAAGTGTTTAAAAATTATTTGTTTACCAAAAATGCAATAAATAGTTCTTCTTCACACACACACACACACCCTCACCTCAGTTACAAACACTTGCAAACGCTCCCTTCACTCGCGCACTCACACAAAAGTCACAAACATAAATAGATTTATGTACATGGAGAATAACAGGCCTTGTTGGTTCAGGAACGGCATCTGGGGTAAAATCTGTGCCAAATTGTGAGCAGTTCAGATGGTCCGCTTGGGCGACCCTTCGACATACTAACAACTAACAACATTTCAAAGCAAATAATTACCATAGGGAGGTAAAGCAGTGTATTTATTTATGCTTCTATAAGAAACTAACTACAGAGGCCTTAAAACGCTGAAATCACATCAAGTCTCATTTTCTTAAGACTCAGTGCTGCATTAGTTTCCAAGTAGGATGGGCGGCACGTCCAACTAGGGTTTATTTTCAAAACACAATATTAGTGTCCTATTTGTGTTATGTTACTTTCACTTCTACTTCAAGATCGTTTAAACTTACAGCCTTGCGAAGACATCACTGTGTGCCGTTTTGCTAGTCACAATGTGGAAATACACTGATACAAAGAAACAAACAAAGATTTTGTATCTGTTGTTTGTGGTATACGACACTGATTTGACTCTCTCTTGGTATCAGAGAGTGTGGATTAGATAGCGCCGGCCTACGGAAAGACTAGCTAATGTAAGGACACACTAACTAGTATCATACATCCCCATTTGTACCAATATATGTACACACACACATATATAAAACAAAAAAGAAAAACAGGGCATGCTAAATGCTACAGGAAATTACACCAAATCAGTGGAGTCGCTGCTATACATCAAACAATGACATTTGATCAGTTCTTAGTTGACTTCCTGTTGTCACTTATGTTACAGCAGCTATTTCCGGTCTTTAAAAAAAGCAACCTAATCTCTGATTGTTATAAAACACTGACACTGGGGACTCTTCGAAATCAACTCCTTAAAAAAAAAAAAATAATAAATAAATAAAAAAGACCTAGACTTTAGTTTGAGCTTCGATAGCACTGTCCAATTTGTCTGGAGCAGCTACATTTCTTACAGGTTTGGATGTTTTAAAATCTACTAAAAGTTTCGAATAAACACTGAAAGGCTGTGTAACGCGATTGTTTAAGTGTCACATCTCATACAAGGCGATAATCTTGTTCGTGCAAATCTTCCAGTACTTGGCGAGGTTGCACCACAAACTCAAGGACGAAGAGGCGATAATCCTGCTAGTTTTTATTTTCAGAGAAAGCTGTGGGTTTTTTTTTTTTTTGTTAGGAAACAGTCAATACTAGACCATTTAAAGTTTTTTTTTTTTTTTAATTGACCTAGATTATTTAACATCGAATCCAAAACGAAAACCAGTCCAACGATTGAATGAACTGAATCGACCAACAAAAGAAATCGATTCAACTGCATGATCGATTAAATCCCACAGCCCTACCGCTCACATACGACATGGAGCCGTGGTTTGTTTTCCCCCAACAGAGCGACGTACGAGTTGAGATTTTCTCAACATAATGCAAACACACGGTTAAGCAACAAATCTAGACCAATTCCTTGTGCGATTCCACTGACCAATCACGACACAAGGGCGGTGTGATATTCTCTCATTTTCACCTGCTCATAAGTACTGCTTAAATAACTTATTACACAATCATTAAACTGTGCTTATCTTACCCAATCATATAGTTCTTCTTATGCATGTACTAGGAAGAAAAATAAAGCTTTAAAGAACATACGTATCATTAGTGTTTGAGACGGTTAGCGTGTGCTCGTAATTGTTAATGTGTAGTTTTACACCTCAATCAAATACTACACCTCACGCGCTCCAGAATATTTTCTGGCCAGGACTGGTTCGTTTTTGTTTTTTCATCAAAGTGAAACCAGATGAGTGACAACAATAGCTCTCGCTTCGTACCCACAAAGTACAGACTACACGAGAGATGAGCGACGTGTGGCCTGCTGGTGTGAACACAGGAGAACTTGTTACTATTTAAAAAAAAAAAAAAAAAAAGGCTCATATATTAACACCAGGGCATGAAGATAAACTCGCTATTTGTCTCACAGATGAAAATATTACAACTGTTATTCCATGTGGAATGGGAATTAATACGAACCATTAAATACTGACTAGATGCTAAACGAAACCAATGTTTTACATATTCTGCTCACGAGGTATGCAGGAATTAACCGGAGAGAGGTCGTGCAATTTCAACCATGCCTGGGAACGAATTTTTGTGCCGCCATCATGCCCTGATTCCCACACTTTTAACGTTTGATTAAAACTGATATTTCATGCTACAGATGGATTTTTGATACTGTGGTATTTCACAGTGCTTAAATCACACTTAAGTTCTCTGAATTCCTAACGTGAAGAAGAAGAAAAAAAAAGGAAAAGAAAAAAAAAAACACACACACACTAGAAAGTGCACTGGCACCTCCTTTAGTCAGCTCGAGGCTGGACAGAGGGAATAATCCGAGCATGGAGCAGACACGCTCCATACATTTCCTGCTGAGAGAGCTGGCAATAACACACACACACACAAACACACAGAGAGCACATGGCTAATCTGCATGTGTGAAGGTCACGGCTACTGATCCTCGCTGAGCAGGGCCAGGAGAAGCACGGCGCTGTGGTAGGGGTAACTCAGGGAGCTGATGATTAAGCGAACACACCTCCAGAAGATTGTGAGTTTCAATCCCGAGACAAATCGAAATCTCTGCTTTACACACTGGACTGGACTTTGCTTCGCTTATAAATTGTTTAATAAAATGAAGATAATGACAAAAATGACGAAATAAAAAAAAAAATGTAGACAGCAAAATTAACAAGTCTTTGAAGTACTCAAAGTTTGATCGCATTCACATTGAGTAACGGATTACGATCAGAACGTTTAGACAGGCTTCGCATTTGAGAAACGCTACACAAGGTCAAATGCTGAAGAAAATCAACCACGTAGATGTATTAATCAAAAAGCAAGTATGAATAAAATCCATAAATGAAAAGAGGAACTTGATTTAGTTTAGTTGCTCAGTAAACATCATGGAGGCTTACACTAAAAGGTTATGAAGACTAAAACTTCCCCATGTTTTACATACAGGAGTGAAGCACCTGGGCTTTAACAGATAATGCAGACTTGTAGAGATAGACAGACAGACAAATAAATAAACAGATATACAGACAGGAAGACACATACAGACAGGAATAGATAGACAAACAGACAAATAGAGATAGACACCTTAATAGACAGACATGTTGACGCTGACAGACAAACTGATAGATTTTTGGTTTCAATATTTTGCACCATAACCAAATTCAGGCTACTTCACGAGTTTCGTTATTGTTCATTAAATGACTAAACATTTAGTTAGCTTAGCATCACATTTCTCGGCTAGCAATCACTGCTAATAGATGTAGTTTAGCTTTAGCATTAGCTCCTGAGCACTGGTTATCCTCAAGTTAACCTGGTTCCCTCACATTCAAATACAAGCAACTAAAAATAATTAACTGTCTAGTTTAACGAGGCAGTAGGATAAATATGTATAAAAACAAATCGCGTATATCATTTTACAAGACTATAAGTGTTGTACTATAAATGTTAACAAAGCTTAGGACTGGCGAAAACAAACAATAATTATTTATTTAGTTATTTATTTAAGTTTGACTACCAGAACCAGCAGTCACTGTGCTAGACTATTTCACCATTAACAAAAATAAATTAACAAAACGTGGTATTAAACAAGAACATTGTATCTTAAAGTCTTAAAGTTATGATGTACACAAACTAGAAATGGAAATGTGAAGCTATGGCCATCTTACGTGGTTAATTTTAGAGAGAATGAATGACGTTTCGCGGCTCTCGGTGCTAGCTCGGTTATCCTAGCATTACGCTAACAAGGCTAAGTCACCTTGGGGAGAAAGTTAGATTGTTTTATGTTGTTTCTGTTAACAAATAAAGACGTGGAAATTATAATTATTACCATGAAGAATTCGAAAAATATAAATATATATGGTTTTCTGTTATTTATTCACAAGAGCAGAACGTTGCTGTATTCGCCCTTCCTTTAAAGGAAAAAAAAACAGGCTAAGTGCTAGCTTAGCATTTTCGCTCCTGTTAGCGGGTTAGCTAACTAGCAAGTTAGCGATCAAGGTAGCAACAACGTTACGCTGCAAAAAAACAAATGTAATAATAATAATAATAATAATAATACAGAAAGATCAAGTGGGGAAAAAACACTTATTAAACCTGGGGTCTGTTGCTTCCTCCTTGGGTGGTATTTCCAGGGCTCATGGCCGGGTGGGTTCTCTGCTGTGCTGGCCAGCCGTGGCTTGCGGAGCCGTAGGGAGAGCTCATGTCTTTGCCGAGCCCCATGCTCGCCTGCTGCTGAGCCGTGGAGGGATTATTATTGTAATCTTGATAGCCGCTGCTGTAACCGCGCATCATCGGGCTGGGAGAGGTGAGGAGCTGGTTTAAAGTCGGCGTGGCGCCGGATGGGTGCTGGTTCTGGTTCTGCTGCTGGTTCTGGCCTGGAGGAAACCTCTGAAAGCCGCCGACGTTTGCAGAAGGAGAAGCCATCGCAGCTTTACCGTGAGCAGCAGCAGCAGCAGCGGCGGCGGCGGCTGTAGCCGAGTTGCTGCCCGGGCCCATGGCGCTTCCTTGCCGCGAAGGGCTCATCATCCCATATCCAGCCCCACTGTAACCGGCTCGGTAGTTCGGATAGTGGTTATACGGGTTATTATGGTACTCCTCGTGCGAGTTTTGCATTTGATCCATGGTGTTCCGTGCCGAACGCGTTACAGCACCAGGGCTTTGTTGTCCGCCATGTTGATCAAAGCAAGGCCCTCCTCTTCTTCCATCCCCATAATAATGATTAAACTCAAAACCCGAGCCGTTCCCACTCCGAGACGACTCGCTGCTGCTGCTGCTGCCGTCGTCGTCGTCGTCCTTCTTCTTCTTCCTGCTGCTGCTGTTGTTGTCGTCGTCGTCGTTACGCGTCGGTCCGATTTCAGACGAGTCGTACCTGCTGCCCATCCGAGAGATCCTCTTCACGTCACTTTTATTCAACAATCCATCTCATTTCTCCATTTGCTCAGCTCAAACACCCTCCTTCAAAAAAGAAAAAAACAAACAAACAAACCAAGCACCCAGTTTCCACCAGCCTGGTGGTTCCTGAGGTCTCCAGACGCACAGAGAGAAGCTTATTGGTGTTGTTTTGGCTCTCTCCGTGATGCTGATGCTGATGCTGCTGGCTTTGACTCGAGCCGTTGTGGAGGTGTGTGTGATGATGATGATGATGGTGCTGGTGGTGGGGAAAAGGAGGATGATTTTGACATCTTTTTGATTTTTCCACTTTTGGAGACCTCGCTTTAGGAAGTCGCACACTCGCATTAGATGGCGAAGATGATCGAGCCGTTTCTAAGACAGGATTTTCACTGGCATCTTTAAAGCCCACGGTTAGAAAAAGTCAGGGGTTCCTGCGTAGTCTGTGGATTTGGGTTTTCAACTCGAATAAAGGTGTTATTTCAACCCAAGGGTTTTTAAAGATCCGGTGCCCTTCACAGGCAACATGGTGGCTCAGTGGTTAGCGGCGTTTCCACTTTGCACCTCCAGGGTCGAGGTTCCGATTCCCAACTCGGGCCTCTGTGTGTCCTCTCTTCCTCAACTTTTATTCAATAATTTCTCTTTTCCCGATTTGTTCAACCCAAAACACCAGGCTGTGGTTTCCAAACTTTGGGGTTTCCGAAGTCTCCAGACACACAGATTATTGTTCGTCCAACATTTGTCACTTTAGGATTCACGACCAGACCTCACCATTAGGAGATGAAGATGAGAAACCTAATAAAAAGCGTTTCTCAGACAGGATTTCATTGGAGTCTTTAAATCCCATTATTAAATAATCAGGGGTTCCTGCACATTCTGTGGATCTGGGTTTTTGTTATTTTAACTCAAGGTTTTTAAAGATCCATCACCCTTCACAGGTGGCACGCTTGCTTAGCGGTTAGCTCTGTCAGCTCACACCTCTCGGGTTGAGGGGGTTGCTGGGGCGGGGGGGGGGGGGGGGGGGGGGGGGGGG
>JAQMYI010000020.1:15980390-15992134 GCA_030014275.1 Clariallabes melas
CAGGGTCGCGGGGGACCTGGAGCCTATCCCAGGAGGCTTCGGGCACAAGGCAGGGTACACCCTGGACAGGGTGCCAACCCATCGCAGGGCACACACTCATACGCACATTTACACACTACGGTCAACTATTAATGGATTATAAAAATAGTGTTGACAATTTGCACTTTTAATCAACACAAAGGCACAATCAGCTTTGAGGTTGAAACAGTAACTCTACACTAAAATCACACTGATTATTTTGCTATTGCAGCACAGCCCATGTCATTGCCATAGAGCAGGTGTTGACAGCAGTGTGACTTGTGTACTTATATTGTGCTTTTATTAATAGAAAGACGCCGCCATTTATCGGCTACCTCAGTGTATCTACAGAGGTGTGTTATTGTAACACTGTGTGTTATTGTCCAGTTATGTAACAGTCCATTATATCACTCATTTATTTGTCTTTTATACCGCTTTATCCTGTATACAGGGTCGCGGGAGGCATGAAGCCTATCATAGGTGACTTGAGGCGGGGTACACCCTTGACAGGGTTCCAATCCATATTGTTGTTTTTTTGGTTTAACTTGTTCTTAACTTGTTCTTTACCATTTTCACTCTCTCTTTGTTATCACATCTCTAATTTGTTTAGTTATTTTCCTTCGCCGGCTGAAGAAGTTTAAAGTTTAACAGCTCTACTCAGCCATCATTGAATCTGTCGTGTGAGCTTCAATAACTGTCTGGTTTGTGTATCTCCCCTACAAAATCAGCCATCAAAAGGACAGTTTGGATGACTGAAAGGATTATCAGAGCGCTCCACTGCCCACCTTGTAAGAACTGGACATATCCAGAGTGAAGAAAAGGGCTCAGAAAAACCCTTTGGACCTCTCACACACCCAAGCCACCTTTGCCGTCTGGCACCAGAACTGTCAGGCACAAGAATAGTTTTTTTCCCCCGCAGGCAATCTAAATCATGAACAGTTAAATGTTCTTCTCACTGTGCAATATTAAGATGTGCAATACTGTGCAATACTACTGATATTTGACTTATTTGATAAAACCCTTTTTTCTTTTTCGTGTTGCCGTCTCTGGAAGTTTTTGTCACCAAAACAAATTCCTTGTATGTGCAAATGTTCTTGGCAATGAAGCTCTTTCTCATTCTGATTCTGATTTATTTCCTTATACCTGTTTTTTTTTTACTTTGATCATTTTCTCTTGCATTTCATCTTTTTAAAAAAATAATAAAATGTGTTATTGTTGCTCTATGTAGTTATTTTATGATGTAAAATGTTATGATGATGTAAATAAGCTCTATCAGCCAATATGTACTGTATATACTGTAAGTGACTATTTCACTGGTGTTAGTAGTGCTTTAAATTCACAACGTGTTTTTACTCACTCCAACCCTTATTATAAAAATCATCAATAAAAAAAAATACTTTTAGTATAAATCCAGTATCTGAATGTGGCTGGATGAATCAGGATGGTTCATGTCTCATCACAAAGCCGAGACCAGTCAGGTGTGTAAATGGAGTGTGTTTGCCGCTCCGTTGCTTCACAGAGGGAGGAGATGGATCCGCATACAGAGTGGTGTGACCCCTGGCTGACTGAGACACCTCGTAACACACACACACACACACACACACTCCTGTTATGGAACATCCATTGCTCTTCCATTTTGTTCTGAGTGTGCATCCTTTGTGCTGAATATTATTTGAACGATTATTTCCAGAAATAATGCTTCTTAACAGTTTCTATAAATCACTCTTCTCACTGACGTTCATTCAAAAACCAGACAAATCACAACACAGAGACGAGTGTACAGGCTTGTGCTTTAATTAGTACTAAAACACACACTTGCTGTTGAACCACATAACAGAGATAAAAATGAGAAATATATTAAAATTATATCATAAAATGTTTTTTTTTCCAGATATGCATTCCCTGATCTGAGCTGTGAAGCAATCATAAAAAAAAAAAAAAAAATCAAGCAAAGGAAAAAAAGTTTAATAAAAACATTGATATTAAAATGTCTGCCTGGAGGATGTAATTTCTGACGAACAGTCCGTGGTTTGCTCTTAGGCATCATTTCCATTTATGTCCAGTGACGTGAGAGGACAAAGGACACACTCCAAGCTCAGTTCAAGCTCAATGTCATAGACGAGTCTTAACTCATCCTAAACAGATAAAGGTTCATCCTAAATTAGTGTTTTTTCTTCTTTTAATGTTTAATGTTTTACTTCTTTCTGCCAAAATGAGTAGATCTGCAAACCATGTGGCACACATCATTACGTTAATAAGATCAGCACAGCAAGGAAAGACAAGCTTGAGAAATTTCATCATGTAAAATATGTAGAGTACTGTGCAAAAGTCTTGACCCCCCCCAATCCCTCAATTCATCATTTATTTATTGTGTTTTTCATGCAATCTTTACGGAATAGTTCTCCAGGCTTCCTGAAGGATGTTTTTGTCTCTCATATTTTTTAAGTCCAGTCCCTGTACCTGACCCATTTCAGAGGAATGCTTTTTTTTTTTTTTTTTTTTTAAGCCGCACCTATCAATTATTTAAGGATGAAAACATCTAACTTAAGGGTATGACCCAGGTGCAGATGATGACAGATGATCAGGCCGGTGATTATTATACTGCTGATGCTGAATACTGAGTAATTGGAACAGACGAGAGGGGAAATGAGGTCGCTGCTGAGGCTGTTACATAAACAACCAATTTGTAAATTGTTTTAGGCACTTTGCAGCCTGTCGCAGTAACACACATTTGTTTCCATTTCTTTAATTGAATCTATATCATTTAATTTAATATAAAGAAATAAGGGGTGGCTCAAGACTTGCACAGTACTGTATTCATTAATTTATTCATTCATTAATTTGTTTATTTTTTTATTAATAATTAAAGAACAAGTCATACTCTATATCTAATTCTAGTTATGTTTAATGTGTTAGTGTTATAGCAGCTATAAACAATCATTGCTTCATCTCTCTTTTTAAACACTTTTGAAATGATTGAGCTGACAACAGAGTGGAGAACCGAACTCAAACAGCACTATGGTGTACATAATAATAATAATAATAATAATAATAATAATAATAATAATAATATATTCTAGTTGTTTGTATGAGATAAGGCTTGGCTGCACTGGTCACTGGTCCAGTATCTAAAGCACATGGTGTTTATTTCAATTAAAAAGTCCTTAACGAAAGATTAAAAGTAAGATCAGGATAAATGGCACCTTCAACTGAAGAATTTTGCAAAATTATAATTGATGTAGTTTCCTCCTCATCTGAAGTTTAATTAAATTGATTAGGCGAGACATTTTTGGTGTTGAGATGGCTTTGCACTGGAGCTATGAGGCTGAGGTTGCTGAAACGAGTAGTAATATAAGTCTGGCTTATCGTGAATACTTTCCGTAATATGTTTCCAAATCTTCACATTCACACACTCGTTTTAATGTCTTCAAGTTTTTATAGCAGAGAAAAATCCAATATGGACTCCTTTAAGTTCAAGCGACACAGATCCATGCATAGGTCCAATGATGATTAACACCAACAATGATAGCGTTCATGACTTCATGCTTCAGACTTGTGTATTTTTTGGGGTTTTCGGATATGTCAGGTAGAACGAAAGTTATCATTACTTTTATAATGTGTAAATTTTTACTGCTACCAGAATAAGGGAATGACATCGCAAAAATCTCTCAAAATGAGCATCATTCAATCATCCATCTCCATCCATCTAGCAGCCTTGGTAGTCCAACTACTCTGTATACAACCGTATATTATCATATTATTATCGTGCAATACGATACTTACTGTTTTAGTACTGACTCTTTTTATTTAATTTTATTCTATTCTATTGTATTTTATTTTATCTTATTTTATTTATAATTTTTTCCCTATTTATTTCTCTTCTCTTTCTACCGGATAACAACCATGAGCACCTCTAACCAAGAATAAGCAATTTTCCTCTGAGGTTAATAAAGTTCTTTGAATCTTGAATCTTGAAATCATATTATCATCATATCATTTTTTTGATCATAGAACCAACTGAAAGCAACAATAAAAACATGCGATCGTGTGTATCTGAGATATTTCTTTGCCTATGTGACCCATTAAAACATTTTTTTTGCTCAGTCATGTATAGTTTGTATAGTTGGAATTACGGTGGCTGAGAAGTGCAAAACAAAATAACAAAAACCAAAAACAAAATGACATTGATGTCTCATCCAATCAGCAATAAGAATTTCATTCGCAAACCTTTTCCGATTTGACTGAATTGTCGTTGTGTTTTCTCATTTGGTATTTTGTATCTGGACATGTCGTTGTGTTTTCTGATTTGTTATATTGTTTTCGGTTTTGTTGTTTTGTTTTTGGTTATGTTATTTTGTTTTTGGTGTTGTTATTTAGTTTTTGAATTTGTTATTTTGTTTTTGAATTAGTTATTTTGTTTTCATTTTGTTATTTTGTTTTCATTTTGTTATTTAGTTTTTTAAATTTTTTATTGTTTTCGGTTGGGTTATTTTGTTTTCATTTTGTTATTTTGTTTTTTAAATTTGTTATTATTTTCGGTTGGGTTATTTTGTTTTCATTTTGTTATTTAGTTTTTTTTTATTTGTTATTGTTTTCGGTTGGGTTATTTTGTTTTCATTTTGTTATTTTGTTTTTTTTTTATTTGTTATTGTTTTCGGTTATGTTGTTTTGTTTTCATTTTGTTATTTTGTTTTTTAAATTTGTTATTGTTTTCGGTTATGTTATTTTGTTTTCATTTTGTTATTTTGTTTTTTAAATTTGTTATTGTTTTCGGTTGGGTTATTTTGTTTTCATTTTGTTATTATTATTATTTTTTAAATTTGTTATTGTTTTCGGTTGTGTTATTTTGTTATGCACTTCTTGGCCACCGAATGAAATAAATAAAATGAACTAAAATTCAGTCAATCACATTGCTATATACAGTACATATACTGTATCATGTTGTACTGAAAAAGGTCACTCTATGATGCACAATCCTGAGCCTTTTATATATGTTTATAAAAAAATAATGTCTAAATGTCAAAACAAAAGAAAATGTCTAAAATGCTTTGAGCTTAAAGGGCCATCACTGCATCGCTTTTAGTTTTTTAACTTTTTTTTTTTTTTTTTTTTAAATGTCCGCCAGGTGACCTTCCAAAATTCACAAAGATGTTCTCGTATATAAATTATTGTACATTTCACCTTGGAGAAACAATCATCATATAATACGCACGTCTTGGCCAATCAATGGCAAGCAATTATCTCTCTACAAGTACATTTGTGTAGGTGCGACTCTCCTAGTCCTTACTCTTACTGTACGGTGGTTACGTTCTAAAAATACTGGATTTCTCTTTGTAAACCATGTGACCTGTGGCGGGGAATGTTTTGCCAAACCTATTAAATGGCTCAGATGTGGCCGAAGGCTTTCGTTCCTCTACGGTCCACGAGGGAGAGAACACAGCGCAGCAATGTCGGTGCCCCTCAGAACAGCTTCTGCTGCATTTCCTGCACCAATGACAGGCGGTCACACACGCTAAAAATGATTGGGTGCAAGACCCCATTACCCCCGCAGCAAGTGTGTGTGTGTGTGTGTGGGTGTGGAGGAGGAGGTGAGCTTGATTGTGTGTGTGTGTGTGTGTGTGCGTGTGTACCACTCATACACACACATACACACTCGCATCTGTGCTCACGTGCAATAAATGAGCAGTGTGCGCCCATCCGGAGCGAAGCTAATGGGAAAGCAAAAAGCTTCATTACCTCAGATGATGTGCACTTCAATATGTTTCAGCTCCGCCAGACTCAATGGAAAACACGCACAGGACATTGTAGCGTCTCTACACTGGTGTTTAGACTTTTGTTCTGCCAGACACACATACACATACACCTCGTGTAACATGCTTTGTATTTTCCCCACATTTGCTAAGTGTTCTGCGATGATGCCAGGCACACAGACAGCAGTTGAATTAAAGCTTAATGTCATTTCGTTTTTTTTTGAATTTGCTCACATGCAGACTTGAGTTCAAAGCTTTGGCGTGTAGCGGCGTTTATCTCTAGCGACAGCGGCGGCGTGTGTTTCACCTGAGGATGCACAGTTGTTGGTAATGTTCTGAAAGCGCTCCAGGACCAGAGTACATGAAAGAACCCGACGAAAGGGGGGAGAAAATTGCAGGCAGCGTCATCGCTCCTCCCTCCTTCCTTTTTCTCATCGCTTATGACAGCCGAGTGTAAATCCTGAGCTTCGTTCCCTGAGATTCCGCTTCTGGATTTTAGACGTAGTCCTGCAGGCTGTAGAGGGCCCTGGTGTCCTGAGGTCGCTTGCGAGACGGGGAGTGGTACTGCTGCTGATGTTCCAGCTGGAGTTTCTCCTGCGCCGCTTTCTCTTTGTGCTCCGGTGGCTCCGGTGGCTCCGTCTGGCTCTGTTGTTCTCTACGCTCCTTTTTCTGCTGCTCCTGGCTTATTAACTTGTCAGGGTTGGATAACGCGCAATTTGTGGCCCCGTCCCTTTTCCTGGGACACGACAGACAAAAAATGACGCCTCCGGCTAAGAGGAAGCCGGCCGATACGAACGCGACGTACACGGCTCCCCCCGGCTCGTACTTTCCACTCTGGGGTACTTTGGAGTCCATGAACGTTGTGATGACCTCATTGGTGAACCAGGACGCGGGCACGATGCACAGCAAACCTGCAAGGACAAAGCACGTTCCCGCAGCAATCGCAGTTTGTACCTTGGAGCTCTGACTGCCACCCCAGTGAGTGCATTTAAGCCCCAGGGCTGCCAGCCAGAGTCCGAGCGTCGCCAGCAGGCAGGAGAGGACCATGGTGGTGCGGGCAGTCTGGAGGTAAGCAGGCAGCGCCAGTACAGAGTACTTGAGCGTGCAGCTGAAGATGCCCGTGCTGTACCAGGTGCAGTCCATCCAGAGGCCCTGCATCTGCGAGATGGCCGTCATGATGTTGGAGCCCATGCTGACGCTCACCTTCCAGTTGGGTAGCAGCGTGGCCATGGTGGCACCCAGAACCCCAAGCAGTGCCAGAATGAAGGCGAAGATCTGCATAGTGGACGAAGGCATGATGTCACTGGCGTCCTTCCCCTTTTTCTTTCTTTCACCTTGTAGCGACGGCGGCCCCCGTCCACGCTCTGCGTCTCCCTATCACCACTGCTCAGGCTAGATAATTTCCTCAGCACGGGCTCCGGCGGGCTGCGATAAAGAGCGAAATGAGAATTGAACTGAGCAAGCAAGCGTGACGTCCTGACAGATGAGGCGCATGGGGCTGGTGCCTGAGATGAGACACTGGACTTTTTTCCTGCTCTCGTTCCCTCCCTCCTTCGCTTTCGTTTTTTAGGACATTAACCGGCTGCGTTTAACTTGCAGCATGGAAGTGACGTTGTGATTTTGGAAAGGCTAATTATTCTTTCTGCTTGTTCAACTGCGGAGTAGCCCCTTTGGCGATGTTCGCTCGACGGGCAACGATAATCTTCAAAAAAACACACACACACACACACAAAAAAAAAAACAGGTAAAATACATGCATAGAAAAAAAAAGCAAAAGAAAATCGAGTCTACTATTTGGACAAGCATGCCCGTTTTGTGAGAGTTAATTGATTTTGCTCTTATCTCTGCCAGCCAGCACGAGAAAAGCAAAATAGCCTACTGCCTTTGTTCATTTCGCTATTGCGATTGGTGTAATTTATAGATAAGGACGTGCAACGCTGATAAAGCGAACCACACATCAGTCATGTATGTCAGTTATGCCATATAACCCTACAATCCTAATGCTTACCCTCCTGATGGCGTTCGTAATGCAGTGTAGGTGCATCATGGCATCTCAGAAGGATTTAACCTTAAAAGACAGAAAGAAACAAAAACAAAAAACAAAGACAAAATGTCAGGGTAGAACCTTATTTTGTTTTGTTAATGTAATAAATTGCTCTGTTCATGAATGAATGAATGAATAAATAAATATATAAATCCTCCAGCTTTGTCGAGGTAGATCTCGATGCGGGACTGTCTGCAATCTAATAGTGCTCACCATGACCACTGAACAAACGCTTCCTCAGCTGAAGGTCATTCAGTCGCTCATGCGAAGACAATGTGCCGTATTTATTGTCTCACAACAACAACAACGAAATAAAAAATGACGAATTCACTTGAAATAAACCAGGACTCTTTTCAACCTTCCTAAAGTTCCTCTTTGTTGCTCAAGATGTGGAAGACATTTTACACAGAGACAAGAACAAAATGCTTTGGTGGGAAAATTGTGATTGTATACACTGCGATTAAAGTAATCCACAGTAAACATCCATATCGCTGATTACTGCAGTCGGCGCAGACCTCCCACATGGCCACCTGCATCGAGGCACACGAGCGGAGGACATAAGTGCACAAAATTACTGTCTTTCGGTCACCCCACCTCTTCTCCCCAAAACCTCACGCAGGATAATAACACCATTTAGACCCCTCCTGTCTTCTGTCTAATCTAAAAAAAAGCTAAGCTTTAACCTTTTGAAGTCCTTAAAATTGTATTTTTGTTGTTTAGCTATTTCTTCTTTTATCCATAAATGTAGCAAATTATATCTTTTTCCCCATCCATATCCATGTTTGAATCCATTTCCTCTAGTTTTAAATCTGATCCATGACTTTGGCAGATCTTTGAGCTGTGTGGTTCTGTGTGGCTGTATTTATTTATTTATATTTATTTATAATACTCTTAATTAATCAAGCAATTTTTTCACTAGTTATTTTTTTTCGTTATATTATTTATTATAATTATTTTATATTATATTATTATTATTCTTTTAATACTTATTTATAATATCCTGAGATATTTAAGGGTTGTAGAACAGTTTTGTTATGATATTCCACTCGGGACCTCTTATATTCGGAAAACCTTCTGTTACAGAAAGATTTAGAACTTCAGGTTTTTACGAAACCGTGAAGTGATTTAGATATGTAAACACTGAATGTTCAACAGAACAGCAATTGATTCAGAATAACAAATATCTTAATTTTGGAACTTGGCCCAAGCACTATGACATCACCCCATGATGTCATAGTTAATTTTTTACTATGTGACTTTACCATGCTCAAAAAGTCATGAAATTAGGCACACTGGCTGGAATCTGCTGCCATTAGGACGCCTGAGCAGCCGGGCCTCAGGTGTGGTACAGGGCCTTCATACAAGATTTTGTGTGAAGAATACCTTATGTATAAGAATACCTTATACACACTTGCACCTCATTGAGCTAAGCATCTTGTGTGACATCGGATTAACTAACATCACACTGTGTGACATCATAGGGCCTTTGTGGAGTTCTTAACATGCTCAAAAGCCCAGGCAGCAATGGCACAGGTGCCTGGGCCCGATCGATCATCATTACTTTGCTATTATGATTATTATTATTATTATTATTATTATTATTATTATTATTGTATAAATTTCTTCTTAAATCAATCTGATTTCATAGACATTGGATCTTTGACCACTTTTAAAATCTATTGAAAAGCATATCTAATGCTAAAGATATTAAGTTAAAGCATTTCTTTATGTGCTTTTCACTTAAGCTGTTGCTGATAAAATAATTTATAATGACAAAAATAATATTAAAGCAGAAACAAGTACAAAATAAAAGTGCTTTTGCTAATCTCTGACATTTGTAGCCATTTCTTTTAGTGCCATTTGGTGGGATTTTAAATAAACCTTTACACACACACACACACACACACACACACACACACACACACACACACACACACACACACACACACACACACACACACAAGGTTCTGTAGGTTCTCATGTAGCTTTAATATTTTACTGATATTATGTCTATTTTATTCAAATAAATTAAGCTTGTAAAGTGAAGTTTGAAATAAATTAAATGCTGTAAGTTTGTTAAGTTTCTTAGTTCTATTCATTAGTTTAACCTAAATAAATCAATTTGTACTATTATTTATCCCTATCGATCCTGACGCCTGCGTGCTAACATTACCTGCAAATGTGGTGTGCGGTCAACTTGCTGTCGGTCCACAAACTGCTCCAATATCTCGACAGTCCCTACTTCTGCCTGTCAGTTTGTGTTGCCTCCTATTGTTACTTATGATAAAGAACGTCTGTGACACGCCACAGTATGACATTATAGTTGATGATGACACTGCGTACTACTAGAATGGTTTTTGACCGTCTGTGACACGCTTACAGGGTGACATTACAATTAGATGTTACTTGTTAATGGTGGATGGATGGTGGACAGCTTTATGTACTGCCCGGTACATCAGGTAATGGTAATACATCCGCCGTTTCTGTTACAGATCCAAAAATCATCAACCTAGAGCCATAGCTGCCTTTTAATGTATTCTTGTGGAAATAGATCCCCTTGAAGGTCGCTTGAGCACACAACTTTGGTTTTATCTTTGGTTTTATCCAAACTTCCATATAGAAGCTTTTTATAATGAAACTTGCACATGCATCACATGCATTAATGCATTAATATTGACAGCCCTTAACAGCACATTAATATGTTTGCATGTGATTAATCTAAACATTTTAATGCATTACTATTTTCTTTACGTACAAATTAATCACATGACCATAAGTCCATAATTAGAGACAACAGCTTGGTACAGGTTTTACGCCAGATGCCCTTCCTGATGCAACCGTCCCATTTTATCTGAGCTTGGGACCAGCACAATGTCCAGTGGCTGGGATTTGGGCATCGGGTGGGAATCGATCAAACCGGGGCCGTCCACATGGCAGGCGAGAAACCTACCAATGAGACACCATTTATGAATATACTCAAAAATATGTGAAGCATCATGTGTAGGTTTTAAGGACAGTCTCATCTGTAGAAAAAAAAATCAGTAAAACCTTGAACTAAGTTTTTACAGGTAACTCTGTTCGGCTGTCTTAATGTTATTATTTATTTCTCCTGCTAGACTTTAGCGTCGCACTTACAGCATTCTTTACGAGCCACTTCAGCAAAGGTCATGACAATATTTAATCAGTAAATATTCTGTACAGAAGGAAAAGGAATACCACAAGCTGACCCTGACCTTGCAAAAAATAACACACAGTGGGAACAGAGCTTTAAAACTGTGTTTTTACTGTAGTTAGCTTTTCAGTTTAGTTTTTTTTTTTATCAGTTGTACAAACTGACTTTTGATTGAAAGTTTTTTCATTTCTACTCAGATATGCCCATCTAAAACCAGTGGCAAAGGTTGGCTGAGGCTTGGGTTGGTGTTGTTTATTCCATGTGAAGCCTTGGCCTGGGTCTGGAGTGTGGGAATAAGAGATGGAAACCTGTGTATTTCTCATGGTGCTCTTTATTCCCCAGCACTGATTCTAGCTTTCGCTTTCCCTTACATACTGTTTCTCTAATCCTGCCTTATTGTTACATAATCTCTCCAAAGCCAGAAATTGTGTGCCACGAATAAGACAATTTTTAAAATTATTATTTCTCCTGGTTGTTCCGGGCAGTATTATTTCATTTTATATGTCTAAAAGTCTATAAGAATTGAAGAACACCCTGAGTGTATGATTATATGTCTCATAATAATGAAAATCAGATCTGATTAATTATGTATTGACTATGGTTTCTTTCTTTATTAAAGTTGCTAAAGCTCAAATAAAATAGTATGACTCGATGGATTGGCACCCTGTCCAGGGTGTACCCCACCTTGTGCCCAAAAGCCTCCTGGGATAGGCTCCAGGCCCCCCGCGACCCTGATCACAGGATAAAGCGGTATAGAAGA
>JAQMYI010000020.1:16059744-16081303 GCA_030014275.1 Clariallabes melas
CTGGGATAGGCTCCAGGCCCCCCGCGACCCTGATCAAGGATAAAGCGGTAGAAAATGAATGAATGAATGAATGAAAAAATATAAAAATGAAAAAGACCTATAAAGAATTGATCAAATCTAGCATTTGAACCTAATTTTCCACAAGGAAATGCTTGCTCTCCTTCAGAAGAGACATCTTGTTAAAAATGGTGCGTAGTGAAAATGTTGCATCGTGGAAACGCTTAGCGGCTTTCACGAGCCACATCAGACGAGCGTCATTTGAAAAGCATCATTTGAAATTTGAGTCACGTCAGACAAGCATCATATCCTTTTATCCAGGTGCATGACCTCGGTGCTGTCTACAGTGAGACTCTGGTGTGTGTGTGGCTGCGACTAATTTATTTTTAAAGAAAGTTATTTTTAACTAAAGTATTTCAACACTGATTACAGTCAGTTTCACGTGCCCTGGTTTTCTAAACTGTAGACTGACTCTTACTCGGTTTCTGGCTGCGCATTTCTCCCTGAACGCGCGACAGACTCGACTACCAGTTCGTCTCACTCACTGTGTCGTGTTGTGGTGAGCCCCCAGCCCGATCCTGGGCAGAATCCGTTTTCACGTCTCAGAGGCCCTGAGCTGGGTTTGGGACGGAGCTGGAGGGGTGGTGATATTGCGGCGGTGTGCAGGAAAAAACAAGGCAGTGAAATATGCAGCGTGAGAGAACAGGGCAGGATGGATGAGGGCCCGGGGGACTCGCCAGGGGCCCTACGGAGGGGACGACATGCTTATTAATGTTCCCTCTCTCTCTCTTTGCCTCTCCGCCATGTTTATCTTTTGTTTCTCATTTCTTTCCTCGTGTTTTTTTTCCCCTACCTATACCTGCACTTTTCCTTTAGTTCATCCCTGTTCATACATGTATAACTATAACATATTTAAGATAATAATAGATATAGACATATAATTGTTGAGGAATTTCTAGGAAAATTGCTACTCAATGCAATTTATCTTTTGTTTCCTATCTCTGTAGAATATTAAGAGGACAGGGACGATAGGAGGGCAGGTCCGTATGCCCGTAGTCATCGCGCAGACGGTGCGGCCGGCAGGTAAGAGCTCCTGATCTTCCCAGATGTTTTTTTTGTGAAATGTTTTTATTTCTTTACAGGCGTTCTCAGAATTACATACAAGTTTAAGTCACCCGGGACTTGTGATGAACTTTCTCGTAAATAAAGGTGTTAAACCGATTTGACATTTACAGAAGACATCAAGCACTGTACGGCGATGAGATTCTTAGTCGTAGTAAAACCTCCAAGCCATTTCCACATGTTTGAGGAGTTCCTGGGAGGCCAGAGTTTCAGACGTGAAGCAGGCAGTTCAATTATGGCGCAGACAAAATTAGAGAACTTTCTACCTTGATGGTGTCCAAGTGCATTAGTGTTTCAGGAGATTATATAGAGAAATAAAGGGAGTTTTTACTCTCCTAACTCTGTTCTGATGTTCTAGACAATAAAAATACTGAAGTGTGTCGTGTATATCGCATATATTATGCAATAGGGAGTGACAGAGACACCCAGTTAGACCAAGAGACAGAGAAACAAAAGAGTCACATTAATAAACAGGAAACATAAATGTGATTTGGATGTATTTCACGGTTACTGATGGCAAACATTTGCAAACATAAAACTCATAAAACACTCGGAGTTCATTACCAGCAGCATGACAGCAACAGTGCACACCAGGTGAGAGGAATAATATCTACAGACAGTTCTATGTAAGTGATAAAACAATATATGTTTTAGCTAGGTTCTTGTTCTTGATAATGAGCTGCTGTCTGTCTTAGAGTCTGGCAGTCTGAATGTACACTATACGGACAAACATATTAGTCCGAACCTGTTAATTATTGCGTTCAGGGGTTTTAATCAGGCCCCTTATCCCCAGTGAAGGGCAATCTTAATGCTCCAGCATACTAAGACATCTTGGACAATGCTATGCTTCCAACTTTGCGGGGAAGGGGAAAGGTCGTTTTCTATTCCACCATGACTGTGCCCTGGACATGGTTTAAAGAGTTTGATGTGGAAGAACTTGACTGGGCCTAACACAGAGCCCTGACCTCTACCCCATCGAGCACCTTTGGGATGAACTGGAATGAATGATCTACAGATTGAATTCATGTCCAAAATCTTGTGGACAGCCTTTCAATAAGAGTGGAAGATGGTATAGGGGGGACCAAGTCCATATTGAATTTTATGTATTTGGATACAATGTCATCCATATAGTGTATGAACAAGCAGATGTTCGCATTTCATGGCTGTTTTTTTTAAACGTACAAAACACAAACAGCAAACAACATTTCAAGACATTCCTGATTGATATTTATGTGGTTTAGTTATAACTTGTTCTTGTGCTTGGTCTGGGAAAAAAAAATTATCAAAGCATCACTAAAGAAGCATCGGGAGTGACAGACAGCATGGAAGAAAGACAGTTCCTGTATTGCAGAGAGAGAAAGTGCTCCAGGTCATGCTGTCGTGATGCAGATGTGTCGGGACGTATCCCAATAATCCTTTTTGCTCCCTTTCCTCAGGTGCTGTAGGGAAGAGTCCGGTGGTGCAGGCGGGGAAAATCCCCTCGGGGGTCAGCGTGCAGCTCTCGGGGGCTCAGAAGAACAAAGTGAACGATCCTGGGGGAGGCTCTTTCAGGTACATACAGTACACTTACACGTACGGCGCCATCCGAGGGTGGTGTGTGTGAAAGCATGTATTGAGTTATACAGTACAACAAGTTAGTATTAAGTAGTACTTTAATGGCGGATCTTGAGCCTGGTCGAGGAAGCTTCTGTACGCTGATAAATGTCACACTAGAGCAAACCGTCGTGTATAGAACTCAAAGGATTATTTAGCATGGAAGTGTCTTATATACAGATGTTAGGTCTGGAGAGATACAGCTGTGAGAGCGTGATACTCCAGGCAGACACACGGGGGCAGCATCGACCTTAGCTGCAGCGTCTGGCTTCAGGCGACTCTCTGAGGAAAAATCCGACCGTGTAACCTCGCTCGTCTTCTCTTGTTTTTCTCTCCTGACAGCCTCCACGTCTCACACTCTGTCCTCTTTAACAGCCCCGTGTCTCTTCCCTTCTCCATCTCGTCTCATCCTTCTTTTTTAGCACGCACGTCGCGGAAAGAGCTGGACGTATGAGTCGATAGCCCTGGAGTCCACTAGCTTGTGCTGCTGTTTTCCCAGAGACAGCTCGGTGTAAATTAAAGTCGGGTGTCTTATTTATTTATGTTTGGGATTTTTTTTTTCTTTTTTCCTTCCCGCTGCCTAAATCAGCCCGAGCTGATGCAATGCTGCTACTGCTGCTGCTGCCTCGCAGGGAAGGGAAGAGTGTCTGACGGATGTATAGTGTACAGTGTGTGTGTGTGTGTGAATAGTAACTGTGCACCACGGCTGCACGATTCCTGTTCAAAATGTGAATCACGATTTTTCTCCGCGGGAATTGAGATTCTCATTTTTTCAAGCAAAACATTATTGCACTCAAGTAAACAAATCAAAACAAAGAGAAAAAAACTTTCTACTCTTGTAACCAAAGAAAAAAATGCTGCTTTTCCTTATTTTAGAGCTCTTAAAGTGAATAACTTAGAAACTGTTTAACATAAATCACACATTAACAATAATAAATAAAAATAACTAATAAACAGCACCTGTGCTTTTTGGACACTACAGTACTTTATCATCGCATCGCATTATTTTTAAATGTCGCAAAGTTTGTTATGTAGTTTGAAATTAACTACATAGTTTACAGTATGGAATTTATTATTGTCAAAGGTTTTATTGCTCTCAGTTTCCGCACACACTTCTAGTATACGCCTGTGTATCGTTCGATCTCTTCTCAGAGTCTCTGTGTAACAGCTAGAACAAAAGTGTCAGGTTTAATTAACTAATACAGTGAGTTATATCACAATTAGAACTGTCTGTGTTCTCACAGTAGTATGTATTTTATTTTGTAGTGTGTGTGTTTGTGTGTTTGTGAGACACTTTTCTTATTCTGATAAAAAATTTTTTTAATATTAACTAACACATGCAATGATGAAGTATAGAACACAAGAACAGAAGGAATCGGAAGGGTTTGACTCCGATCAGAACCAGGTCGTCAGAATGTACCCTCCAGTTTCTGATTGGCTGGAACTGTCCCTCCTCTAGCCGCTGATTGGCTGGAATGGACCGAGCGGTGTGATATTGAGCGAGAGATAATATTGGAACGCCGTGAATGAGGTAGCTTGATCTGAATTGATTACTGTTTGGATTCACTCTCTTTGTACGGGTCTGAACTCTTAACTTCCTGAGTGAATCCTACTGTACAGGGGTTATGAATTAGAATTCAATAAGATCAATAAAAAGTTCTTCGAGTTGAGGTCTGAATCTCATGATTGTGTTCAGATTCAGGTCTCTCTATATATTTATATATATACGCGGTCACTGGAAGTCTGTAAAATAAGCTATTTAAAATTTCCATAGCATTTCAATACTATTTATTGTTCTTCAGTAACTATGTTAACCATATGGACAGTTTGAACACTGATTGTCTTGTATATTTTCTTTTATTTTTATTGGAATACAAACATCAATATTTAACCAATCTTCATTTGCATGTTGCTGGGCTGTAATTGAATGTGAAAGGATGCTGGTTGCTCTGTCATACGAGGCTCTCAGTTCGGGTCTTTTACACGCCATCAGCTCGGACTGCTTTGGATACATTTGCTCAAACGACCCGTGTTTTATCTCATAACGGATAAACTATCGAATTGATCGGCTACGTTGAGTGACATATAGCCACATATAGCCACGCCCACCTCGAGGGAAAAAGCGCTAGTTTACTAGTACTGTACATTAGTTATTCACATTTATCATAAAAGCATCAGGACCACGATAGATCTGGATTTAGTGATGCCTGGTGTAGTAGTTTGTTTTTTCCAGGTTGAGAAACGATCATAACAGCTGTACTTACACACTATAAAAACACTAACTATGCTTTGTGCTAATATTTCATAAAACATGTATACATTGACACTCCTGAACCTAAAGGTGTAATAAATATAAGAAAGTCTTCACATCACGTCCTGAAGTGGGTTATTCCACATAAACAACAGCAATTTGTTAATAATAGAAATTCTTATTCATTAAAGAATAACACATTTGCACATTTTGAATGTTAATAGTTACAGTATGTCTGATGTTGTGGAAAGTCCATGAAACAAGCTGATTCCTGTTATTACTTATTATAAATAAGTAATAACATGTTCCTGTTATTTATAAATACTGAATATAGTTTATATGGACAATCACTGCTGCTTTTTTTTCTTTCTCAAAGTTAATAAAAACATTTTAAAAAATCAGTAAGACTTTGATGTTTACTCACATATAGGACAGAGGACAGCGGTGGCTCAAACGGTTAAGACTCTCTCTGCGTTACTGATCGAAAGGTCGTAAGGGTTCGAACCCCAGCACCGCCACGCTGCCACTGTTGAGGCTTTGAGCAAGACCCTTAAGCCTGTGTGCTGTAGGGGCGCTGTATCCTGGCTGTATCCTGGCCTGCGCTCTGAGCCCAGCTTCCTAACTGGGAAATGTGGAAAAAAAATCATTTCACTGTGCAGGAAAGTACATTTGACAGATAATTGAATCTGAATGTTACTAAAAAACAGAAAGCACACCGCTCCAAAGCCTGAAGACCTTTTCAGCTTAACCCCGTACCCTTACAAAGTGCTCACATCGGGGACTTTTTCGAAAATGTTTCCTTAACAAGCAGATCCAGGTCTCCGAGCTTCCCCATAGTGTGTGTGTGTGTGTGTGTGTGTGTGTTAATGCTCCAGCTGAAACCCTGCTCAGATAATGCATTTTTTTTATTTTTATATCTCAAAATCCATTAAGTTCACTCCTATTCCAAATGCAGCATTTCAGTGTCTATGTTACGATAGATAGATAGATAGATAGATAGATTACTTTATTAATCCCAAACGGAAAATGTATCGTTACCGCAGCCGGTTCACAGATTATACAAGTATATATATATATATTGTATAAGTATAATAAGAATATTCTGTCTCTATGTACATCTGTGTGATTACTGTATTGTATATGCAGGTGAATGAGCTACTCCTGAGCCACACCTCTCAGAGAACAGCAGAGCTTATATGAGGTCACATTAGGAGAAAAATCTAACCTATCTCAAGAGACTTAGGGCACAAGGTGGGGGTTCACCCTGGACAGAATGCACACAAGGCAAATTTGCGAATTAGCCCAACCTGCTTGTCTTTGGACTGTGGAAGGAAACCCACCAAGCATGGGGAGAACATGCAAACTCCATGCACACAGACCCCCGCGGGAATTGAACCCACGACCCTGGAGGTGCGAAGTCGAAGAGTGCCAATCACTACACCACCATGTCGCCTTTAAAAAATATAACAATGGCAAAAAAATTCATTTTGCATGAATTAGGTTTTGTTTAAATAAGTTTCCTTGAGGTTTAAGATTATAAAAACTACAATCTACTAGAACGAGTGCATCAATATTGTGTGCAATCGTCACCACCGTCAAAACTTCTGCTGTAAAAAATTAATCAGCGCCTTCTGACCAATCAGAATCCAGCACTGAGGTGTAAACAGTGCATATTTAGGGACGGTAGGGACGGATAATCACACTTTCCATAATTGTGCAAAACCAACACAGAGAAATTTGGGCTTTGAGTGTATGTAGGTTGCCCTGACATGACTTACATCTGTGGTAGTGTTTTTGGGAACAGACCTATGCGTGCGCACGTGTACAGTATGTGTGTGTGTTTGTGTTGTGGTTGACCAGGCCACCGAGTGCATCATAATGGCCGTGTGTATCCACCCCTGAGGCGGGCCGTAGCTACAGGCACTGATTGCTGAACCAATAAATCTTTAGCAGCTGTGCTAATTAAGCTGTCAGGGCTGCGTGTAGCAGCAACCTTTCTTCCCACTGGCGCTTTTTTTTTTTTTTTTATAGCCACAGTAGTCCAAAAGCTTTCATGACCCTCTAACGCCGTATTGTCCTCTGTCCCGATTCAGAGTTTATACATAAATTAGTTTTTTTTTTCTCCCCATCAGTAGACTTTTTCAGATGAAGCAGACGATGAAGTTCCACAAAGAACCATGGAAACATTTGCATCATGATAGTTTGGCCAAGTCTGATCACGTCACCGTAGCAACCATAGCAAAGCAGCAGTACTTGAGAAGGAGCAGAGACGTGATTATTTATTTTTTTGTTCTCCTTACTCATATTTCGAGAAATTCTGGCTTTACCGCAGGAAGCGAAAGCACAACAATTGCAGGGTACGATAAAGGTTCGTCTGTGCACAGGAGAGGATCTGCTTAAGTTTTATAATTCAACAAGTGAACAGATATCCCAAGCACCTCACACACTTCCTTGCTAGATACCGATGGGAAAATAATCAATCCCTAAAGTGCATTAGCGATTCAGTCTGAAACCTGAAAACATTCAGGCATTTCCTCAAAACATCATTATTGAATCATATTTATTAATGGGTTTTAATGAAAAACATCGAGACTCCTGAAAAAGTAAACCCTATCACCTCAGGCTGTCGAATTCCTTTAAATATTACATTGGACTATTATTGATCTTACGTTACAGCAAAAACAAGAAGTAGTCCAACACTGTGCGCTTCCAGTCAGACATTTTTGGTTGAAGGCTTCTGTTTAAAAACTCTGCGATTATGAATTATGAACCCAGGAATATTTTGTGAGTTTATTTTAAAGGAGGAAAAAAAAAAAAAGGTAAAATCTCAGTCTGACCTGAAAAAGCCAACATTGTCTTACTTTAATTTAAAGACCGATCTCAGCTTCACCAAACCCAAATCCCATAACACCCTGTCATCCTCAAATTCAAAGATTTACTTATTCGATGAGACACTTTATTTCTTTTTTTTTTTTTCCGTGTAGTGTTCAAACTGCAATAAAAGCCATTTAAAACACTCCACGAGTTGAGAAAGTTAGAACAAGCGGTGTACTGTGTGTTCCAAATCAAATAAATGACAGGAGGTGAAAATCCTGTTGCCTTTATAACGACAAGGAGGCATATACAGTAATAACATCATTTCACCATGAGGTGTGATGTTTTAGATTTGTTTTCACTTATTTCCCTGCAAAAGTGTTGTCTTGTCACGATTATTTAGCTTTACGGTTATTGCTTTAACTGAGATTTATCTACCTGCTATGTGATTTAAATAACTCTGGAACAAGCAAAAGTACTTCAGATGAAATATTATGCTTTATAAAAAAAACTAAAAAAAAAACACAAAGGCACACAGGAAAAGTTCATAATGTACACTACCAGTCAAAAGTTTGAACATACCATGGTTGTTCCCGATTTTTATTTCTTTCTACACAGTAAAACATTACTGAAGGCGTTCAAAATACACAAAAATCTCATTTGAACAGTTGATATTGAGATGTATATCTGCTACTCATGATCTGTAAATAGTTCACAACGGCTCTAATCTGAGGTGCTGTTTGAGGTTAATTGGTGATTTCTGAGGCTGGTGACTCTAAATGAACTTCTCCTCTGCAGCAGAGGTATGCTTTGGTCTTGCTTTCCTGCGAAGGTCTTCATGAGAGACAGTTTCATCATGGAGCTTGATGGGTTTTCCAAATGCACTTGACGATTCTGTTCTTCTAGCAAGAACTGTTTCAGAACAGCCGGCTTTCGTGTCTTAAAAAAAGAAAAACAGTTGATTGTTGTTGTAACTTAATTGACTAATTCCATATGTGTTTTCGTGCTTTTGTGCTAGAATGTAGGAAAAAAATAACGAAACAAACAAAACAACAAAAAATAACTAGATGTGTCCAACCTTTTGATTGCTACTGTATACATATAATATTAGACTTCAATGGTGCCTAAAATGCAACATTTACTGGTAATGTTTAGATGTACAGATAAGTCTCCAGTTTGTGTTTGAACAATAAACAACCTGAGGGGAAAAACAAACATTGTTTTTAGTTTTGAAATTGGCTGGGGTTTAAACAAGTCGGTTAGATTTTCCCTCTAATGTGACCTCATATAAGAAAAGCCCCTCCCCCAGCATATTCTCTAGTGCGGTTGGCTCAGCAGTAGCTCATTTACATAAACACTGAAAAGGCATGTTCAAAAACACGGAGGAGGAGTGAAATTGAGAAATCTTGCAATATTAAATAACTACATTATCTCAACTGGAGCATAAACACACTGAGACTTGTGTTAACTAAAAACATTTTAAAAAATAGTAAAATATGAGACCTTTAAAATAAATCTGGGCTCCGTTAAAGTTTCTGTAAACAAGTTTTTATGATAGAAATGTTAATGTATTAAAAACAAAACATGTAATAACAACCTGTAAAATTATTTATTATTATTATTATTATTATTATTATGATTAATTAGTCAATATGACCTATTATGACCAATCAGATTACAGAATCAGCAGTGCTGTGGTTTAAAGCTAACGTTGTAAATGCTGTTAAAGTGTTATACACACTTTATTACAGGTTTGTTAGTGTGTGAGTCAAGCATGTTATCCTCGAAAGCTCACTAATGAGGAAAGTGTGCAGTTGGTGGGACACTTTACAAATCAACATGTTGCAAATAATAAAAAAAAATCATAATAATAATAAATTAAAGTGAAAATTGCCCATAACACACTTTAAATATTTCCGAAAGGCTCAAAAAATGTTATAATCCTGCAATTGTGCTTATTAGGTCATCATTTGTTGTGGATTAATGTGTGTGTGTGTGTGTGTGTGTGTGTGTGTGTGTGTCTATTGTGTGAATAGTGGGCTAGTAGTCTAGTTCGTGTAGAAGGTGTGTGTACGAGTTTGTGCGCTTGTGTTTTTGACAACCGTGACTCTACTACTCTAACACTGTCTGTGTGTGTGATATGTTTTTACACTTCAAGTCATAAATAAACACAAACACATAAAGAGCCGAGTGTTTTTTTTCTTCTTCTTCTTTTCTTTCTGCTCCTCTTTACTAAACTGTGTGTGTGCGCGGTTAACAGGAGAAGGAACTGGAGGCCAGTAAGAAGGAGAAGGTGAAGGAGGTGAAGCTGGAAGCCGAGGTGAGGATGCTGAAAAAGGAAAACGAGGCCCTGCGCAGGCACATCGCGGTACTGCAGGCTGAGGTGTACGGAGCCAGACTAGCAGCCAAATACCTGGACAAGGAGCTCGCTGGGAGGTGAGAGATTCTTTCTCCCAAGTCAGATAAATATATTACAGTATTTTCCAAGTAGAATTTTATGACATTTCAAGCAGTGAAATGGATTAACAGAAGACTTCACGCATAGTACGGTGATTAGCCACGTATGTGGGCCATTAAGGGAGTTCTTGGGAGGCCAGCGTTTCAGACGTGAAGCAGGCAGTCAGACCATTGCTCATGCGTGAAATTCCAGGATAAGTACCCTAGTGCAGCGGGGGATTGTATAGATAAATAAATGTATTTTTTTTTTCAGTATTCGGTTATTCTGCATAATCAAAAGTCCCAGTTTGTCTTGAACACCACTTGAGCAATAAAACCAGGCAGTTCTCCAAAAGATCCTAAAATTCTTACATACATTTCTACTTTTAGTATGTATTCGACCAAATATGGTATTGTATCACCTAGGTGTAGTGTCCGTAACTTTTTTCTATTTAAATATTAAAGTCTTTCAATGATCTTAACTGTCTAACAAGATGAAACTCTGCTAATTTAGATTTCACATGAAAAGACATAAACCTGAACAAGTGTATTATTCTAAACTGTTAAGATATTGCAGCATGAATTTGACGTGGTTACGGACACTACAGATTTTTTGCTTCTTAAGCTTTTACCAAAAACCATCTCTTTTTTTTCTCCATATAAGAAACAATTGTTACAGGGCACATGCTTCTAGAAGCTTACACCAATTTTAGTATCAATACTCATAAAGACAAATAAATAATTCTCATTTTAAATTATTATTATTATTGTTTGAAGTGAGAAGGTATAACACAGAAAAACGGCCATTTTTGGGGCTCATATAAAATCATCTCTCCAAAATGGCTGAAGTTAGCAACTTGAAATTTTTTAGGTAAGCAAGTTTGGTCACTTACATGTTGCATAAACTTCAGAAGGAGCTTCTTTGGCCAAACACATTTTCTCTATTATATGTATAACATAAAAAAATAAAATCAGCACCAATACTGTTTTTTTTTTATACTCTACTCTATTAATTTATTAGATCACAAGAAATACAGTCTTACAGTAAGTTATTTTTACGGCTACAACATTTACTCTATTGTTTACAAGTGTTATTCAAAAGAAATCCTTTAAAGTCTGAGAAATTAGAATTTATTTATTTGTAAAAAAGTTTCTGGAGTTTTCGTTGCATGAAATAGAAATTGTGTAGAAATGTAATGCAAAATAATATAATAATAAGCAGTAATTATTGCACCTGTTGTATGTTTTTAGGGTCCAGCAGATTCAGTTATTAGGTCGAGATATGAAGGGACCTGCGCATGATAAACTGTGGAACCAGCTGGAAGCTGAGATTCATTTGCACCGCCACAAAACAGTCATCCGAGCCTGCAGAGGGCGCAATGACCCAAAAAAGCCCTTGCCATCACCTGCAGGACACGTAAGTGTACTCTGTAATACGCACAATATGACTGAGTGTGTTGTAGAAGAGAATAAAACAAAAAAAAGGGCCAGGGGTAGCTCAGTGGTTAAGGATCTGCACACAACTTGACGCTCAGATGATGAGATAAAATGTAAGTCGCTCTGGATAAGGGCTTCTGTCTCTTCAAATGTTAATCGTGCATCACAGCACAACTGAACACCAGGAGAAAAAAGTCAAAAGCTTTTTTCGTATGCTGAAGAATGCAGATGATTGTATAGTGTCTGACTGACAGAGACTATAATGCCGTTCCTTATACTAGGAGAGCACACAGGTAGTTACACTGGAGTCTTGGAGTCCTAGACATGGATAGCTCTGGCATCACTGGGATTCAGATTTTCAGTGTCCTAAAGATAGGGAAAAGTAATTCTACTGTACAACGTTTTATGTAATCCTGGCACTAAATTACCTACAAATGAACCACATGTGACCACATTATGAATTAATATGAGTGGCATAGTGCCAGGCCACTTTCCACTGACAAAACTTGGAAGACTTGTTTTTGAGTTATTTAGATTTGGATTAAATGCATGTCATATCAAATGGCCGGTCAAACAGACCAACTATAAGACTAAGTCATTAATTGAGTGTATGGAGTCACAATTAAACATAATGGACCACTGGGTATACTTAGACAATCAGTGCTATATTGACAGTGTGTGAAAATTCAGGAACAAATGAGTCAAACTACATAAACGGGTAGTCCCCGACTTACGAACATTCGAGTTACGAATTTCCGCAGATATGAACAGACCGAAAAATTGACACTGCAGTGCACCAGATACCAATATTTACAATTATATACAATATTTTCAGTTTGTAAGTGAATGTATAAAACGTCAAAAGTCCGGTATATTGTATACATGTGTGTGCGGGAGAAATGAGTCGCCTCAGCGGTTTCAATGAATCAGTCCAGGAGCACGATGATGGGAAATGTCCTGTAAAGCTGTCCCGATGGTGAATAATCTTAATTTCATAAAATCCTTAACAAAACAGAGTTCACAGTCCAATACAGTGGAAAACAGCTCTGGGACAAAATGGCATCCGGGATTCCCCTCGCAATTTAAAGGCGCAGAGACGACACTTTTATATTCAACAAGTGTGGGCTTTATTTCCTTAGGTGCGATTTTGTTTTTTGACCACGTGATGGCAGTGTGAGGAAAGGAGACAGATTTAGTTAAGTGGATTGGTGTGCTTTACATTGTAAATTTGTTTCAAAGACATATAAGATTCACTTTGTCGGACTTAAGAACAAATCCGACTTACGAACCTGCTCCCGGGACCGGAACTTGTTCGTAAGTCGGGGACTACCTGTATGCAATTTTTGTAAATGTTTTATTCATTTGTAGTAATTTTTATATTTATTATTTTCTTACTTAATGACATTAACGCTGAAGGAAAGGTTGCGGATGGTACTTCTTGGTACTCCCCTTGTGACAGTTACTGACTGCCATCTCTTCCTTCATCAGGACCCAGAATCTCTGAAGAAAACTCAAGGAGTCGGCCCTATCCGCAAAGTGCTCCTGTCTAAAGAGGACCACGAGGGGCTCGGGATCTCGATCACCGTGAGAATCAAATTTCTCCATAACTGCAGAATCTACCACATATGTCTAAAATTTGTGAAACGTTTCCAGACAAATTAGATCATACATCAGAATAGTTGTTGTGTAGGCCTTCACGTGTGTGACGTTTGCGCACCCAGGGAGGTAAGGAGCACGGAGTTCCCATCCTGATCTCGGAGATCCACCCAGCCCAGCCTGCAGAGCGATGCGGGGGGCTGCATGTGGGAGACGCCATATTAGCCGTCAACAACATCAACCTGAGAGACGCCAAGCACAAGGAAGCAGTGACCATCCTCTCTCAACAGGTTTCTATCTATATCATTGGCTAAAAAAATTGTTTTTTTAAAATCTTATTTGTGATACACATGTAGCATCTCACTGGCTGATTATTTCTTTATGCGACCCTGCAGAGAGGCGAGATCGAGTTCGAGGTGGTGTACGTGGCACCGGAGGTGGACTCGGATGATGAGAATGTGGAGTACGAGGATGAGACCGGGCATCGTTATCGGCTCTACCTGGACGAGCTGGAGGAGGGAACTGGCGGTAGCCATGCCAATGGCCCTGCTGAGTCGGCATCATCATTACAAGGCAAGAAAAAGAGGATTAATTGGAAGATATAATAATTAGTGCTGTCAATCGATTATTTTTTTTTTAATCTAGTTAATCGCAGTCATAGTCTGTGATTAATTGCGATTAATCACAGTTTTTAAAATACTCAGATTGACTTGTATTATAAACGTGTCATGTTGGAATAAAGAAACGCATGGTTAGAGGAAACATTATACAGTTTTATAATATCTCAAACATTTAACAAATGTTAAATAAAAATCTCTCGAATGGGAACCGGCACTGCATGTAGTGACTGGCACCCCATCGATGGTGGGTCTCGAACCTGGATCCTCAGATCCAAAAATGAACAACCTAGAGCCTTAGTTGTCCAAGCCACCACTCACACGTCTTACATTTAATGTTTTCTCGTAAAAATAGTTCCCCTTGAAGGTAGCTCGAGCACACCATTTTGGTTTTATCCAAACTTCCATCTAGAAGATTTTTATAATGAAACTTTATAAAAATAATGAAACTTGCCGTTCAGCACATCTGGTGATGTTTCCTCAGTCGTCGTATTATCCGTGTTAAACGTGCCATTATCACACTCAGCCGGGTAACCGCGCCACAATTATGGGAAGCTATTAGTGTCAAACTTAATATTACAAAATATGATTAATTTCTGTTAAAGCATAGTACTGTGTTAACATTGATGGCCCTAATAATAATGTGACATTAGATTGAGTGTTGTTGAAATCCGGTTGTACAGTATTCAACACCACACGAGAGTAAGATTCGATCGAGACAGTGTTTCTCTAAGACTAAAGTATATCATCTGCTAAAATTGCTCAATACCTACACTTCTCTGCTCTCATATGCAGTTGTGGAGAAACACCTGATGGCGGACGGAGCCGAGAACGGCGACACGGGCATCTCTAGCGAGAGTCCTTCTGAAGAGACGCCGTCCAAGACGGCCGAGTCTCCTCAGAACTCGTCCTGAAGAGCTGGGAGAGACAAGATGGGCTCCAGACCCCCATTTACAGGGAGAAGGCGAGAAAGAGAGAGAGAGAGAGAGAGACTCCGGCTCTGTGACATAGCTGTAACATACCAAGATGTGTTTTTGTTTTTTTGTTTTTTTTACAGACACACTTTCAGAGTCCACTGGAGATCACACGGAGACATGGAGAAGAAACGCGGAGAGGGCAGCTTCTAACATGGAAGTCGTACACAAGCATGATGTCTTCTAAATTAACATCATTTACTCTGGTCAGGAAAGTGGCCGAGTGCGATGTGTATTTACAGAGAAACGCCTCCAGATGGGATGTGATGGGTGGTCTTTTTTTTGTTTGTTTATTTTTCCAATTTTATATTGTTTGTGTGCAGTTACTGATCCCCAGGAGATGAATTCGACCTGAGCACTGACACAGTAGTGGGGTATAAATCTAAAATCTGTTTATTTTTTGTTTTTGTTTGTTTTCTGTAAATTAATTGGATATAGAAAAGAGATTGTTAGTATATATAATAATCATTATTAAATGTAAGGGTAAATCCACTTCAAATCACCAGGTTAGAAGATTTGTTCGTTTCTGAGATACAGATGCTTGAAAAGGGGGTGTGTCCCTGGACAGACTGTTGCTATGGCGGGAAAAAAAAACATCCATACATTTTGAATTATTTATGCTAAATGCATGAAATGTTTTAGGGATTGTTGTCTAGTATAAAAGATCTTAAACTTCCTAAATGGTAGCCCAGGCATGCCAATTTATGTCCTGCTAAAACTATTTTAAAAATATTTCATTATTAACAAAGGTACAAACTTGTTCAAGTCAAACCCGGGACTTTTGATTGTGCAGAATAACAGAACACAGTTATGAGAGTAAAAACTACCCATATTTCTCTACACTAATGCACTTATCCCAGCGTTTCACTCTTGTTTGGATAACATCAGGATAGAACGTTTTCTCAAAGCCATAATCCGACTGCCTTCTTTGTTTGAATCCCTGGCCTCCCAGGAACTCCTTTAATGGCCCAAACTTATGGAAATGGCTTTGTGGTCAGGTCGTGGCCATCAAGTTCTTATAATGTACAAGTGGTGTTCCTGAATGATGGTGTGTCTTCCGCGAGTTGGTGGAAGTTATCCGTCGATTTTGAAGGATCAGGTGTTCTAATGACTGACGATCCTGGCCGAGGAGGCTGCAGTCGTTTCTGAGAGTCTCATCACTGTACTTGAAGTTTTTTTTATAAATGTTAATGCCTTCATTCACAAGTCCTGATTTGACTCGAACACTCAATATAATAAAAAAAGGTATGAAATGTGCCATAATTTACTTTATTCCCTGAATTGGTATATTTGCAGTTGTGGACTTTTACTTTTAGAAACTTGTACTAGACACAGCAATCCTTGTAAATGTCACTCATCTAGCGGTTTTACTTAAAATGTTAACTTTGCTGCAGTTTGTACAATGGAGCCAAAACCCCATTTTAAAGCTTCAGTATCTCAAACTAAAGCCGACGGTCAGTCGGGTCGTCTCTAATGATTTCAGATCGACTGACCCATGAATGATTTTGTTGTTTTGTTTCAAACATGTCGTTTTGACGTCTTCCATTATTTTTTCTTTTGGAAATGATGTTTCCTGTTGTAACACAGAAGGGTTGGTGGAATGTTATTATTATTCAGCCTAGATTATGTGAAATCGTTTTTTTTTTTTTTTGGTTTACTTCAAATATCAAGGGTAAGGGGTATTTGTTCTGCTGAGTGAATACACACAATTTTAACAAGATTAGACCTGTCCTTGCAATAAGGTCTTCCTACTTTACCATCATAGGCATTTCTGTTCCCAACCCTGCTCTGACGGGATGCTAAAATCCAGATTGTTTGCATAAGCAAAGTTATTACAGTGAGAGAATTGATGATCACATATGAGTGGCATCTGGGGGGGGGAAAAACCTTCACCTAGTCAAATTTTTACGTCATTTTGAGGTCCAGAGAGATTTAAACATGTGCATGTATGTTTAGTAGCGGTGTTTTACCATCCACCATTGCTTTAGCTAGCTAGGTTTTAGACAACTTGAAACACACGCACCGTCTGTCGCAGGAGGTTAACCAAGGCAAGGTGAGAATGAAAATATGAACATTTTCAAATAAACATTTTGGCTTTTCTCAAAGCTTAAGCATAAAAGTAGAAGAAACGGTTTCGACCAAAACCAGATTTATGATGTGGTCTGTTTTCTGCAAATGCACATCTCTATTTCAGAAAATATCTTAAATAAAAATGATCTTATATTAAAATTAATAACCTTGTCTGCATACAATAAACACATCTGAAGGATTTAAAACACCATCCACCAGGGGGCAGAATCGAGCCCAAACATCATTGCTGCAAAAACTGATAAGTTAAAGTGTAAATTATTAGTAAGTTTGTACAATATTTCATGAAAAGTATTAAGCCTAGATATAAACATTTCTACTAATTATTAACATGATAATGACAGAAATGTTACAATATTACTTTTTTGTTTTTTTGCAGTATGGTCACCATGACGACTAGTAAAACGTTGACGTTTTACACAACTGTAGAGAAGAATGAAAATATATTTACAGGTATACAAGTATGTAAGGGGGAAAAAATCTCAAACAAATGCCTGAAATGTCTGTCAGCTCAAAATTATTCTAGCTGTAACCTGCGTCTCGAATAACGTTGTTCCACCTTACATATAAAACATGTTCAAATGCAGAAAATGTTTAGGTATGGTTTAAAAAAATGCATGCGGTGTAAATTATCTAAACATTAGTGTGTGTGAGATGCAGGTCAGGTGTGTTTCGTTTGCCACCATTGTCATTTTATTCTTTGCTCTGCATCATGCAGACACAAAAAATTTTGTTTTTCAGCCGAATCATATCAGAATGTTAATGGCAGCCGTTTTGCGTACACACAACACTCGAGCGTAAACGTTCTTAACACAAATTACAGGTTATACATAATACGAGGGCTGTGCAAATGCAAAAGTGGGAATATGTTTTCTTATTAACTGATGTACATAGGTGGTTCGACCTGCACATGTTGTTAGAGTAACTTCTTTTAACCTCTTCATCCATCTGTACATGCTGCTCTTATCAATGGTGTCATCTCCGTAACCATTCTGTAGTGCGACAAAGTTGGTTTACAAAAAAGATTCGAGAGTTGGGTTCAACTGTGGTGTAAATGTGATGCTCTCGACGGAGACCATGTTGTGTAGAACCTTTTGTATAGAGAAAAACGTAAATCCAACAACGTGCAGTTTGAATCTCCTATGTATGTCAGATAATAATATAAAAATAACCTATTCGGGTTTTCATGACTTTTGGTAAAGCCCTTTAACAAAGGTAATAGAAATGGTGTAAATGATTGCTTTTGTAAATGTTTCGCCTTGCACAGGGTCCGGGTTCGATTCCTGCCTTGTGTATGTATGTTATGTATGTGCGACCCTGTATAACGGATAAAGTGGAGTAAGAGATGAGCGAGCCTTAGCGCTTTAGCTAACAAGTCAGATTGAGAGCGATTCAAAAGCAGAATCATTTTAAAGGAAACATTTTAAAAATCATAGATAATATTAATATGTTAATAATACCAATATATTTACCTCAGATGTGTTTTAAAAAATATTTGTATGTTATGTTTTTTGGAACTTTTTCCTGTTTAGTCCACTTAGCAATTAGCACTAATTAAAAATGGAATTACAGCCACAGAAATGCATTTTTAAAATAATTTAACAACACATCTGAGGTAAATGTTGATGTTCTCTATGATTTTGTCATGCTTCCTTGACTGATTTGGATTTACATTGCCCTTAAATAATGATTATAAACTAGCTAGCTAAATCAGTCTCTTCCACCATTAGCTAACGCACTCTGTTTCTTGGTTGCCTAGCAACAGTGTTCTTCCAACTTTAGCTCCTAGAAAAATGTATTTATAGCACAAAAATTATAATTTTTTTTTTAGACACAACTTATAACAGTTATATGATTAAAAGGTGACAAATGGAAACTTTATTTTTGTTTTTTTAAGTTTAGGACTGCCCGATAAATAAGAGATGGGTTAGATGTAAAGATGGTGATCTGTGCAATTTGTGTGTGTGTGTGTGTCTGTGTGACGAGGTGAATTACAGGGTGCTGTTCTTTGTGCATCACTTAACATAAAAGAAAGTGATGCTGTTATAGAAATATAATCAACCGCAGGATTACCGTGGCACTGTTGATTATTTTAATATAACAGCATGTTCTGAAGTGTTATAAGACCACTCTAGTTGCCTGTGCTTAAACATGCGTACTTATTAATGAATGAAATGCAACACATTTAATCTTGTAGGAACCCCCCACGCACCCCAAAAAAAATATATATAAAATAACCAATTTCTAATACTTACATTACAAACTTGCCAACCTTTTTATCGTGTTCTCTTTTAAAGTTAAGTAATAATAATAATAAGAAGAATTAAAAAATACTGAGGAAAGTGTAAAACACAAATGTTTTATTCTCTGACTGCCTGAGAACTATGATGTCCTGTGTGTGTACAGCATTAAAATGTCCGAAAACCTAATTTAATCCCCCAAGTAGAAGATCTGTACTATTGTAGTATTTAACCTGCTGTCTGTTCTGACACAGAGCTTGAACTTGACCCGCACACATCAAGTTTGCTTCTTATCTAGACCCTCTAAAACTATTATTTTTTAAAAAGGAGGAATTTTGCAGACAATCAGCTTGTGGACCTGTTCATGTATTGCATAGTGTGGGTGTGTAAGTCTGGTTGTGGTGAGACATGATGATGATGATGATAACTCGATCACGGTGTCGCTGCATGCCACAGAAAGCATCGAGGCCGTGCTTTAAATCCACCTGTACTTCAAATGGTTTATTGGTGATTGTTAACTTTCTGCTCGTCATATGATTTCATATTTCTGCCAGCTAGACATGTGCTGATAATCAGTTATCTGATCTCGCATGATGTTAAACTCATGATACTGTAATCTGGATGGGGAGTATGCACTTGATTTACAGCTGATGAAAAACGTGTCTCATATGGAAGGCAAGTTTCTTAATTTTTTGCAAATTTAGATTAAGGATATCTTATTCCTCAGTTGGAAAGACTGTGATGTGAACCTAATATCGGCACATGTCTACTGAACAACACACGTAACCTGAAAGGGTTGAATTCTTAAATGTCATATCGGTATTTACTGCATAACAATATTGCAATAAACTTATTCGCTCACTTCAGCTTTGATTTTGTCTTGGCCAATGAGAAATACACTACGATTGTGTCCCAAAAGTGCATACGTGGGAGAAATTATGACATAAGGAAGCAATTACAGTACATGCAGAACACCAGATTTGTTAATATAAGTTCATTATGAATTGAAGAGAGAGCGCTGTGTGTGTGTTTACAACGAAATAACAATCACAATGAGAACGTTTTGTTGGACAAAGAAGGAGACTTGGGATACCCAGTATATCAAAACGTGAAGGTGACATGGTGGTGTAGTGGTTAGTAATATTGGTAATGTTGAATTGCATGTCCAAGTCTGGGTTCGATTCCCTCCTCATGGTCTGTGTGCATGGAGTTTGCATGTTCTCCCCGGGTTTCCTCCAGATACTCCGGTTTCCTCCCACAGTCCAAAGGGTGTACCTGCCTCGTGTCCTAAGTCTCCTGTTAGTCTCCAGCCCCCCCGCGACCCGGAATACAGGATTAAGCAGTATAGATGATGAGCGAGTGAGCTTTGCATCGAACATGCATACTAAAACTACAGAAGGTGCCCTTTTTTTTTTGAGAACTTACACAATGTTATTCTTATTCGACAAACGTTTAAAATGTTCTACTATACAGTACAGTGCAAGTTTACACCTACAGCTCTTAAACTGTAAAACCTAATTACATGTGCAATGATGACCTTATTTTTCGACATGCGGAAAGAGAGGCAGGACTGGCATCGTTGTTCACACACTAGCCTGTGCAGTTTATGTACAGTAAAGTACAGCACAGTGCTTCTGGGAATTCAAAAGCAATATCCACTAGATGGCATCTCGGAGCCAAAATATCCAAGTAAAACTGTAATAGGTTCTAAATAATGTTTTGCCACAGCTATTAAAAAACACTGACAATTGGGTTTAACCTGTCCGTCGTCATCGTGAGTGCGGTCATGAGCTGCGTATCAAATCTAGAACTTTTTTGTGTGTAAAATCAATTCCCACTTCGGGGTCTGTGCGCATGGAGTTTGCATGTTCTCCCCGTGCATGGTGGGTTTCCTCCTGGTACTCCGGTTTCCTCCCACAGTCCAAAGACATGCAGATTAGGCTAATTGGCGTTCCCAAATTGTCCTGTGATGAATTGGCTCAAGGACTCAAGGCCCTGTATACAGGATAAAGCGGTATAGATGACGATGATGGAGATAGATGTCCAACAGTTGCCCTTAGACTTGGAGTGCGGGGGAGTATTTTATAATTCCTGTCTGTAGGGATAAGACGCATACGTAATAATGAAGAATTAGTTGGAAAAACACTGAAGCATTCCTTTAGTGAGAGAAATGACTGCTGGTGCCCGTACAGCTTCATTTAAACGTAGTAAAGTTAAGAATTTTCTATGTATAATGCAGGATTCAAACACCAGGGGGCAGTGTTTTATTGGCATGTTGCACGTACACAACTGGTACTCGTGTTCAAGTATAAAATACTAATTATAAATTACACACCATTATTGAAGTCTTATGAGATTATGAGAGATTTGTCGTGATATATTCTCTGAACGCAC
>JAQMYI010000020.1:16081403-16092860 GCA_030014275.1 Clariallabes melas
GCCAAATTTTCTTGTATTTTTAATGTAGTCTTGAAATCACCAGCCTGATCATCTGTCATGAAGAGACATGTATGGAATTTTTGGTGAAGCAGGAAAGCCCAGAGCTCTGGAGATGAGAGAAGCTTCTTGCATGCTTTCATGTTGCTTTGATGCACATGGCGTCTTCGCATGTTGGTGTGACCCTGGAGACGAGAACAGAACGAGCAGGAACGCTGCGTAGAGAACGTAGCCCACACCCTGGTGTGAAGAGCCCAGACCTCACACACACACCACAGCGTCTGGCCTAGGAATCGACACACACTCTGAATGAAATCAGATCGGCTTCAGTCTCCCGCTGTAGTAAATAAGGAATAATGCAATTTTTTAGGTGTGCTGTTGTAAGAAAGTAATCAACTATTGAGTTTTCGTGTCGTGATGAAGCAGATTTCCTGTTACTAACCAGAAGGTGATGATTTTCCTGCACCTCTGCATGATTTATTCCTCCTAAAAACTATGAAATCTGCTAATGGTAACTGTTTTATGTGTTCAAGGACGGTACATGACGTTTTATCCATTTATGGAAACTTACAGTGTTAAGGAATGTACATGAAACCTCATGTCGTTCCTGTTATTATATTAATAAGCTATTAATAATCATTTCCTCTTTTAACTTTTCTTTTGGAGTTAATACGAAAGAAAGAAAGGAAACAGAAGCCGTTATGGAGAAAGAGCTAAACACCACTTTGTCTCTCCTGTAGTGGGGAGAGCGTCAGGAGTTTGTTATGGCTAATTGTGTGTCGGTAGAAATTATGACAATCCGCAGTATTTTCAGCCGTACTCAAAGATTGAAATAAACGCTTCTAGGCAGTTCGTAGGTGATTCAGAGGTGGACTGTAGACATGTGCAGAAAAAACCTAGAGCAAATCCACTAAATAAGCTACTAAAGGTGTTAAATAAATACTAAATCCAGGGCTAAATCTGACACTACACTAAACTACTAAATAGTACGTTCTAATGGATACCAAATCCACGACTAAAGATGACCATGTGCACTAAACTACTAAATAGTGCGCTCTGATACTACAGTACAGTTAACTCTCCCCCAGCGCACTAAACTACTAAATAGTACGATCGAATAGATTCTAAATCCAGGGCTAAACCCGACCTTGCACTAAACTACAAAAATAGCATGTTCCAATAGATATTAAATCCATGACTATCTGACTGTAGACTAAACTACTAAATTATGTGCTTTAATAAATACTAAATCTATGGCTAAAGATGACCCTGTGTACTAAAACTACTGAATATTACACTCTAATAGATACCAAATCCACAGCTAAAAATGACCATGTGTACTAAACTACTAAATAGTGTGCTCTGATACTACAGTATATCTACACACCCAGCACACTAAACTACTAAATAGTACGATCGAATAGATCCTAAATCCGTGGCAAAATCAGACCTTGCACTAAACTACAAAGTGGCATGTTTTATTAGATATTAACTCCACGGCTAAATCTGACCCCGTCTACTAAACTCCCAAATTATGCACTTTAATAAATACTAAATCCACGGCTTAATCCCACCCTGCGCACTAAACTACTAAGTCGTACACTGTAGTAGATATTAAATCCGCGGCTAAATCTGACTCTGTGCCCTAAACTACTAACTATTAGGCTCTAATAAGCACTAAAACTACTGAATAGTGTGCTGTAATAGAAATAAAATCCACAACTAAATGCACTAAAACTACTAAATAGTGTGCTGTGATACTAAATCCCCCACGGTCCGCACTAAACTACTAAACTTTGTGCTCTAACAGACACAAACTACTCAATAGTACGATTGAATAGATACTAAATCAGACCTTGCGATAAACGACTAACCTGCGCGCTCTAACGGACACTAAATCCACGGCTTAATCTGACCCTGTGCACTAAAACTACTAAATAAGTTCTAATAGATATTAAATCCACAACTGAATCCGAACATGCACTAAACTAAATAAACGATCACTCAGCAAAATAATAAAGAGGGTAACTTATGTTCGTAAGTCCATTTATGTTTACTAAGAAACTAACAGGGGGGTGTAAACTTTTGAATTGAACTGTATGGAGTTTTACAGTCAGCTTGAACAGCGGTCTGAGGAGGGGGTCAGCTGCTGAGCACGACTGATGCAAAAACTGTGGCATTCCAACACACACACGCTTTTCTGGTGGACACTGGTGTGTGTGTGTGCTGTTTTTATCCTGACTCATAATGCACATCCTGTGTGTTTAGGAAGTGGCAGCAGGCTGTAGATCAGTGTTTCTGTTTTACAGCCATGTGTGTGGAATGCACGAGGTTTCCAGAATGACGTTCTCACGGAACACGGCTGCTGCTGAGACACACACACACACACACTCTCACAGTGCTGAGACAGCCAGGTCAACTGCTGAGCTCGCAGCTCACAGCTGAAGAGCAGCGGTGGGAGTCTCAGAGCTGAACTCTTCACACAGGAACCATGCAGGAACATCTCAGCAATGCCAGACATTCTTCCTCGCTCACACACACTCGTACATACCGGTAAAGACCACATGACGTCCGTGTCTCTTTAATGTCTCTTTAATATGCAGCAGCATCGATGCGCACCAGCAGCTTTTTGCGGGTGCTTTAAATAAACTTTACGTTCCTCTTTCCGCGTATAACGATATACATTTCAAATCTGTACAGGGAATTATGTACAACTCCGTAAAAAGTCACACTGACACAACAGTACCACTGCACATGGCTCAGAGGAACAGGCGAAGAAGACGAAGAAGAAGTGTCTCCTCGAAACAGGAAGCTGAGAAGAGACCCGTCCCGCTCGGAGCAGTCCGACAGTTTAAATGAAGAAAAATGTAAAAAAAAAAAAAATTATAAAAAGTTACGGCACCCTTTCAGAACTCAAGAGCTGCATACGAACATACAAACATACCGATCATCTTCAATATGACTTACATGTACGTTATACACAATTTCACATCGCTCAGAGAGAGAGAGAGAGAGAGAGAGAGAGAGAGAGAGAGAGGTGAAAGCATCAGCAACCCTGTTCCTTAAAAAAAAATAAAACAAAACTCTTAAAAGACAACAAAATATATCCAGTTTGCACAGCAGTTTAAAAAAAAAAAAAAACACACACACACAAAGAGGATGGGCAATTCGACATGCTCACCGAGACGGCCATCTTTGTCTGAACATATCTACAAAAATAAAACCGTATCTCCACTCTGGTAGAAAAATAAGTTATAAGAAGGTCCCGGAGATTAGAATTTTTATTTCTTTGTCGTAATTTTGTGACACCATATGAAACGAGTCTGTTTGTTAACTCGTGTTCAGGTTCCACTCAGGCTGCATCCCTCAGGGTCGGGTCGATGTGGGACCGAGGCGTCGAGCCGAACGCAGTCGCGAGGTGCCAAGTACCCCTGTGCCTGAGGTCTCTGATACTCTGAACTTCCTCCATTCTGCAAAACTGGAGGGGTCTTGCCCTTAGGGCTGTCGTAGACCCCTTCCGAGTTGTTTGGTCTCCCGGGTTTGGCCCCATCCGCCTGGTTCGGTCTGTCCCGTTTGGCCTGCGGCGTCTGGTATTCCACGGAAACATTTCCTCCCACCACTTTCCTATAGTTGCTGTTGTCCGTCGCTTTAAACGAGGAACTCTTACTGAGGACGACGCCGGGGACGCTGTAGCTGGGATCGGGAACAAAGACGTCCTTTCGGAAGGTGTGCCGCTCGATGATGGGCGTGGCGTACTCCGGCTCCTGATTGGTCAGAGGGAGAGCGTACTGATGGGCCGTGGGCAGGAAGTCGTAATGAGACGTGGCCTCGTTGGTGTTGTCTTTGGCTTCGGAGTCTATGGGCCTGAAGGTGGAGCCTTTTCTGGACACCGTGCCAACGCCAAGCATCAGTGGCTGCTGATAGTCTGAGAAGAGAGCAAGAAATCAGGTAGATTAATCTATGACCGAGTTTGACCCTAATGGCTTCCCATAATCGCAGCATGGTTACCCGGCTGTGTGTGATAACCACCAGGTGCTGAACGTCAAGTTTCATTATAAAAAGCTTCTAGACGGAAGTTTGGATAAAACTAAACTGGGAGTGGTGGCTCAGGCTGGCAAGGCTCTAGTTTGTTAATTTTTCGGATCTGAGGATTGGGGTTCGAGCCCCGCCTTTGGTGGGTTGCCACGCCCCCATACTACCCAGCCACTGCATGCAGTGCCGGTCCCATTCGAGGCATTTGTTTAAAGTTAATGTTTGAGATATTATATAACTGCATAATCTGTTTTCCACAACCAGTTTGTCTTTCTAACATTAAACATTTATAATACAAGTAAATCTTAGTATTTTAAAGTTGCGATTATTCGCGATTAATCGCAGACTATGACTGTGATTAACTAGATTTTAAAAAGTTTTTAATCGATTGACAGCAGTAGCAGAAATCAAAAAGAGATCAGAACAGCTCCAAACGGGGGTCAATGCACAATTATAATGAAGTATTTGGAAATAAATATATGAGAAGTGCCGTATATTCTCAGCAAAAAGAAAGGGTTCTTCAAGAACTTTTGCTTTCAAGTGCTGCATTGATAAAGAACGATGATCACTTAGTATTGCAATTTTTATATTATTTAAGGGATAAAAGACATTGTCTTCGTCACTACAGATGCATTTTTAAATGTTTAAATGCCTTTCCATGTTGTCAAATTCTCCACTACATGTAAGGTTCACCACCCAAAGTCAGTCTGGTGTTTAGTGCAGCTAAAATAAGCTGCTTGAGATATTATAAAACTGCATAATCTGTTTTCTGATTCTCTAACCAGTTTGTCTTGCATTTCTTTCGAACATTAAACATTTATAATACAAGTAAATCTTAGTATTTTAAAGTTGTGATTAATGGCAGACTATCACTGTGATTAACTAGATTTAAAAAAAAAAGTGTTTAATTGATTGACAGGAGTAGCAGAAATCAAAAAGAGATCAGAACAGCTCCAAAAGGGGGTCAATGCACAATTATAATGAAGTATTCTAGCTGCATAGCTCCCTTTATATCTTTTAATGTAACTAAAACAATGCAGGGCTATTGGTCTTTTGACCACAAAGCTCTGAGAAAATTCCAGTCTTGAAGTGGACTGCATTCACAGCTCTGATGCATCAACAGAGCATTTCCTTTCACAAAGAAGAGAAAAAAAATCAATAATGTATTTTGTACAGATGATCTTTCTAACTGTTCAGGGTCTGAGAAGTGAAAACATGGGAGTTAGAACTGCAGAAAAATACCGAGACACAATTAAGCCTGGCCAAAAAAAAAGGGTGACAGGTCAAATTATTGGTCTGCGCAAGAAAAGAAAAGCATTAATATGACTGGAACTGTGTTAAGAACTTTACAACTTTAGCCGTATTGTAAAGATTTGACAGTAGAAACCCAAGTTCTGCTTAATAGTGAAAAAGCACTTGTTAATGAGACTCGTCAGAAGAAATGTGCTGGGGAACATAAGGAAAGGATTATGAAGCGATGGATAAAGGTCATGTGGTCTGATGAGTCCAGATTGAACCTGTTCCAGAGTGATGGGCGTGTCAGGGTAAGAAGGGAAGCACGTGAAGCGATCATGCATAGTGTCCGCTGTACAAGCCTCTAGAGACAGTGTTATGATCTGGGGTCGCTTCAGTCGATCAGGTCGAGACTCAGCATCGTTATGGGGCAATAAAATGAAGTCAGCTGACGACCTGAATGTACTGAATCACCAGGTTATCACATCTATGGAGTGCATGCAATCAAGATGAAAACATCAAGTATTCAAATGCTTTGGATTAGGAATGAGCTCGTAACTTTATATATAACTACAATATGCAAAAAACGATTCCTCTCGGATTCTGTAATCCTTTTTTCTTCAATAAATGTTCACTGCATCTAATTGCTTTTTAACTCATCTTCTTTAAATTAAAGAATAGCTTAAATTTAACCTACCAAATCACATTTCCTCCAAGCTAATCCTACATCCTACCACTGTTTGAGCTTCTCACCCATTAGAAAATAAGAAGAAAACCAGAGGTGGAAAGTAACGAATTATATTTACTCGCGTTAATGTAATTGAGTAGTTTTTTTTTGTGTACTTCTACTTTTTAAAGTAGTTTTTAAAATCTGTCATTTTACTTCTTCTTAAGTATGTTTTGTTTGAAGTATCGTACATCGCTACATTTTAAAATCATATTCATTACTGAGAAAAAAATAAATGAATGAAAATTAATAATAATATAAATTTAAAAATAATAAAAATAATGCAACAGGGAAGGAAACAAAAAAAAATTCACAGCGGAAACCACTGCACTGATTGATGTGCGCGGAGAACAAACGTGTTCTTTATGAAGCAAAGCCCTGGCTATATTTAAGAGACCACTTTGATTTTTAAGCACAAGAAAGGCAACAGTTTCATTATGTAATGGTGTTCCTTCAATTAACAACAACTAGTTTGAGATTTATATCCTCTTGTCTTTTTTAAACTACACTAGAATCCGCCATCCCATCCCTGGTGTTAAAAAAAATAGTAACTAACTTTTAACTCAAGTAGCTAATAAAAAATTGTGTTTTTACTTTTACTTGAGTATATATTTTTAATGGTAACTTTACTTGTACTTCAGAAAAACTTCACTGACGTAACAGTACTTTTACTTGAGTACAAAAGTTTATTACTCTTTCCTCCTCTGAAGAAAACACAGTGAGGGCAATAAGACCTTATTGGAGATCCAGTGTACTGCTGAAATCCTGAACACTTCCCTTTAATATTCCAAGGTGCATCTTTGTGCATTTAAATAATATAAATCTTTAGAAAATTCAGACAGGATTCGAACAGGGACGAAATCGTATCCTTGAGTAGTCGAAGCAGAGGGTAAATATCGATTTCCCGCGTAACTGATGAGCGAGACCGGGGTCTGACCTGCCATGTCGCTGGTGACCAGGTCCATTTTAGGGAGGTGGTCTTTCTCTGAGCTGTAGCTGAAGGTGAACTCGGTGGACTGCTGTCTGGCAGACGGATGTTTCACCTGCTTCCAGCAACCTGGACGGGAAGCAGTGACAGAGAGAGAGAGAGAGAGAGAGAGAGAGAGAGAGAGAGAGAGAGAGAGAGATGTAATGAAAAGATGCGGGACACGCCCTGACTGAACCACTAAGTCTTAAAATCACTAGAACGTTTCTGTACTACAGACAAACAAGGAGAAAGACAGCAGTGGGAATGACCGAGCATCAAAACAAGAACAAACACAAGTCTGGAGAAGATATTGAAGAAAGTAACAGTTTCAAATCAAATTTCACAGAATCCTGATGAACATTGCCCTTTAGAGATCATCTCCAGATATTTGTGCAAGGTTCTTTATGTTTTTTATTTCCCCCCTTCACATTTAAGCCTTAGGGTATTTTTTAAAAGCCATAGTCATAAGGACGTACCTGTTCGAACAGGATTATAGTTTATTTCCCAGCGACCTGAGCGACGACGCGATTGTTCAGATCAATATGGAGGAAGTGCATGGATTAAAGTTGTTCCTTGTGCAAACGGGTGTTTTGTAACCAGCTCGTAGCAACAATCAAAACTTGTTTTTCTCCCTACAACCATAAAATGTTTGGACTGCCTGTCTAATTCATGTCTGACATGCCGGCCTCCCAGGAACTGCTTATATGGAAACGGCATGGAGCGAGGTCAGGACTGTATGGGGGGGTTTGGGCAATAACTCCCAGCCGAGTCCCTGAAACGTGAATGATTGTGTGTACAGTTCCAGTGGATAAGATGCGTTTCAGATTTATTCAGCGATTTTCAAGGATCAGACGTTCCTCTCGCTGAATGTTCTCGCTGGGAACAACTGCACCAAGAAAAGAACGAGTGCACGCAATGAATTAACGAGAGAGAAAGAGAGAGAGAGAGAAGGAAGGGAAAACAAGTTAGAGAGAAAAGGAGACGGAAAGAAGAAAAAAAACAGACAAAAAGAAAGATAGAGAAGGATGAAATGAGACAAAAGTTGGAGTTGAAAGAAAGACAAAGATGCATACCATGAATAAGAGGTGAAGAGAGAGAGAGAGAGAGAGAGAGAGAGAGAGAGAAAAGCAGGGAAAGTGAATGAAAGAACGAATGCAGAGGGCTTCGGGATAGACATTCACAGACTTCTTTAAAATGTTTGTTGCAGCGTCCAGATGTTTTACTGCGGCTAGGAGTCTCGTCACCGTGCTGTGCTTTACAGTCTTCTGTAAATGTCAATCGATCTTAGAGCTTCATTACCAAGAGAAAGGTCATCACAAGTCCCGGTTTGACTCGAACGCACCTCGTTAATTGTTTGTATTAGGATTTATTGCCATATCTCAGGCTATTTCATGGCAGATACATATTAATATTATATTGGTTCGAATAAATTAGTTTAATGTTTATGTTATAATGTAAGGGATTTGTGGAAAAAAGTAAATAATAATAATAATAATAGATAAATAAATATCACCAATTAATTAATAATATTCTTCAAAAGTTGAGCTCCAAATGATCAGTGAAATATTTCGAGGAATCAATTTTAATTAGCAGCTTGTGTTTAGTGCTTCTGTCGGACCGTCTCCGCATCCTGGTGTGTGTGTGTGTGTGTGTGTGTGTATTTTCCACTCTGTGTCTTTACAGACAGTCACGACGCTGCTGCTGCTTCACCGGGTTTCCTTCTGGGGCTTTAAATGTCAAGAGATTTCGAGTGTGTTTACAGCTGTGTGTGTGAAGTAGTGTGAAGTGCAGGGATGTGCCAAGATGAACATTCTTGACTCTTACTCCTCGCGCTGTGTGAACTTGCAGCACTGGGAAACATGCTTCAGAATGTGTAAGAGTGTGTGTGTGTGTGTGTGTGTGTGTGTGTGTGTGTGTGTGTGTGTGTATGTGTGTGTGTGTGTGTGTGTGTGTGTGTGAGAGAGATAGTGAAGCACGTCGGATCAGATGCTCAGGGGTCGATTGTTATTCAGAGTTTAAGGCTCGTGGTTGAAATTGTGACCTGGATTTGATTCAACATTAGAGAGTTATGGCTAATTTACACACTTTTAATCTTTAGGGATAAAACAACAACAGAAAACAAACAAACATCAGAAGTGTTTTTTTTTTCTTTTCCTTGGCTAAAAATGAAAATTAACAGCCGCATTTCAGTGTTGTATTTATTCACTCACCTGTTGTGACCTGTGGATGATCTGCAGAGTCGTACATGTTCTCTTTATTCTTCTTCCTAGAAAGAGAGAGAGAGAATAAATTATAATCAGAGAGAGACAAGAAGCAATGAGACAGAAGGAAGACAAAGAACAAGAAGAGATAAACAGGAGAGAGGAAGAGCATTGAAGAGAAAGCCAGAAAGAGAGAGAGAGAGAGAGAGAGAGAGAGAGAGAGAGTTTTTTGACTTTTTACAATCCTTTACTTTACAAATTCGGTTGTATAAAATGAGATTTTGTTTATAAATAAATAAAACTTATTTTAAGACATTATGATTATTTTTCTTTTACATCCAGAGTTGTTGCACTTTTTCAGTTTAGGTTTGAGAGAGAAATAGAGAGAGAGAGAGAGAGAGAGAGACAGAGAGAGAGAGACAGAGAGAGAGAGACAGAGAGAGAGAGACAGAGAGACAGAACGAAGGAAAAACAAGTTAAAGAGAAAGGGAGACATAAAGAAGAGACAGAGACAAAGCAATTGATGGAGAATGAAGCAGGAGACAGACAAAAACTGGGAGAAAGAGGGAAAAAAAGAAAGATGTCATACCATGAATAAGAGTTAAAGAGAGAGAGAGAGAGAGAAGGACAGAGAGATGGACAAAATAAATTAGAATCTGAGAAAGACAAAGAGGCAATGAGACAAAAATAAGACAAAGAACAAGAAGAGATAAAAAGGAGAGAGAGAGAAAGAATGAGGACTGAAGAGAAAGATAGAGAGTGCATTTAATGAATTAAAGAGAGAGAGAAGGAAGGCAGAAGAAAGGAAAAACAAGTTAGCGAGAAAAGGAGACAGAGACAAAGAGAAAGATTAAAAAGAAAGAAAGAAACGTACCATGAATAAGAGTTAGAGAGAGAGAGAGAGAGAGAGAGAGAGAGAGAGAGAGAGAACATGGAAAGATACTGAACAGATGATTAACATGATCAGCATCTTTCCTTCAGGATCTCTAGCTCTCAAGGTTATTGTTCCTTCAGCGCTCCACCACAGCTTTATCATCGTTCCCGTAAAAAAAAAAAAAAAAAAAAAAACATCTTATCTCCAACCTGACCTTTGACCCCCCCCCCCCGCCCTTCATTGTCTCCTCCCTCTCAGCTTCCTTCCTCTCCTACTATACAATAAGGATGATAACACCGCTGCTCAGTCATGTACATCAGCCACCCATATGTTTATTAGCAAACACAACACACACACACACACACAAGCTCAATACAACTTGTCGTTTTTTAAACAGAAAGCGAGTGAAGATAAACCCAGGACATTAATCATCTCAGAGCGTCCGTGTCTCTCAACTGACACCTCAAAGCAGGAACAAAGGAGGACAAAAACTAAATAAATAATAAAAATAAAAATCCCGTCCGTCACGTGAAGCTCTAAGGATTTAGTTCTCGTGTCTGTGATAGGCGTCAGCCTTCATACTTGTACACAGCATGAGTGTGTAGTCTAAGTGTGTGCCGTCATGGGAACCAAACCAGATAAACAAAAAAATCAAAACAAAAACAACTGCTTAATCGTCTAGCCCTTCGAGAACAATAAATAAAACGCAGCACACTTTGTTTTGACTGACAGTTTGGTCCGGACTGATTTTTGTTTAGCGCGTACACAATCGACCTTTAGCCGGCAGATTTCACGTTAACGTCTGGAACAAACCCGGCTGCGTTTCTGGTTCGACTTCGCTTGAAGGTTACTTACTTCTGCAGCAGTTTAAAGGCGCAGATCCCGGACACGAGCAGCACCGCCACACACACCGCCGCAGACACGACGATGACGACCAGCTTCACTGTGGAAAGAGGGAAAAGGAAACAGACTCAGAATCAAGATAGACACCGCCGGTGGAAGTCTGTTGTCTTGATGTGTAAAGCAGGAGACGGAGACGTGGCTGTACCCAGATCAGGCTGAGGCAGGTGCTCCGGGACTTCGCGGTCGTCCTGAGGGTTGGGGCGGCTGGACAGAACCTCCTGTGTCACCTGAGACGTGACGTTAACCACCGAGAACACTAGAGCAGACAGAGCAGGATGACATGTTAGTCTGGTTTGACAATAAGTAGTCAATATGACCCTAATGGCTTCCCATAATCGCAGCGCGGTTACCCGCGATAAGGTTTCCTGACTGAGGAAACATCACCAGGTGCTGAACGGCGAGTTTCATTATAAAAAGCTTCTAGATGGCCTCCGAGTGGCGCAGTGGGTTAAAGCACTCGCCCTATCATCTGGGATCGCAGGTTCGAATCCCGGTGATGCTGTTTTCCTCTCACAGCCGGAGG
>JAQMYI010000020.1:16121420-16132215 GCA_030014275.1 Clariallabes melas
AGAGGAACCAGACTCAACAGGGAACCCATCCTCATCTGGGTGAAACAGAAAGCAGGAATTGATCTGCATTCATACTGCGTGTTAGGTGGCAGCCAGTTCAGCTATAACAGTTGGTGTTAACACACCATCAGGACAATGGAGCAGTTTACCTCATGAGGGGAAACACAAACACAATGTGTTATTAATAGAGCAATGCTATAGAATTAGCTTCTTCTGCTTTTGTTTGGCTAACTACAGCTAAAATCAGCATCATGCAGCATCACACATCGACACTTCGTACAACTCGTCTCCAAAGTCAACTGATGTGGCAAATAAACTCGTCACACTATGTGGGAACTCCAAGTCGAGTTCTGAGAACTTTCTATCTTTCTAACAGGCCTGGTTTCACACTGACTAAAACCCTGGAGATGATCACATGGGTATATTTCAGATCTGCTGCCCCTAGATCTACAACATTTCTTCTCCATTTAATGCTACGTTTAGCTTCCCACGGAATTAAATCACTGTCAGCTTACCAGATCTCGTCCCATCGTTCTCCTTCAAGAGCTTCAAGTAATCAGTCTCACAGTCCACTCCGTCGACGGAGACCTCTTCGAACTTTATCACGATCCTGAGGCTGTTGTCGACTCGGATCTTCCACTCGCACAACGAGCTGTTGGGGTACTCGTCCGGATTGTTCCTCGAGGACAGGAGACCACTGTGTGGACCCAGATCTGACTGGCCACAACCATCCTCTGAGGGGAACACAGAATACAAAATACCTTCATATGTTTCTTTAAACAGACACACCTACAAGCCTGACGACTGACTTGGAGGTAGATTGGCTTGAAGAGAGTGGAAAAACATGCATCAATATTACCAATACAGTTAGTCCCCGACATAAGAACATTCGAGTTACAAACTTTTGAAGATACAAACACGTGCTCACACATGTTCCATCGTGGAAGTTAGATCACATGTCCAATGTACATCGTCACGTCCAAGAGTAAAAGCAGTGGCGATGTAGCTGGTACTGCTAAGAAGCACCAAGCAATAGCGATGGAGGCGAAAGTGAAAATAATTGAGAGAAGGGAGCGAGGTGAAAAGATGGCAGACGTCGTTCGTTCTTTTAACATGAATCGTTCAACCATCGGCACAATTCAAAAGAACTCTGTGTACAGACCACTGTGGTAGTATCCTAGTACCTAAACAATGTTTGTTGGACTTACGAACAAATTTGACTTACAAACGAGCTCCAGGAACAGAACATGTTCGGATGTAGGGGACTTGCTTGACATGGTTGAAATTGGGCATCGTTTGTGTGTTTATTTGCATGGTTGAGAGAATTAAGTGCAATGCTGAATAGATGTTAACATTTCTTTACTTTAGCATGTACGTAATTCAACAACCTTATGTTCTATTTAAGAACGTAGAGGAGCAGAACACGTCGGTTTTCCTGTTCATTTAAGCCTAGAAGTCACTGGACTTACACACATTAACATCCCATACATTTCGAGACTTTGTAGGCAAAACGAGGTGGTAAAACATCACCGTTTCTTTATAATCCTACAAGTGGTACACTCTAAACTATTTACACATTTTTCATCCCATGTGGCAGAAGTGAATTATTTGCAGAGTTTATTTAGAAATAATAATTCTGGTGGATGACCGAGATACAGTACATGCTGCTCAGTAACAGCGTAGCTTTTTGTTTCATTTAAATGCAAGTTAAATGTTAAACTCTTGTATTTGAACTCTGTTTGTAGTGTTTAAATGCTGCGCTTGGTTTCTAAGTGAGAAAACTAAGGGTAGAAGGAGCGGGCTACATTGAATTACTCGTGTTCAATTCAGTTGTGAAACTGGTAGCTAAGGTATAAAACTTTTGAGTTGACTTTTTAAATTTATTTTATTTATTTATTTATTTTTTAAAGGTTAAGTCTTCAAATTGGAACGCTGAATCAGGATGTTTTTTTAAACCGTGACACTTTTTTAGAATTGCAAGATGAATCGAATCGACACCTGGATGTCGTGATAATATCATATCGGTTAGTGATTTCCATCTCTACTGTACGTTTCAATATTCTACATATTCCACAACGATACTACTACACTCGAGTATCCTGTACTCTTCTGTATCATGGAGACCTTATTATTCCTGACGGTATTACCTACAGTATTTTGGGATCTGGTACACCTGGGAAACCCTTTGGTATTCAGTCTTATTGGAGAATGGACACAGGGCTGCTTGGTGATATGTTCAAACTACACCCATGAGCTTAATTAAGATTTCTAAAACCAAACAGTTACACAACAGATGAGACACACACACACACCGGACACGGATGACTGAACGGATTAAACAGAATAATTAAATCGGTGATCTGCGTGCCGAAGCGGCGTCCACGAGACAGAGGTTGCGATACGTGCACGCCCGGTCTGAGCGAGACAAGTCGCAACATAGAGCAGACGCTCCTGACATACACTTAAAAGTCGAGGAGAGCACGGCGGCGCGCGGGGAGGAATGTGACTCCTCTGGGGTATTCGCAGGCTGATCAGCTGCTGAGAGCAGCAGGTCTTCAGGAAGAGCAAAGGATCACACAGGGTGAGGAGTGTGTGTGTGTGTGTGTGTGTCACATGCACGTTCAGCACTGTTTCCCACGCCTGAAGCATCTGTAGTGGGTTCTTCCATCAGTGCAAATGCACTAGTGTCATATTATGACATTACTGCTCTAATATCAAGGATAACAAAACTTAAGGTTAAGCACTACCGTGACACTTCAGAAGTAAATGGTTTATAAATCACAACCGTAACGCCTCGGTGTGGCGTTCAGACGCATTCTTACAGCTGTCACGCACGAACAGTGCAGCTTTGATGGTTACATCAGACAGCCTACGTCAGCCGTACTGGACACACAGTGGCCTTTGTGGTCTGGACCAAACCGAAGCCAGATGTGATCACGAGCTCGTTATTTTGAGGGAGGCCGATGGGGAAAAAAAACTCAAACAGGAAAGACACACCTGGTGGCAGGTGAGCGAGAGCTGAGGTCATGAGCTAAAAAAAAGAGCACACACGTAGCATACAGCATAATAATATAGGACAGGAAGTGCGACAGACCGAGCAGCTGAGACGCAGGCGTGTGGTTAGAAATCTGGAAATGAATAAAAAGAATCAGACGTTGACGTAAACACCTCCGTGCCGCCGATTTAGAAGTTAGAAGTGAAACAGGAATGCTATTCCGAGCTCCTGGACACCTGAATCGCCTCGGAGGAAAAAAAAAAAAAACATGAAGAGTTGCACATGCACATGGCATCTAAACATTCGCTGAACAAGCTGACAAGAAATTAACGAGGAACAATAAAAATAATAATAATAATGAAGAAAAATTTACTTTTTTTTCATGAAGTCAAACGTTTGGTTTATGAATTACTGTAGAAGGCGGGAAGTGATCTCAACTTCGTCTCACGCTTAATTAACCTCAGTCAGGTCAGAGACGGGAGAGCTGATCAATAACCGATAATCACAAAACTAAAACATCAGCTAAGTAGCTAATGTCAAGTTTCGATTATTATGTTTTTTTATTGACTCATGTGTAGTAAATCACAAACTCCTCCCTAAGATGTTCTCACAATTTCTGATTTCTCCACTAAACAAAAAAAAATAATTACATCTCTTATGCTAAGCTTAACTTGGCAAGGACTGCGCAATCTGTAAGAGTATGAAACAAAGGAAGCATTTCTACCAAACATATTACAACATAATTCGCATCTAAAAAGAAAGAAGAAAAAGAAGAAGATAAAATAGAGCAGGTGAGAAGTGTGTACTTCTACACAAATAAACACAGGATAAATACACCAGCCATTGTGTGGACATTATGGAATCATAGCTGTCATGTTTTGATGTAGTGTGAAAAGTCAACGTGAAAGTGAACACCGCTGGATTAAATATAAAATGTAATATTTTTCTACAGTGCATTATGAATGTTTTTTTTTTTTCTTTTTGTGCTCATTCAGCAGTCTGACACTTGAGGACACGTATCATCTCCAGGCACTTGGCGTCTAAAAGATTATTCTGTTCGATTAAATGCCTGCTAACACAAAAGACACAACCGGAGAGCAACACTGAGGCTTGAAAAGCACAGACTCTTGATCGCGTCTACGATGCTCAGGAAATATGTGCAACAGCGTTCCTGAGGTTTCGTAGAAGATATGTTTTATGGTGTGAAGATGTGCGAGGTCGACGTCATGCCTTTCGAGTTTCCTGTAACGTGGCAAGACAAAGCTCGGTTACCGATAAACTTATCAGGCATTAGATCGGACCAGGATTGGTTATGAAAATGAAAAGGTGCATGATAGCGTGCCTATCGAATGACAAAGCATGGGTGCATGGCGTGTTTGGAGGCGAGCATGCTGTTGTGACCAAACAAACCAGACAAACCTGCAGCAAAGCACCTGTCAAGCTTTCATACATCCGACACGTCATTCATTAGCGAGTGTTATACAGAAAAAAATCTTGGAACTCGTCCAGCCTGGAGTCAAACACAACATCAGACTAGTAAAAAGATGTTAAGTGTAAACCAAAGTAGTGGAGGATATGAAGGACGACGTCACAGACCTGAAGACGAATTGTGTTATGATATTCATGACGATTTAGAGAATCACATATGATCAAATATGACAATCTGTAAAATAACAGAAGCCTACTATGGACAATGGAGCGACGGTTGTATCAATCAATCCAAAATATTGTAAGACAAGTGTTTCAGCTCCGGCGATGTGATATTTTTCATTAAATCAGTTTGAATATTGTCATACAAATCACATTTTTTATATACTGAAAGTTTTTCCCCCCATTAAATCGTGCTGATATTGTGATGAACATCATCTTTGAATCTGGCAATTCTACGAAATCATCCTAAACATTACGATACAAATTTTCTTTGGATCTTCGCAGAAACGATGTGACAGATTTAAAAAAACAATTTAAAAAATAATAATAATAATAAATAAACCTGAATCACATGCTACGAATCAACTTCAGGTTCGGTTGATGCAAGACAATGATTTTTCAAAATCCTCCTAAATATTGTCATAGAAATTGCGTTCAGGTAAAGCAATGATTGTTTTTTTTTTTTTTTTTCTATAATGGCTAAAATGTCCTGAAATAACGTAACAAAAAAATTAAATAAAATAAATAAATAAAAATAAATCGAAATAGCAGTATGGACCTATGCAATTATTAGATCGAAAAAGGCTTTTCTATGGATCCAAAGATACAATAGTAATGGAAGAACCAAGTAGTTTGCAGTATTTTTCCAAAAAAAAAAAAAAAAGTGTATACTGTACACACATAAGTAAAGCTTTATAGCTATAAGTAAATTAAAAGTATATATTATCCAAAACATAAGTAAAGTTTTATTTATATTTATATAAAAAAAATAATTAAAAAAAAACTTTGTAAATGAATCATCTGCCATCTTTTTTTAATTAAATTATTACTTGTAAATGTCAAAAGCTGTGAGGGGCAAAGGCAGAATCCTAAATCAAGCCCTAGTGCACTAAGCAGGGTGATTTACAGCCACTATATTCAGATTACACCGAGTCTACACGGAGACACAGAGTGAGGGAGCAGGAGGGGATTTGGGATTCGCCCACAGTCAGTGCATTTCTACGTTGAGACTCAAACCTGAAATGTGTATATATATATATTTATATATTTCTACTAAACCACATTATATAAATGAGAACCAGTCCGACGCGTTTAAAAGGTATTACATTTCTGACTTGTGTTAAATTTCTACACAATAATTATTAGGTTTAGTGTGTAGTGTAGTTCGGATTTAGCTAAGACTAAAGTCAGTCTGGGTTACATTAGCAGTATCAGTCTCTGACACACACACACACACACAAACAAACAAACAAACACACATGTATATATAATAGTCGCATCAGAGATTCTTAACCACATTATTAGCGCAACAATGTATCGAAGGGAAGTTACTTTGTTTCCACATCAAAGTGAAGTTCAGCGTGTCTGCTGTCTTACCGGGCTTCTTCTCGGCGAGTGTTCGCGGGGAGACAGTTAGACAGAAGAAAACCAGTCCATACAGTGAGATTTCGGCGAACATTTCCACTTCAGGCCGCCGGGAGACGCGGACGCGGTGCCAAGGCGCATTTGGAGAAACTTTACTGCGACATTTTCCCGGCGAGAAAAAAAACAAACAAACAAAAAAACAGAGCCAGAGACAGTCCGTGTGGGACCCGGGAATGCTGTCTACTGGAGGAGACTGAGGTGCCAACACTTTCACACACTCAGTCTGAATGAACTCTTCCGTGTTTGGCCCCCTCAGCTGCGCCACCAAACGGCACGCGGCAACATTGCGCATGCGCACAATGACATTCCCGATCAAAGAATAGAAAATCATAAAGGCTGTAAAAAAAAAAATCATATTTATTCCATACACAGTGACTCTTAATGATTAATGACAATTTGGCACTTTTTTTCTCTTATGTAAACTCATAATTTATATACATATATTGTCGATTCGTATATCTGTACATGTACTCTGACAATAAAGTTGAATCTAATTATATATATATATATTAAATTAAAGTTTTATAGCTATATGTAAAGTAAAAGTATATATTATCCAATACGTAAGTAAAGTTTTATTTATATTTACATTTAAAAAAAACTTATACTGTATATATAAGCTGGCCAATGAAATGCAGTCAGCATCTAACCAAAAGTGCATAAGTGGCCTATTTATTTGTCTGTTTGTTTTTAAGCTAGTGTTTTGGCAAGTTCAACAATGATATGTTTTTAACACATGAAAACATAAAATATTAAACCTTAAAAAAAATAAATAAATAAATAAATACAATGTGATTATACAAACAGAAGATGCAGAAGATGCATTTGGTACTAGAGTTCTGGTATATATAAGAATATAGTAATGTGCAGCTGTGCAACATTGTGCAGTGAATATTATATATATATATATATTCACATAATGTTTAGGATTTCATAGAAAATATTAAATTAGCGTATTCAAAGATGATGTTCATCACAATATCGGCACAATTTAATGGAAAAAATAAAAAACTTTCAGTATAAACAAAAATATGATTTGTATGATGAAAAAAATATCACATTACCAGAGCTAAAACACTAGTCTCACAATATTTGAGATTATTATATTATTTTACATATTGTGATATAGTGTGACTTCAGCTGCAGTAATATTTACTTTAACTTAAACTCGTAGAACTGATCACTCACTCATGTCATACTTTCAGTATGGCACAAGTCAGGGTACACATGGGACGGAGGGCACACACACCATTACACACACTACAGGCAATCTGGAAATGCCATTTAGCATAATCTGCATGTTTTTGAACTGTCGGAGGAAACCCACCATGCAAGGGGAGAAGATGCAAACTCCATTTACACAGACCTCGAGGCAGGAATTGAACCCGAATCCTGAAGGTGCAAGGCGAGAGTGCTAACCACAAAGCCACAGTCGCACCAAAAAACACAGTGCAAAAAATGTCATAATTCAGATCTAAAATGTTGTTTTTTTTAAGTTTTAATATTTTGTATTTTCATATGTTAAAAACATATAATTGTCGAACTTGCCAAAACACTAGCTTAAAAACAAACAAACAGACAAATACATTTAAATGACAGATAGAATGTCCATAAATCTGGACACTAATCATCATACAAGATGGAAGTAATTGTAAATATTTAGGACATACAGTAGGGTGCCATTTTCTTTGCTCTGCCCACTAACAGTCACTTTAGCAGTTAGACCTGTTTAACTGGCACTTTATTGGTTTCAGTTTATTTGCCATATGGCTTTATATATTTATATATAAAATAAAAGATGATGATGATGATGATGATGGTTATTATTATTATTATTATGATGGAAAAAAAAACATTTAGTTTAAATTATGTGTGCACTGGAAATACTATTACTACTATTAATAATAATAGTAGTAATAGTAGTAATAGCAGTAGTAATTCCAAAATTTTGGAGGGAAAAAACAGATTTATGAGGCGTACAAAAACAAAACTTGGTATTCTATACTACATTACAAAACCAACTACTATTGGCTGTTCAGGCCTTTTCCAGTGCACACATAATTTAAACTAAATGTTTTTTTTTCCTTCTTCAGGAAATCACCTACAGTACATGTTTGACCACGGTGGAATTCTGTCCTCCTGCTCACACATCAAACTCAGCTCACACTCACTCTTATGACTTTACACTAATAAACCGCTGGCTTGTAAAAATGATTAAGGAGCATAAACATGAGATAAGACAGTTTGAACTTCTTCTACCGAGCAGAGACGTTCAAAGATCAAGCTGCTTCAAGTGGTCCAAGGTAACAAACATAAGTGTGTGTTACAGACAGCATCTTAAATGTGATGTTTAGGATTGAGATATGTTAATATATTAAAGTTTCTAGGTTGTTCAAGATATGTTTGGCATTAGGCATTAAAAAAACACACTATAATAAATGAAACGGTAAAAAATGTAAAAAAAAAAAAAAAAAACATTTATATGTAAACTTTTCCAAACTTAATACCACCGTTTCTTTATCGATTCTTCTTTTAATACTGACACCTCAATATTCAGCCGATATTAACATAAAATAAAATAAAACATTATAAATCAGTATCAGAACACTTACTGGAAAATTAGATATTAGGAAGGTTGGATATAAATGTAAATGTTTTTTATTTTTGTTTTTTTTTTATTTTTAAGGAATAATTTTAGTACATTTGTTTTATTTGTATATTTACAATGCAAGTGATTTTATGTGCACAGTTTAGCAGTTTTGTTTTATTAATAAAAAATAAATCTTCAAGAGTTTCCTCCATGATTTATAATGTTTTATTTTATTTTATCTTATTCTTACCTCGTCTTTTGTTAATATCGGCTGATTCTTGAGGTGTCAGTATTGAAAGAAGAATCGATAAAGAAACAGTGGTATAATGTCAACTCTAAGGAAAACTAAAGTTTGCTGGCTTTGAAAACACCATACCTGCAGCCAGTACATTAAACACGGAATAGCACAAAATATCCACACGAAAAAGTCACTTTATCACAAAATTCCTAAAATTCCTTCGGTCGATTGTGATATGCTGATTGTGATCGCAGCAGACGATGGCTGGACCTCAGCATTCACTCTCCTTTTTCCAGGTCAGATGGAAATGGTTGTTAAATCCATGGCTCCCTCTAGAGGCCTACAATCAAATCTACTCAATGTCACCTACAAGTACATTTATTTATAATGTGTTGTATTGATTATTATACATTAGCTGAATGGTGATTTGTTCATACCTGATAACTCTTGTTACAAAGCATAACTAGGGATGATGAGAACAATGTGTTTCATATGGAAGTCTGATTGTTGTAGTTGTTCTTTTAAGTTATGACTATACACACAGTATGATATAGAGTGAAATGCTTATGAAACCTGATCGTGACCCAAAAAAAGAAAGGTAGGATAGAAAGACAATAAGATAGAAAGATTTTACTGCAATAGGAAAAATTACAATTAGTGCATACGATTTTAGATAAATGTACAAATCTACAATTTACAATTTACAAAGTTCCAAAAAAAAATAGTGTAACAGAAAAAAATAAAATCCTTTTTTTTTTTTTTTTTTTTTTACACCCTTCCTGGTCAACCCAATTTTTTACCAGGGCTTTGGACCAGGTGCCCTTCAACCCCCGAGTGGCGAGTTTTGTGGCATTGACTGGAAATCCAAAGGCCATCCAAATAGCAGACGAGAAGCCTACAATGAAACGTCTGGTATATCTTTGTGAATGAGTTCAATTATTTCTTCATTTATTTTTACAGTTAAGTGCTCTATACATTACTTGTTCCAGTCATTGTATATTCTAGCCCAGAGTCTAGCCCAGAAACATTGGTGTCCTTGGAGAGAAGGTGTGAATACACACGGTCATTCACACTTAGGGACAATTTAACATTCAACAGCCCTGGCATGTTTTTGAGAGGAAACTAGAGAACCTGTAGTAAAACCACACATGGAGAACATGTAAAGTTCTACACAGGAACAAAGCAAAGCTCAGGATGTTTTATTCCATATGTGAGAGCGTTGAAATCCTGTCCTGAATAGTCTCGAGCAAAAGTAGGACCGGTAATGAGTAGAAATCGGCAAGGATGAAAATCAGAAGACAAATTTGCATGTATATGTGGAAGTGTGTATGAGCTATGCAGCAACATCTCTCGTAAAGGCATCCTAATGGCAGCAGATTCCAACCTGTCTGCTGATTTTCATGATCTCCAAAAAGCCTCAAATGCTGGGGAAAAAAAATCCTTAGAAAAATAAAAGGGCCTTTCACACACTATGTTTGGGTCCTAATAACAGCAAAAAGACAGCAGTATATATAGTAATAAAATAATACAAACATTACTACAGTAGTAATTGCACTGTAATTGTGTATACATCTGGTAACCCTAGTAAAGTACCACAGAAAAACCACAGTACATACATGGAGAACTCCATTATAGTGAATGTTTGTAAGCATGGAATCAAAAATCATTCATAAAGATAGAATTTTGAGGATAATCATCATTATCATCCATCCATCCATCCATCCATCCATCCATCCATCCATCCATCCATCCATCCATCCAGTGACTGGTGATTGTTGTATTTATTCCCATTTTGCAACTGTGGTAGGACTTCCATAGTGTGTGAATGAGTGTGTGTGTGTGTGTGTGTGTGTGTGTGTGTGTGTGTGTGTGTGTGTGTGTGTGTGTGTGTGTGTGT
>JAQMYI010000020.1:16150100-16161221 GCA_030014275.1 Clariallabes melas
CCAAAGCCCGTGTGAACACTCTCATTGACTCCTATGTGTAGAAAACCCTCGGCGCTTCATCCGCGCTCACCGGACGCCAGAAAAACAGTCGATTTTAACGCCCGTGTGAACAAGGCCTAAGGCATCGTCATGGCTGACCTGTTCAAGATATCAAAAATCCCCACGCAATTTTGCATCCTCAATGTCTTCAGATCACATCGGCCCGGTTTGGTGGCGATCATATAAATCCCTTAGGAGGAGTATATCAAAATCCATTGGGTGCGTTTTGCGAACGACCCAAAAGAACTTACTTCCTGTTGAGTTGAGCCCAGGACATGCAGTGCGAAAATTGTTCGGCTCAATGAGCTCTAAATGTGTCTCTGCTGATTTTCATGACTTTTTGAGCATGTTAAGACAAATGTTGGAAAAAATAATTCCTTAAAAGGACAAGAGGGCCCCCACACACTGTGACGACATAGAGCTGATGCTTGGGCCGTAAAAATGTTTTCCAGTTTTGTTTCTAGTGTGTAGTCAACGGTTTTTCATTCATTCATTCATTCATGTTCTATACCCTGTACAGGGTCTCGGGGGCCTGGATCCTATCCCAGGAGACTTTGGGACACCCTTCACCTTTGCCAACTCATAACAGGACACACATACTACAAACAATTTGGGAACACCAATTAGCCTAATCTCCATGTCTTTGGACTTTGGGAGGAAACCAGAGAACCCGGAGGAAACCCACCAATCAGACCTTTTGACACAAATCAAATTTTTAAGTAATCATCACTGTCTGTGATCTGACCATACCAAATCCTTCACTCAACACAGTGTATTTTCGACTTGGCTCTGCCTTAGCGCTTCATTAGTACACCTTAGCTAATAAAGCCAGAGCCGTGGCAAGCCACGATTTTAAAATCATACCAAATCAGGTCAAATAAGTGAATGTAGGAACTGGGCATATCTCAGGATGTGAGGTGAGATTAGGACAGCGAACCTGTGTGTAACAATCATTTTGCGAAGAAAAAGATTCTGGTCTTAATTTGCTTTGGCAGCACCGACATCATCTCTGCTGTACGTTTCCCTCCTGCCAAAGTAAATTTACAGGGATATTAATTTTATTTGCTAAATTTTGGAATCTGCTGTCCAAATAGAACTGATGGAAATGAAGCTAAATATACAACCTGACTTTAATTCCATGTTAAAATGCAATCACTCTGGGGGGAAAAATCACATTAATTATTAATTTACTGGCTGTGACATTATTGCTAAACTTTGTCATACTTCATATGCAGTAGAAAGATTATGATATATAATTTCCATTTTTATATTAGTAAAACGATTAATTCATAATAGTGGCTTCCTAAAATAAAAGCCAAGTTAAATAAAGAAAAGAAATAAAACATATTTAAAAGCTGTACAATTTTTAATCCAGCACTACAGCAACTGACAGCATTTCATTATTCCTATTTAAAAGTTATTTTTATTTAAGAGATTTATTTAATGAGTTTGTGTAGTCATCTCTTTTTTCATGTAGCATTATTTTTCATAATGAATCGTTCGCAATTAAATGTGAATAATTTTTTTTGTTATATTTATTTCTAAAGTATTGAAGACATGGTGAGGTGTTTAACCCTAAAAACTCAGCAACACAGCAAAGGTCAATGATGAAAAAAAAAGAAAAAGATAATAATAATAATAATAATAATGTGTATATAAAATGTATGCTATATTTTTTTGCTATATGTTATATATTAATATATATAATATGATGATATTATGTATGGTATATTATATTAATACAATATACATCATACTATTTTTCTTTTCCTGAAGTGTTTATACATTTTTTTGGCTGACTGTGTATATATGCTTATATGAAAGCCTTACTGGTGTCAGATATCAAATTGTGCATTTGGGTTTTTGGATTTATTACTTGGTATAACGTGTACATTTTAAAAGCACTTGAATATGGGAATGATGTCACAAACATTTTGAACTTGCTTATTATTACTTGCATATAAAATGAGCATATTATTATTGTTTTTTGGACACAGAAACAACCAAAAACAACCAGAAAAACACGTGATCATGTGTATCTGTGCTATTTGTTTGCCTACATTATTTCTGCTCAGTCATGTTTGTATAGATGGTTAAAATTCAATAAAATTCAGTTCTTCATATAGCTTCTCTAGATTCTCTAGATATGCTTCTCTATATTCCGTTCCATAAAACCCTGTTTTGGGCCACTGCTGCATGTGAAAGCCATCATATCCTGATGATTTATAAGATCTCGTGTGTATCCTCTATGCATTTTTGTGGCCTTGCGTTTAGCTTCCTGCAAGCTTGTAACTTGTCATTCTTCATCTTTTCTCTGAATACTATGAAAAATAATCTCAGTTTTAGCCACTCCATTAGGAAAGAAAAGCTCTCTTCATGAACCTTCACCACGCCAGTCAAAAAAAAAAAAAAAGATATTATTCCACAGCTGTCCGGTCACGTCGGCTCTCGACGCAAACTCGGGCGCAATTTAAAAGCTTTAATGATGATGAATAGCCCGCACTCATTTTCTGTCTAATCAACATTATATGGAGCGAGGAGGAGATGGACAGCTTCCTTTAACCGCTTTGATGCAGCAGGGATGAATAGACGCAAACGTACAGTACGGTTGCATGTATAGAATATCGTTCTGCTGGTTTTAATAGGGCTAATAGGCTTCCCGCTGAGATGTCGCCTGACCTTCAACATTTATTTCATAGCACTTCCGTTAGATCGAAAAAGCTAAGAGATTTACTTTGACTGGATGATCACATTAATAACCTGATGCTCTGCTGTTAAATACACTTTCATGCTCTTACATTGCCTATGCCTATGCAGGAGGATTGCGCAATATATCGTTTTTCAACCCATATTGCAATATTAACCCTAGTTTTATGCAAACACTGTATTTTTCTAAGGATGTAGACTAATCACTGAGGTTTTCTGGCATTTCTATGATCCAAAAAAAAAAAAGAGAATGTAATTTTACTAAATTGTTTACTGATTTATCTGGCAAAAGTAGACAGAAAGTCCATATCGATAGTGATAATACACTGGTCATGATTTAATTAGAATGGTTTTGTGTTTTCTGTACACTGGAGTCACTTTATTAACACAGCAGGCCTTTGACATCAGTAATAACATACACACAGGGAAGGTAACAATGTGCCAAATGAAGCCAAAGGTTCCCAATGTGGTATGGAATCTTTCTTCAAAAAAACAAAACAACAAAAGTCCTGATCAGATGCTAAAGGCTGCCTTGTGGAAATGCCCAGGTAGGATTATTAATGAAAAACATCAACCCTGTCCCGATTATTATGCTCACACATACTGCATGTGGTGCACAGTGTAAAAATAAAAGAAAAATTAAATAATAATAATAAAAAAATAGAAAACAGGTTACTTCTAAGCACTGGTTTAAATGCATTGATATTTAAAATATTTCAATAAATACTTTAGAAGCATTTAGTACATGCACGTCTGTTTTTTTTCCCCTCTGTTAATGCAACAAGTCTGTGTATGAGAAAGGTAAACAGTTCCGTTAGCATGAAGACAGAAAAAGCAGATCAATACCGAGCTCTCCTCAAGACTGAAAAAAAAAATACTTTACAAGGTAATATGTTCAAATACCCCACTGGGATTGGTCACACTGGTCACATGGGCTGCGTTTACGACTGACGTCTAGACAAATTCAAGCTGATCTCAGACGCTTATTTATTTATTTACTTACTTACTTACTTTTTTACTTACTATATTCACGCTGAATTTATTATAATCTGTTAATAAACTCAATCGTAGATGCCTTTATAGTAATGTGTACTACAAACCACCTTTGATGACAAAATCACCATATTTGTGCAATATTACTATGAGCTGATATTAAAACTAGAAATATTCTATATATAATGTATGTTTTTTAAATCAAATAAAAAATTTTTTTTTTTTTAATGATTAAACTTTCCAGTTACGAAGGTGCGTCCATACATACTGTACATTCCAATATTGCAAATTTTTAGAACTATAACTTAATAGTTTAATAGTCTAATACTACTTGGTTGATTATCTTTATTGGATAGCAGTTAATTTCGGATTGGATCAATAAAACTTTTGTTACTTTTGCTGATTTTATGTGTTTTCCCTGCTATGCTGTAATAGATATATTTCTATTATCTATAGTCATATTTTATTGAAGTCACTGTTACACTCGCTAAAGTATTAACAGCCCATGAACCTAATAAGATCCAATAGTAACAAAAGTCTGAAACTTTTAATGTAATCATTTCACAAACCTAATAGATTTCCTATTTCCCATAAACATAATATTACATTTGTGGGACGTTAATACAAATTTTTAATTTAAAGGTTTTTACCCACAACTGTAACAAATCCCTGCAATTGTGATAGCTGTTTTTTATGTTTATCGGATTATTACATTATTAAGGTTACTTTTTGTGTTCTTAATTTTTACCTTTGTGGGCTCTTATTATGTCAGTGTGTGTTACAGTACAAACCCGATTCAATTTGGGCCAAAACTCTTACTTTTTTGTTTTAAGTCTTTTTCCTTTTTTGAACTCGACCTGATTTATGTTATGATTGTTGGAGGCCCAAATATGGCATCACACATGAAAACAATTTTACTTTCCTGTCTAATTGATCACAATATTTTTCATTAAGTGAAGTCCTACAGAAATATTTGTATAAAATTCATTAAATTTATTAGTATATCAGCCAAAACTGGTGCTAAAAAGTGTCTCGCCTATGGGTTACATAAGTATTTATTTTTTAATAACATTTAATGTTTCTCATCTCCTGATCCATGCTTTGCTTTTTTTGTAAATATGCACACACATTTATATTTTTATCAGATAAAAAAACACATTTGCTAAATACAATTTCATATCCTTTTATGTCTGTAGTGTCCGCAACTTTTCTATTTTTATTAATGAAATCTTTCAACGATCTTAATTGTCGTTCAGATAAAATTCGGCCAATTTAGATTTCACATGAAAAGACATAAACCTGAAAAATGATAAATTGTTAACATATTGCAACATGAATTTGACATGGTTACGGACACTACAGATTTTTTTTACTTCTTAACCTTTTGCCAAAAAACTAATTTAAGCAACAATTTTTACAGGTCATACGCTTCTAGAAGCTTACACCAATTTTAGTATCAATACTCATAAAGAAATATGAATAATTTGCGTTTTAAATGATTATTGTTTGAAGCGTGACAGTATAACGCTGAAAAACGGGCCACATAAAATCATCTCTCCAAACTTCAGAAATAGCTTCTTTAGCCACACACATTTTCTATCATTTATATATATAACATAAAAAAGTTTTGGCCGACAAGTTTAGCTGACAAGTTTATCCGGAGTGAAATGTAAACCTGATCTTTTGTAGTATCGCACTTTTTAAAAGTGTGTTTTAAGATCATTTTTTAGTCGAGATATACTGTACAGTAAAGCATGTCTTATCTTTTAATTAAAATTCTCCAAATTCTAAACATTTCCAGGTTGAAATGTAAATGAAAATGATTATTATTATTTTTTTTTAAACATGTTCTTGGAATTAAAAAATATATACATTTTAAAAGAGAAACAAATAAATAAAATAATAATTGCTAGAGAACAAGTGGGCATAAAAGTAGAGAAATTAGATATTTATTGTCATTCAAGTTAAAGAGTATGGAGTATAGAGCAGAATGAAACAGCACTGGCCTTGGTGCACATAAAAACCCCGTGCGGTTTGATGTCGATTCTTTTTTAGATTTGGAAGTTCTGGGGCTGCGTGTAAACCAGCCTACTGAGGCAGTGATGACTGAAACCCGAACAGCAGGTTTTTTTTGGCTGCGTGTTCACAACAAAGAGCCGACTTCACATTTGGACAAGTCCGGTATATACAGCAACAATGCAACTGTGTGTGTGTGTGTGTGTGTGTGTGTGTGTGTGTGTGTAGGTGTCTGTCCATCTGCCGGCACTTCAACTCTTCAAATGTCAACTCTGCCCCTTGTTTATCCTAAACTCACAAACCACTTGTTTCCACGCGGGTTTGTTTAACAAAACGTTCCTTTTATTAGAAGAAAAAAAAAACAAAAAAAAACTCCCGAGCCGAGAAGCAGTGCAGAGCGACGCTGTGATTGTGTGTGTCCTGAGCTCCAAGCCAGTTGTTGATGACAGCTGTCGAGAGCAATATAGATAGAGTCAAGTGGCTTCAAATAGCCTCCGGTCTCTTCGCTAATATACAACAACAGAGAATGCTGCTCTCTCATCAGAGTCTACTGTTTCCAAAAAAAAAAAAAAAAAAAAGTCGCAATACGACCCTGTCCTGTCTTCGACGCTGGATGTGGTCCCTGTTGTGAAGGACGATCCGGTGTGTCTCAGTTCTCACGCGTCCCAGAATGAAGCGCTTGTTCGTCTTTTTTATTTCTCTCGGACATGTGTCTGCTTCGGAGAGAACAGTTGCCGGTCACACCACAATACCGGCGTGTATTTCTGGACGGCCTTCCCTCCAACATGTCTCTCTCCCTGTCTCTGTCTCTCTGTATCTGTCTCTGCTGCCAAAGCCTTTAGGTTTATCCACTGTGGTGCGATTTCAGCTCAGGATGCCGCCGCTGCAGAGTGTGTAGCGCCGAGCTGCAAGTGAGATCACAATCTGTTACAGGGAAGAAGATGAAGAAGAAGAAGACGAAGAAGAAGAAAAAAAAAAAAACACGACAAGCCTGCTGTGACCTAAGCACAAGGCACAGACAGACAGAGATCAGCCGAAGCTGGAGCAGGCAGGCAGGCAGGCAGGCAGGCAGGCCACTAAAACCAGTACAAGTCCTTGGTTTTATCCTGGTTTTGCAGACCTGAGAGAAAAACAGCAAGACAAGAAGAAAAAAAAAAGGAGGGTAAGAAAAAAAAAAAGTCGAGAAGGAAGAAGGAAACAAACAAGCTCTGAAGTGGGAAAAAAGTGTGAAAATAAAGGCATGAAAAAGACGTTTATATACAGTAGGCTAGGTTTTTTTTTTTCTTCTTTCAGATAACACAACAGACCTGACCTTGACTTACTAGAGATACATAAAAATGTATTATTTATAATAACTACTCCAACGGCAAAAAAAAGGAAGACGTAAAAGCAGATAACATACTGTATAAATCTGTATGAATTCTGGGAAGCTGCTTTGTTGCAGTGTCGGTACTGAACCGTGCTACATAAATCAAACTGAACTGAAAGCTAATACAAAAAATAAACGTTTATAAGAATTAAAAAATAAATAAATAAATAAATTAAAAAATATATATATAAAGAATATGTATTTCTTTTTTGGTGTACAATCACAGCACTGGACATTTCTGTTCGTATCTGTAGGATATCGGTTTTTGTATAACATCCGTGTATGATGTGTAACAAGTACAAGAAATAATCCCACTTATAATAAAAGCTCATCTTTATAGATTGTAAATATTCTTTTAATATGCACAATTTTGTATAGCGACAATAGAGAATGTTGAATAGCGCACATGCCGACTCAGTCAGAGTGATGTCACCGCTATACAAGTATATGGGAATACATGAGGACTTGTATACATAAGTATATGAGCATGCATTAGAACTGAATACGTATTATCTTATATATATATATATATATAACCTCAACAATTTAGCAGTAAAACATGAATGTGTTTTCATGCACAATGATTTTTATTTGATTTTTTAAATTTGATTTTATTGTTGTTGTAGAGAACAGTTATGGATTTGTAAATGAAACAAGGACTTTGTGTTACCAGGGCAATCTCGTGGCCTTGATGGCACCTTAACTCTTCAAGTTTAGATTTATTTTTTACTTTTTTTGTTTTGCTTCCTATTTACAAAGAACTGACGCTCTCAAATTAAACTGTATAATATTTTACCAACTTGCTATAATTTTTTTTTTTTTTTTTGTCCGGGTGAGAAATTCATCTCGAAATGTTTTTCGTGACCTTCATCGTTTCTCACCTGCGTCCACGTTCAGGCTGAGGCTCTGTCCCATGTCCGATCCCGTCCCAGTGAAAGGTCCGGTCCACGCCGAGCTGGCTGGGTCGCTCTTGCTGATGTCACACGGCGAGGGTCCGGGAGCGGGCACCGTGGACGGTGGCAGTCTGTGCGGCCGTACCGAGGGAACTAGGAGAGAGCTGTACCGCGGGTCAAAGTGCGTCCCGTACATGTCGTGCACCGAGGGCCGAGGGTAAGCCGAGCTCTGGGTGCCGAGCGGGTACGGATGATGGTGGTGGTGGTGTGTTGGGTGCCAGGATTCCGGCGCCGCCTGGTGGAGGTGGCTGTGTAATGAGGCGCTGGAGTACGGGTCACCAGGGAAGGGCAGGTCGGAGTGCGACGCGCCCAGAGCGGTGCTTAAAGATGCCGTGACTGACGGCTGGTACGCGCTGTTCCAGAAAGAAGGAGGGAAACTGCGCTGGCTCATTGGGAATGATCCGTCTGTGGGAAGCGAGATGGAAAACAATGATATGATAAGTCCATATTTATTTACAACGTTAACGTGAGATCTTGATGTTTTGAATTTGAGCATACAGTAAACACACAATAACGATGATGCAAAGATGAAAAGTTTCATGAAAATCATTTTGCTTCAAAAATTCAATATGTTACAAGCGATTATAAGTTGCTTTTTTTTGTTTAGTTTTTTTTGGATTATTTTTCATCCTTTTTAATGATAAACTGAATTAGCTGCCATATTTAAGAGCTCGACACCAGACAGAGAAGTATGTTTTCTGTTTATCCAACTTGATGAAGTGATTAAAATGACATTAGTGGGATAATTGGAAGAAGAAGAAAAAAAAAAGATCACTATAACTTTATTACCATACCAAATTATTCTAATGATCCTAGTTTTCAGCTTTTATCCTACACTGGCCATGTAATTTTTTTTTTTTAGAAGTTCTTCTCAATCAACGAGAAAAATTGCACAGTAACTTCACAGCACAAACATCACTGGGTACCTTTCCAGGACGCGGCCCCTCGTGAGCTTTTGTTGCCGCTGGCTGAAGCAGTGCCGTAGCTGCTGGTCTGGCTCAGGGCACGGCTGAAGTGCTCGTCCACTACTGAGCTGATGTCTCCCTGGAAGTAGGTGAAGAGGACGCATCGTGAGCTGATGTACTCAGCCTCAGGGGGCTGCTCCTTCTCCGGCGCACAGTCCTCCTCTTTAATAGTGGGCGCAGGATGGCTGGAGAAAGAGTTCGCTCCACTTACGGGTTCTTCTTGCATTTTCGAATAGAAAGCCAATTTCTGAAACAACACAAACAGGAGTCATGATTATTATTATTTCTTAGAATATTTTAGAATCAGGCTTTTGAGTCAAGCATATTATTTTGAACACTTTCACCAAATTAAACAATGAAAATCTATATGAATTGATATTTTCAATAAGATTTCTTTACATACTTTCTTTTCACAAAAGCAAAATCCAGCTCTGGAACCCAGTACATGCATGTTGCATGAGCTCTCTGAAACTTGACACTTTTCTCACTATTTCAAATATGAACACCAGCCCTGCGTTCAAACACGCAAGTGCATGTGTGTGTTTGCTGCGAGAGGTTTGAAGAAAGTGTAAAAGCTTTAAACAGGCCGTTACCGTTACCATACAGGTAAGTGACCCAGAGCAAGGAAGGATTTCAATTATCACATTTCTACATTTCTACTCTCTTTAATCATCTCTTTTCTTTTCTTTTTTTTTTAACCCAAAACAGTGGCACTTGCACACACACACACACACACACACACACACACACACACACACACACACACACACACACAGACTCTTGAATTGTGTCATATGTTTAAAATCAAAGAATAAATATACAGAACAATGACATAAATGTTTCACGTGAGATGATTAAATACTAAAAAAAAACAGAATGTACTCTACAGGGGGAAAGTAAACCAGCATGCACATGTATACCCGGGTTGTTTGTAGTAAACGCTACAAAATAATAATTTTTGATAGATTTTGATACATTTGTGAGCATGGATTTTACATAAAGTTTAAAAACATTTTAACTTCACAATACCTTTAAATATTGTTTTATGAACAAGTCACTTTACTGTTTGTGTGTATGCGTACATTTTATCTTGAATAGAGCGCTCGCCTTAGTCATATAATTTTTTTCTTTTTTCACCTAAAACAGTGGCACTGGCAGTATAACGACATAAATGATTTTTAATACCAAAGCAGCAGAATTTACTGTACAGAGGAAGAATAAACCAGCATGCACATGTGTACCAGGTTGTTTTAGTAAACGCTAATTTATTATAATAATTATTTTTGATATATTTTGATATATTTGTAAACATAGAGTTTAAACAAAGTGTAACAGTTTGAACTTACCTTTGATTGCATAATACCTTCAAATATTGTTTTACAAACAAGTCACTTTGTGTTTTGTGTGTTTGTCTATTATTTATACGCACATAATACTGTATTATGTTATATTATTTACATATAAATATTAGAATGTATATGAAAATTATACAGAAATCAGCAGAATCTAAATAGCTAATATATAAAATAATATACAGTAATATAACATTATGCACATGCGTTATTGTTTTATATTATGTTTTATATATCAGGTATTTAGGTTCTACAGATTTCAGTTCCTACTGCTTCAGAAACACAGCTGATGAAGCACAATTTCTCCAAAAACATCCTATTTGTCTGGAAAACTTTTTCTGCGTTGTTCTTCATGCAAATAATTATATCACTTTTGTTGCTTGTTTTTTTTTTCTGTATTACTGTATATAATATTATATTAGATTATATTATTTACATTTAAAGAATATAATTTATATGAAAATGATACTGAAATCTGTATAATCTAAATAGCTGATATCGAAAAATAATATAATACTATATTACATATTTTATGCTATTTTATACATCAGCTATTTAGATTTTCTACTGATTTCTTCAGATTTCAGGTCTTACAGCTTCAGAAACACAGTTTGTCTAAAAACACCTTTTTAGAAAACTTCTTTTGCCTTCTTCTTCATGCAAACAATTATATAACTTTTGTTTCATGTTGAACTTTCTTTTTTTTTTTTTAAAAAGTTCACTTTAGT
>JAQMYI010000020.1:16176564-16189205 GCA_030014275.1 Clariallabes melas
AATCTAAATGTGAAGCTTTAGACTGGACTGGATCATGAGATGCTATTAGAGGTTGAACCTCCGTTATTTTCTTCCTGCGGTAGACTCTGAGCCACTTTGCCTTGGATCATTATTCACGGATGTACGGCCTTCTTTAAAACGTTTGCACCGTTTAAATGTTTTACTGCGGATAAGAGTCTCATCATTGTACTGTGCTTGAAGGCTTCTGTAAATATCAATCTTTTTTTTTTTTTGCTTTCATTCACTAGAAATTTCAATACAAGTCTTGGTTTGACTTGAATGCCCCTCATATTATGTGATTGTAGCGGAAATTAGATAAGATATTAATGTAAAGTTTTTGGTTTACTGTCTTGTGTTTTCTTTATTTTTTTATTTTGCCCTTGCACTTTTTGTTTCATTTTCATGTTTTTTGAGTTGCGGTTGCTTTTGTGGATTTAATTGTTGTGCTCAGTGCGTAGTTCCTTCATGCCTTTTATGCAATTCATTTTGCACTTACAGCACACAGGAGGGAAACACTTCTTCCTGAATAATAACTTTAAAGTGCTGGTTAATCGACATGCTTCCTAATGTAAACCTCATCTCCATGTCTATTTGCCGTCTGTAACGCTATAGCAATACAGGGTTTAGTGACAAACACGACGGCCAGTCGATCGCCTTTCAGTGTCAACAACCACACGTCACCTGCCATCTGATACACTGAGGTCATTCCTTCCTGTGCCGCTGCTATGGCCGGGGTACATTTATAACCCCGGGTGAGGGTGGTACTGGAGATTGCTAGTTGCGGGGCAGAGATTAAAACACTGGAGAGTAGAAACCACAAGACAAATGTCACATTTTAGTGCAAAATCAGTCCATTTCCTGTCAAATATCTCTTCAAAGGATACCCGGACTCCTCGTCAAACACATGACTGGCCTATTTCTGGCAAGGACCAACCTGGATCCAGGCAGAGCCGAAGCCCATTAGCGGTTAAAATTAGGGCAGGCCACTTGTAACAACACATGCTTACTTCCAACAAAGGCGAGCAGGCTGGTGTCATGGTCATGTGCCATCCATCAGCAGCCTGTGCTGTGATCTGGGGGACAGCTGGAGTGGGGAATGACAGCTTTGTGGGAGCCGATGAGGTAAAGGAGGAGCGTAGCAGGCTGGAGAAGGGGGAGGATACCCAATAAAGACGTGCAAAGTCATTAAATAAAGGTGGATATTTGCGAACTGTCAGATCGACCCCAATTATGAAATGCTGTGACATTCCTGAATGAGCGCACCATTCTGGACATTACTGTGAAAACAAGCTAGGTGCTGAACCCAAGGACAGCTATGTAAGGAATGAAATTTTGAGGTATAGATACTGTTACAACCCTCAAGCACTTCTTTACATTTTTTTATTATTATTTTTTTTTACTACTGCAAATCATACTTACAAATCACACGCATTTAATGTTCAAAAAAGGTTAGCTCTTATTAACACGGACTTTACACCAGCTATAAACCTTTATTTCATACTTTTGTTAAGTTGCTCTGGATGAAAGCGTCTACCAAATGCTTAAATGTAAATTTCTAAAATGTCATTTCAACAGAAAACTTCAATTCCACAATTGTGCAAGTTTTTGTATTCAGCCAAAACACAGTATTGGTGCTGATTAAATTTTTTATGTTATACATATAACACAGAATATGTGTGTGAAAGAAGCTACTTCTGAAGTTTATGCAACATGGAAGTGAGCGATCTCGCTTCCACAAAAAATTTTCTCTGTTTTGGAGAGATGATTTTACCTGAGCCCCCCAAAAAATTATACTGCGTTATACTGTCTCACTTCAAACACTCATATAATCATTTCAAACAGTCGAATAATCATAAAATGCACATTATTAATATTTCTTTATGAGTATTGATACTAAAATTGGTGTAAGCTACTAGAACCATATGACCTGTAAAAATTGTTGCTTAAATTGGTTTTTGGTAAAAGTTTAAACAGCAAAAAATCTGTAGTGTCCGTATCCATGTCTAATTCATTTTGCAATCTTAACAATTTAGCATTTTAGAATAATACACTTTTTCAGGTTTATGTCTTTTCATGTGAAATATAAATCGGCCAAGTTTCATCTGAATGACAGTTAAAATCGTTGAAAGATTTGAATTTTAAAAAAAGTTCCGGATTCTAAAACATAAAAGGGCATGAAATTGTATTTAACAAATGTGTTTCTTTTTATCTGATAGAAATATAAATGTGTATCATATTTACAAAAAAAACAAAGCATGGATCAGGAGATAATATGCAGTAAGTATTATGAAAAACCCTGTTATATGATCCTTATCTGAAAATGAACTTTTTAGCACCAGTACCATGTTTCAGCCAAATCAGGTTATGGTGATATACTGTAATCTCCATGATATACATACCTGCGAATGAACAGTTACTATAAAAATGATAAACTACAATGCCCAGCCAAAAAAAAAAAGTCACTACCTGGATTTAACTAAGCAAATAATTAAGAGCCCTGCATTGGATAATTACTGCAGAGATTAATGGCAACAAACTGGCAAGCCTAATTCTAATTTAACAATTTAAACAACCATGTTAGAAGACATATCCTGTAGTTATGGCTTAGAAGTTGCTCTGTTGCAGAAGGGTGAAATGATTGTCCTGTGTCAAGCAAAGAAAGCAACATAAGCTTTGGCATAAGCTTAGCAAAAAGATGCCACGGCCGTAATCAAAGCAAAAGGAGGTCCAATAATATGCAGTATGCTGTTTTTTGTTGTTGTTGTTCAGACAGTGTACTGTATTTGAATGAGTAAATTAATATAATCCTCTTGTAAAAAAAAAAAAAAAAAAGAAAACTTCTGACCAATCAGATTTTAGAATTAATAAAGAAAGTAACAACTGTTTATTTATTTGTTTGTTTGTTTGTTTTTTGTTAAACGCAAAAATAATGGTAGAATCCTGTAATGGAACATAATGGTAATCAATGGAAATGGAATGGAAATCAAATTCAACTATCAAGCTAATTTTTAGTTTTATTTTACGAAAGCATGTCAGATTCAACATGGATTTTCCTGGAATTAAAACAATTAACAGTAAGGAGGTAAACAACAAGAGCAACAGCAGTAACACAGTAAATGTAGTCAGCAGTAATTTACTAAATGAGTTGAAATAATTGCTTGAAACAAATAAATGGAAGCTCAGTCTTTGTTGTTGTTGAATTGCATTTATATCAGCGTCATTCACAAAGATTTGTCTTGATAAAATAAAATAAAAAAAAACATCACAACAGCTGTTTATCATGGCAATGTCATACCAAAAAAAAAAAAAACAACGTTTTCAGCTTTAAACATTACCGGTAAGGCAGGTCTGTTGTGTGGAGTAGACAATATGTTGGGATATAAATGTGATTTGAGTGTCCTCACAAGACGGTACACGTTCAATGGGCACGTCCTTGCTTTCTGAACCTTCCATTGTGATACTAATGTCAACACCTCTATTATGCAGGACCATTAAAGCCGTGAAACAGCACATCTTATTTCAGAAACCGCCTCGTCGTGGCCATAAAGACACAGCAGACATGCGCCGTTGAGCGCTTACACGGACGAGACGTGAAGTGTGCAGTGAAGTGTGATCCCAAACTCACTGAATGACGTTGACGAAATGTTGGACAAACCCGGCTTTAACGGAGAAAGTGGAAGAAATATTTTCGAGAAGGTTTATGCACGGGGACAAAAAAACCCCACAAATCTCACTGTTAAATGTTCAGGAAGTCGGGATTAGCAAGATCACACTTATGGTGGCTCAAATCATCTAGCTTTGCTCTTTTCTCACACGTTCCCACACAGATCTCCTCCACTGTCCACGAATGAGTGAATGTGAAATGCCGTTAGGGTGGAGTGAAGCCACCACTGCTGGACAGATATCTCATTTTACACTCCGCTCCTCCGAAAGCTTCCAGAATGCGAAAGCATGTTCGGCGTCTTGGAAGCCGGTATACGGAATAAAATGGAATTATTACAAAGAGCCGCTGACAGCGAAATCGGATGAGCAGAAAGACATGTTCGGCTGGGGCGGCTGAGTCGAGGGTTGGTGGAGGAGGTGGCGTGACCCCTCTCCGGGGTGGTGACAGAGGCAGCTGTCCTGACTTTTTTGCCCTTCTCTGTCGGCCATTAATTTCACACAAAGGCCCCCAGTGACAGCTCGCTCATAGTGACCATACTTGGAAACAAGGTGCATGACAGACACGGTGAGAATGGCATACACAAGCTGTGGACGCAAGACGATATGCGCTCGGATAGCGAGACCAGGCAGTCGGGAAACTTTACTTTAAAGGCACAAAACATGCAACAATTTTTATTTGACATTTATTTAGAAATGTTATTTAAAAAATACGGGTACGTCTGCAAGATTCGTCCCCAAATTGAGGAATCAAACATGTTTAAATCTGTTAAAATCACTGCTCTGTCCCATCACCTCATCACTGATGATTATTTTAGTAGAGTTAAATATGCATTCAAAAGCTTTAAGAATAAACACAGCTATATTTATCCCAGATTTAAGATCTACAGTAGTCTCGGAGATTTCAGAGAGAGTCGGTCCCTCGTTGGCTCTGAAGACGGATCTCCAGCCACGCAGGATTAATTGGTGCAGCCTCCTGAAATTGCCCCTCAGCTATGTAAATGAGCTAAGTTAATGAATGGCTTCTTTCATCGCACAGAGTGCAAAGCAACTATTCCATCTATTCGATCTATGCCTACCTAGGCTTCTGTTTATAATCAGAGTGTGCCAGGCATTCAGACTAAATGAAAATATACACTCGAGGAACCATCCCAGGCATCTTCCATAACAAGCTCTAGAAAGTCTCTAAAGCATCACTGCTATGTTGCAGGGAATCTTGAGAATCTTGCGCTTAAACCGGTGTGCCTTCAGCCGGACCTAGGGCTGTGTGTGTGTGTGTGTGTGTGTGTGTGTGTGGGAGAGGATGAGAGGTGGCTGAGAGGGGATTATAACAGTGAAAGTTCATGATTAAAATTTTCCAGGATGTGGGTTGAACTTAATTCGCTAGCGTGATTCGTTGCCCCGCGCGCTGCCTTGTGTGGTCTCCTGGTCGCCTCTCCTCGTTTCAGTTAACCGCTTCCACATGGAGGCTCGGTGGCCTGGCTGAGGGCACGAGGCCAAAAGCTATAATCATGGTAGAAGGAATTACTTAGCAAACCTGAGAAATTTGCCCACTTAGTGTATACAGTAGTGTGGCGCCTCAGATGCCGAGCCATAGGTTTGTCGAATGGGAAAAAAACAAACAACTAAAAACAAGATACTGCGTGGCAGGAATTCCTGATTGCAGCATGGCAATAAAAAGAGACACATGTAGTTAAATCTGGATTTAACTGGAATTTAGCATTATACGGCCAAAAACTGCTGGATGCCTCGTGATCATCAGGGACAGAGACTAAAATCGGCTGGAATTGTAAGATGCACTTACTTGGGACCTGCTCTCACTCTCACTCATCGTCTTTACCACTGGAGGGGGGCCTGGAGCCTATCCCAGGAGACATAGGGAGCAAGGTGGGGTTCACCCCTGGACAGGGTGCCAATCCACTGCAGGGCAGAAATCCATTCAAACACTCAAAGACTCATACTGTACATGCACTATGGGCAATTTGGGGACTCCGATTAGCCTAACCTAGGGAGAACATGCAAACTCCGTACACATACTATAGACCCCGAGTCGGGAATCGAACCCGGACCCCGGAGGTGCGAGGCGACAGTGCTAACCACTAAATCCTTGTGACGCCCATGAGGAACCTGATGTTCCACGAATAACGAGAATAATAGCCAATCGAGAATAAAATGCATCATGTTTAGTACACATGTCAATCAGAACAGTTTGATCCAATCTGGCCAATCAGAATGAGAGGTGGGGGTAAACCTAATATAATCCATTAGCTGTGTTAACACTTCATCCAATTGTTTTTTTTCTTTTTTTTTTTCTGTGAATGATTTCATTAGGATTGAAGATGTAGTGTAAATGTTACGGACTGCTCTACTTACAGTATGATTTTTTATTTTTCTGTAATGCAAAGTCCATTTGTGGAAAAAGAGGGCTTTTGGGGGGAGAGGGGCTGAGGCAAAGCAGAGGTGAATGGAGAACTTTATTACAAAGTGTAATCCGAACCAACAAACAATATTTAGACACAAGACATAAATAAGTATATAATAATGGTGCTTTAGACGATACACCGGCACAGAGGTGAACTTGCTCAGGGGCGTGTGTATGATGTGACGTGGCCTGATGGGAGGTGTAGTCCAGTCTCTGGAGCTTCCATAGGGGGAAGATAGAGTCCGTTATCCACCTTGTCCACGTTCATTACAGTACACCTGCAACTGTATTACCTGATAATGACTTTCTTTACAGATGTGTGTGAAAATATCAGTGGTCACCCTGTGTAGTCACCTGACACACCTGTCACTGACAAACTGCATGAATCTAGCCTCCATGGTGGTTTAGTGTTTAGCACTGTCGCCTTGCACCTCCAGGGTCAGGGTTCGATTCCCACCTCGGGGTCTGTGTGAATGGAGTTTGCATGTTCTCCCTGTGCTTGCCGGGTTTCCTCTGGGTACTCCGGTTTCGTCCCAAGACACAGGTTCCAGCGTGTCTCGTGAACTAGGTCTCCTGGGATTTTTACACCATTTTGTGTGTCTTACTCACTTAATAGTGCAGTTATGGTTGGTTTGGGATGCAAAAAAAAGCAAAAAACAAAAAAAACAAGTTTATAACTGTATTTTGTGTACATTAGTTCTCATTTCAGTGTAAACGTCGTTCCGAAAACAAAGCCATAAATCCGGGCTCCTTCTCTGTCATTCACGATGCCCTTCGTAAAGACTCCAGCATGGCTGCTGCGTCTGCTTGGCCTTGATCAGGTTTCACTTCTGTACCTAGAAAAGCCCTTTTATGTCACTACCTTGGGTCCTGTGACCAGCAGGCCATCATCTTGCAGTATTTCAGCATGAGGTCAGAATCTTTTTCTTTGCTCAGGCACCCGGCCAGTTTCTCGACACCTGCCCTGGAAATGACAGCTCCATGGGCGTCCCCATGAATCAACGGTCATGTGGCCGAGCCTCCACGCCGCCGGGACGAGCACCAAGTTAGAAACGGCCCTGTAACTTTAGTAGGACAGCTGAAAAAGAGAACGAAGGAACTAAACCACCTGAGAGCACCAGGGCGCAAAAGAGCTCAGTGTACAGTATGTGTGTGTGTGTGTGTGTGCTTGTTGTTCTGAACGACAGATAATTCAAGGTTCAAGGTTCTTGTAGGATGCGTTAAACTGACCTTGACCTTGTACAAATACATTCAAAGCCTAAATCATACTAATTCTTTTAGAATTAGTTTTAGTATTAATTAGAATTTAGAATGAAACTTCATTGTCTGCCACCAAACCCGCACAGAATTATAATGAAAGTGATCATTATTATATGATTATGCAAGTAATCACATCTACTGTAAAATAAATGAATAAATAAATAAATAAACAAATAAATAAAAATCACACTAAGGTACATTTAGCACATAAATTCAAATAACATCAAAGTGTCTCAAAAACATTTTAATCATGTGACTATTTCGAAAACAACAAATCACGTGCATGAATAAGAAAGCACAGTTATGTGAAGATGACCTGCGATCGCAACCATTCCAAGATGGCGGATGTCATACTGAACACCGAAATGCTTTTTTATTGTCTCCGTATAATGAGGGACCAGGGACCAAAGCAGGTGAGGGGAGCTTACTTTAAATTCACACACACACACACACACACACACACACACACACACACACACACACACACACACAGCGCCTGCGTCCACAAGCGCAAACACTTATCTGTCAGGATTTATTTTTCCTTTTTTTTTAAAGGTAAAGTGCAGATTAATTTGTTTTATTTTTATTTAATATTTTGTGTTATTTATTTTTTGGGGCTGTGGAATGAATAATTGGAGTTTCCATTATTTCCTATGGGAAAGTTAGATTTTCCCGCTTCCGGAACGAATTATGCTCGTAATTCAAGGTTCCACTGTATTCTTATTTTTAGATGCTCTGTAGATAGACTGCATCTATTTAAAAAGTACTACAGTGGAAGCTTGGATTGCGAGCATTTTGCAAGACAAACAAAACTTTTTAATAAATTTTAACTTAATAAACGAACAAGTCTTGATATACGAGTAGTACTCATGCGCTTTGTCTGTGGAATGTCTCGTGATCACAACTGAGCCAATGGTTCTTCTCTCTTGCTCTACGTGTTTTTCTTGCATCTGGTGCTTTTTGGAGGTCTAAACATAAAATTCCCCCTTTTCTAAAATTATGTCATAATAGTATTAATGGTATTATAATGGTATTTATGTAACCCTAGAGAAATCAGGCTGATTAAATTTCAGGGTTTATTGAAGTTATGAAATGCAAATCTATGTAAAAAATTTTTTACCCCTAATGTCTCACAGTGACACAGGTGTCACAAACAATTGTTTGATCCATATTCAGTTTTATCATTGAATCTAACTTATGAAGTCCCTAAGTGATATCTAATGAACATTTACAAAACATAATTTCCAAAATGGTGTTCTGCCTCTGCAACACGTAATAATACTTGTTTTTATGACTAAGAATATGCTTCAACTCATTTAACAATTCTAATGCTTTAATGTCATCTTATATTTTATATATTACCTGTTCTAACTCAGTTTCAATTAATAAATCAAAATCTAATAAATAATTCAAAATCTAACGAATAAAAATTATAAGCAAAAATCTGGTCAATAGTGATATGTTCTAGGTTTGCTGGAAGTAAAACCATTGAGGGTGAACCAAATTTTTAATTATTTTCCAGTTTCATTGACCTTAGTGACCCATATGACATGCCAATACTCCACTTAGTTGTAGAACCATGGTACATATATAACCTTCTGTACAACGTATCTTTTGGTCCACCTAGTTAGTTTCCTTTAAGTTCAGAGTTCATTCTATGGGGAATGATTATTGATCAAAGCATCATTATGGTTTGGTCAATAGTTAAGGATAATACTGATACTTATATGATTGATAATAAATGAATAACTATATTATTATTGTTATCTATTGATTATGAGAATCACTGACTGCCTAGTATTTCCATTTACAATTGACTGCCAATCACTCAATACTGTACACAAGAAGAATCACTCAGTTTGTTTATAGTACTGCTACTCATTATAGTTAGAGCCAAAACTAAACTTGAAATCACTCAGAATACCAATGCAGATTTCTGCTGATAAAGAGAAAACTCATGGAAATATATCTATCACTATCTGGTTTGCTGATCATGATACTACTGTGCTTAGTTGGCCAGCAAACTGGCCTCATCAGAACCTTATAGATTATTCATGGGGTTCAGGTCGAATGAGTTTGCTGGCCAGTCAAGCACAGTGGAGTCAGTGATCGGTGGACACAGTGGACTGGAGGAAGAGGAAGATGAGAAAAACCCAACTGAACAATGAGTTAAGGTCTGCTATGACAGCAACCTAGTCTTCAATATTGCCAATGCAATAATTTATGCTAAAGAAGCCCTGACCATGTATTCAGTGCATAAACAACATAAAAAGAGTTAAAATATTTCAAGCCATTTTCTTGGTTTCAGCATTCTCCAAACATGCATCAAACACATTTATTTTACTCATGGCAGCCAATATTTTGCACCACAGAGCCGATAGTTTCAAATTAAAATTTAAATAAAATTTTTTATTTGTCACATACACAGTCATACACAGTACGATATGCAGTGAAATGCTTAGACAACCGCCCGTGACCTTAAAATAAAATACTATTATTAGGAAATAAATATGAAAAAGAAAATAGAAGTAAATTTAACTAAGAGAGAATAAATACAAAATATACAATATATGAAAAATATAAGAAAAATATAAGAAAAATAAGAAAAACCTAGCTGTACAATATAGAAAATATAGAATTATGGAATTTTTGTATGGGAATGAAGTTGTATATAAATAGAAATGTCCAGGGGGTGTGCAAATATGCCGGTAAGTGTTCAGTGTTCAGTGCAAATGGATCAGTACTGTGTGCTGTACTGATTAAGAGACTGTATCGTCTGCGGGAAGAAGCTCCTCTTCTGTTTATCTGTATTGGTCTTCAGGGAGCGGAATCATTTTCCTCACCTCAACAGAGAGAATAGTCCATTGCTGGGGTGGCTGAGGTCCTTCACGTTCTTCCTGGCCTTGGTCAAGCAGCGCTTGCTGTAGATTGAGTGCAGGTCAGGGAGCTCGGTGCGGATGATGCACTCAGCTGATGCACCCCACCTTCCTGTAGAGCTCGTCTGTCCTGCATGGTGCTGTTTCGAAACCAGTTCGTGATGTTTCCCATCATGATGCTCTCAATGGTGCAGGAGTAGAAATTCCTGAGCACCCTGGAGGGCAGTGTGAAGTCTCTCAAGCGTCTGAGGTGGAGGAAACGCTGCCAGGCCTTTTTCACCACAGTGTTGATGTGACAGGACCATGACAGGTCCTGCGTGATGAGGACACCGAGGTATCTGAAGCTGTCCACTGTCTCCACTAGGCTCCTGTTGATGACGGGAGTCTGGTAGTTCCTCTCTTGCTTTGTGCTAAAGTCCACTATCAACTCCTTTGTCTTGCTGATGTTTAGAAGGAGATTGTTTCTCTGGCACCAGTTCTCCAGATTTCCAATCTCCTCCAGGTAGGCCGTCTTATCGTTGTCAGTGATCAGGCCCAGCACAACGGTGTCGTCAGCAAACTTGATGATGGTGGTGGAGTTGGTGGAGGCTACGCAGTCGTGCGTGTACAATGAGTACAGCAGGGGGCTCAGAACACAACCCTGGAGGGCTCCAGTGCTGAGAGTGAGGGAGGCTGAGACATTAAAAGATAGGTCCGCCTATCTTTACTGCCTGTGGTCTGCCAGTTAGGAAGTTGGAGATCCACAGACACAGAGTTGAGTCCCAGGTGTTCCAGCTTGGTGGTGAGTGTGGAGGGAATTATGGTATTAAATGGTGAACTGTAGTCCATGCAAAGCATTTTAACATAATTCCACCTTCTAGTGTCCAGGTGAGTGAGAGATGTATGGAGGAGATGAGAGATAGCGTCATCTGTAGAGTGGTTTGAACCTTAAGCAAACTGTAATGGGTCCAGTGTGTCAGGTAGTGAGGAGATGATGAAGTCTCTGACCAGTCACTCAAAGCACTTCATCACTACTGAGGTGAGGGCTACAGGGCGATAGTCATTGAGTGAAGCAGGATGAGGTTTCTTTGGAACAGGAACAATGATGGACTCTTTGAAGCATGTAGGGATCACTGACTGAGATAAGGAGAGGTTTAATATCTCTGTGAGCACAGATGCTAGCTGGTCTGTGCAGGCTATGAGGACTTGACCTGAGATGCCGTCTGGTCCTGCTGCTTTCCTGGTGTTCATTCTCCTGAAGGCTCTCCACATGTCATGCTCGGAGATGATGAACGTGTTTCCGGTGCTGGCAGTGTCTTCCTGTCTGCAGCGTTTAGCGCCGCTAGCATTAGCATCGCTAGCGTCTTTAGCTGCAGCCTCTAAGTGAGCATAGAAGGTGTTCAACTCGTCTGCCAGAGTCACGTCCGTGTTCGTCATACCGGATGTAGGTGCTTTATAGTCCATTACAGTTCTTAGTCCCAGCCACAGGCTCCTAGAGTCACTCTGGTGGAGCTATGACTCTAGTTTCCTCCCATATCGTTGCTTCGCCTCCTTCACCGCTTTCTGCACGTTGTAAGATGCAGCCTTGTACAAGTCCATGTCACCTGACGCAAGTCCCGCGTTATAGGCAGTGGTGCGAGATCTCAGAGCGTTGCAGATGGTTTTATCCACCCACTGCTTCTGATTGGGAAACGTTTTGATGTTCGTTTTCTGCACGGTATCATCCGCTATTTTCCCGACGAATCCCACAACCGCTTCCGTAAAGACGTTGATGTCATCGGAGCTGTTTCAGAACATGTCCCAGTCTGCGTCATTGAGTGCGTCCTGTAACGCGGCCACCGATTGGTCCATTCAGCGCGCGACCTCCCTCTGAAACGGAACTTCCTGTTTGAGCCTTTGTTTGTATTTTGGCATGAGAAAAATGGCGGCATGGTCAGATTTCCCAAACGGGGGACGAGATTGTGCCTTGTGTGAAGAGCTCTCAGCCTGTTCCTGACGCCGGCTCGTTTCCCTCGGGGCCGTCGCTTTGGGTCGCGTCCTTTGTTCTCTTTCAGGATCTCACTCGGCCAGCTCGGATCCGGAGTTAAAAAACGTCGAATTGTGAGTACATTGTAAACCAATAGAAATAAAGGTATCTCTATAATACTTAATGCACTCAATGATGATGAATTTTCCAGTTTAAAGTTACTGAAAATTAACTTAAAAGACTTAAACAAAGTAAAATAGGTCGGAGCAGTCGTGACGGCAGCTCACCTCACCAGCGCCATCTTGGAATGCTTCACATGACAGCAGAGGTGGAAATAGTAATAAACTTTTTTACTTAAGTAAAAGTACTGTTACTTTAGTGAACTTTTACTGAAGTACAATTAAAGTTACCCTTATAAAAATCTACTCAAGTAAAAGTAAAAAGTAGCTCATTAAAAATTTACTCAGAGTAAAAGTTA
>JAQMYI010000020.1:16189305-16222422 GCA_030014275.1 Clariallabes melas
CAGTGCCTGCGCGCACAAACGGAAACACTTATATGTCGGGATTTACTTTTACTTTTTTTTTTAAAGGTAAAGTGCAGGTTAATTTTTTTATTTTTACTTTATATTTTGTGTTAATTAGTTTTATGTATTTATTTTTTTGGGCTGTGGAACGAATAATTTGAGTTTCCATTATTTCGTATGGGAAAATTCTATTTGGTTTATGAGTGTTTTGAATTACGAGCCCGCTTCCGGAACGAATTATGCTCGTAATCCGAGGTTCCACTGTACTCTGCATTTAAGTTTATTGGACTGCTTTGTATAGTCTGCAGGGAACGCTGGGGCCAAAAGTAAATTAAAGATACTCGTAGTGCCATAATGACATCCTACGTGGCCCACTGCTTAAATTATACCAAGCTGCAGACCTGAAGAAGTTGAATCTGAATCTGAACCGTTGCAACAACAAGCCTTATAGTGTAACTGTGCTTTATTAGCAAAAGTTTTAATTACAAGCAGCGTTCGAGTCAAACTGGGACTTGTGATGAAATTTCTGGTGAATAAAGACATAAAACTGATTGACTTCAAGCACAGGGCAGTGAAGAGACTCCTAGCTGCAGTAAAACATTCGGAGGGTGCGGATGTTTTAAAGACGGCCTCGTCGATCCCAGCCAAGGTGGCTCGGAGCCCACTGCACTCTGAACATTCTGATCCCTGAAAATCAACAGATTACTTTTCACAACTTGCAGAAGAGACGCGTGGAACTGTACACACAATCATTCACCAACACTATTACTATTAACTCCTCAAAAAGCATTGGGCAGCATCAACATTTCCCGAGATATCTGACATCCCGATGCAATGGATCATGTTAAATTGGTTGTGTACTGTATGTGAGAGCCTTGCAAAGAGGCCTGATGCTGTAGTGTCTGGGCTAGGCCACACCCCCTCCACTCACACACACTCACTGGACTCATAGCCAGTAGAAATGCGTCTATCTTAAAACTTTTATTCTATCTTCTGTATAAACCAATTATAAAGTTTTGCCCAAGAATTGTCTCTAGTCATTATTATTATTATTATTATTATTATTATTATTATTATTAGGGCCCAGGCACTATGACATCAGCCCTATTACATTATACTGTGTGAAGGACCATCTTATTCTTCTAAGCTTTTTTTTCCCATCATCTGTGCCTTTATGCTCAAAATGTCATGAAAATCAGCACACAGGTTGGAATCTGCTGCCATTCAGATGCCTGAGAATCTGGGCGTGGCCCAGGGCCTTCAAAGGAGATTTTACTGCATAGCTCATACACACGCGCACATGCTGTATGCATGTGAATCTCAGTACACTTCTAAATCTTATTAAGCTGAACACTTTTCACTGTGCAAGTCAACTCCATGGACTCAACTCAACGGGAAGTCAGTTATATTGGGTTGTTTCCCAATGGAATCTGATACAGGCTTCATCTCCTTGGAAGAAGCTCTATCGTAAACCTACACGGGATAAACAATGGATGGATGGATGGATACACTGACAATGCTTATGCTAATGCAGCATATACTGTACAGTAAGTAGCTACGTTGCATTCTGGGACTTTGAGCCTAGTGTTTCTTACTCCGTATGTTTGAGATCATTAATATTTATTCATTTATTAAACGCCATTGTCAAAAAAAAGACAAAAAAGGACAAAAAAAATTGTCCTGTGATGTCAGCCTGACATGCAACCATTAACGTCTCAGAGGAATAAAGAATATATTCATGAATTCACATTTGTTTTTCTTTCTCTTTAAGTAGCCTTATTTCCTTCATTGCGGTTAGAAAGTTGCCCATGACTACATGACTGGCGAAATAATTAGCGATGTGATGGAGGTAGTAACCTGATTAGACAGATCTACTGTTTACTAACGATCTCATTATGGCTGGAATGTATATTAATTAACTTATCAGCCTCATTAAGGCACAAATCATTCATGAGCACTTTAATACCTTGACGGGAATGCTGAAAGGCGGGAATTCCGTCTCTCCGGGCCGAGCCTGGCCCCTGCGTGCCCAGGTATTCAGTGTGCCATAGTCACCCGTGCTGGCCGTTCTTAAAAGCCGTAATTATACGGCCTTAAATACGGCATTTGAAAAACATTTCTCACATTTTAGGTTTGCTCCTTTTGGGGATAACCTGAGTGTTTGTTAAGCGCCGGCCGCCTTGATGCTGTTATCCCGAGCATCTCCTTCATTAAACATCTAAACATATCTCCTAATTAAGAACCATTTCCAGGTCCAGAAGAATAAGCTTTTCTTCCTGGCTTTTTTTTCTTCTTCTACGCTTCTATCTCTCCGCGTAGCATATTTTTTTTCCCCCCGCTTTCTCCAAAGACTTTAATTGAATGCGCTGTATAATGCTATCTTCTTTAGGTGAGCCGGGAGGTGAGCACAAAAGGCAGGGCAGGCCACGGGATGAAAAAGACGACACCGGCCCCGGACGTGCCATTCAACAAACGGGGCTCGTTAATGAGAGATCAGCCATGCGGCGTGTCCCCGTCCTCTCACTAGCACTACAACAGGTGCAAATCAAAACATAATTGTTGACTCCAGACGCTGTTTTTTTTTTTTTTTTCACCTCCTCTATTCGAGGTGCACATACTGTACTGTACTGTACAGTGGGACTACAGATCAGATTGATCTGTAAAAGCGCAGATGAAATACATATCTGTGATGTCCCTGTGTTCATCAAATACATGCAAAAAATTTTTTTTTTTAAGGTTCAAAGAAGAAAAGAGAGATGATGAAGTGGGAAATAAATGAAAAGTCCGCACGCTGAGGTGGTGACACACCAGTGGGATGGGTTCTCACAATGAAAACGAGGAGCCGTTCCGCTATTATGGCGCCCGTGCAAGGCAGGATGGAGGCTGACAAAAACAGCATGAAAGGGACGAGATACAAAGGCTTGGATGAAGCATCTCAATCTTTTCTCCCGGGTTTCTAAGCAACTTATAATAGAAGGTCAAGCTAGACAAGGTGGAGTAGTAAGTCAATACATAGAGTAAAACAAGAGCATGGAAGTGGATGCGAAGGAAATGAAGGGGGGGAGGAGAGGGAACGAAAACGCCCTGACATTGAGGATTTCGTTGTAATCACTTTCTCATAAGCCGGCAGGTTCGCACAGATAAATTATATACAATAATAAAAAAAAAGGTGTGTAAGAGAAATTCAGTTTCTTGACTGAAAAGGGTTACTTTTTTTTATTTATTATTTATTAAATCAATTAAATCCATTCAAAAGCAATATAGATTCTTTTTTTCTTTCTTCTCTTAACAAGTTAGTAAATGGCATTATTTCGGTATAGGCTTATCCTTGGTGCTGTACGCTGGTGTTAGACTGTTTCACAGGAAATATACGTCTAAACAGGTATTCACTCTGAAGAAGAAGAAAAAAGAAGAAGAAGAAGCTGGTTATCTAAAATGAAGGCCTTTTCCAATGAACTGAACACATGATGAATAAAAACACACTGCGACATTTTGACCTCAGGAGGCTCGTTAAATTCAGCCGAGAGTCGAGAAAACACGGGTCAAGTTCATCTGTGCCTGAAAAGGAAAAAAAAAACTACATTTAATATGTTTGTATATGAAAACCTTGAAATTATAAAGTCCTATCAGTCGGTTTGCGTATAAGTGAGTTGACATGCTGAAAACCTGGATGCTATTAACACTCTGAAGTTGATTAGTTTCTAATAACAGCGCATCCCGAGGGGTTTTATACCTCTGACGCTGCCGCAGTTTCAACTGTCACATGATTCCAATAGAAATGTATAGTCTCGCAGGTATATTTTTCTCCGATATAACGCTGTCTTTAACAAAATGTTAAAGCAAACCATGACAGGTAGTGACACTGTTTTTGACAATAAAAAAAAAGCTGATGCATCCTGATTAGCAAATCATTTTGCTTCTTAATGTCCCGTGATCAGTCTAGCGGATCTAACAAAGCGACTGTCGTGAGTGAGTTAATGGGTTCAGTGGATTTGTGGAGAATGTTGTAGCTATGATAAAGTATTTTTTACACTCTGTTCACCAGCAGTACTAAATTACAGAAATGAGCCACATAATATCTGCAATACGGATACGCGACTCGGATGTTGTGCGAACACCATGTAAAAACATATACTGTACTTAACAAAGCCGTATGTGATGCTGTAGTGTACAGTAAGCACTGTGGTGAAGTTCGATTGTAGTCTAACCTTCTGTTTCCAGTTTTTTGCTGCTGCTAATACAAGCACTGCTGCATTCGAGAGCCGTGATTCTGTACATACAATAATAGGTTCTTTAATAAACGTTTTTGCTGTACAAATGTTAGATAGCCTTGATAATTTTGCATATTAAATGATGGCATTTGTGCTTTTAGCACCATTGTTAGTCAAAGAAAGCATGCACGAAATATTGTGTGTAATATCAGTTTGCAATACTTACAGACATAACATAAAGAGGGACCTCGGCATACGAACTTAATCCATTCCAGAGGCGATCCATTCCTCTTAAGGAGAAATTCTGTATTGTGAAACACATTGTGCCATAGGAAATAATGTAAATGCAGATAATCCGTTCCAGCCACCCAGAAATATGACCAATATTACCAATTTCTAACACTATAATCATATTTTTGCATATAAAAACATTTAAAACATTTAGAAAAGACATGTAAATTAAGTAAAATATGAAATAAATAGAAATTAAACCTCACTTAACATTAATTTATGATTCCTCTCGGCACTGGCTGCTTTAAAAACCAAACTGAAAGCGGCTCCGTTTTCTTCTTCGGCCCCGTGATTCTGTCTTCACTAAATCTTGCAAAAAAATAAAACACACACACACACCTTGCTTCGCTTGGTTTTCCACTGATGCAAACTGATGTAGATTGTTTTGTCCAATTAGGATACCGGTTCTATATTTTCTTTTCTCTCTCATTATTGCTTATATTTTCATCACACTTTAGTGTATATTCTGAATTTCTTTTTACATATTTTGTATTGTGAATTATGCGTGTTCCCCCTTTTCTACCCTATTATTCTCGAGTGGAGTAAACAAAATAAGAATTTCATTCTTCTTGACAATAAAAGTTTTAAACGGCTCACGGACGTACGCGCAGCATGCGTTCGGTTTGGTTCGGCTCGGTTCATTCACTTGTATCCCGAAAATGCTTCGTACGCCGAGGCAAATTCAGTGCAGAATTTCCTTGTACTGTATGTCCTGGGAGGCCAGAGTTTTAGAAGCGAAGCAGGCAGTCCGATCACGACTCCGGCGTACAGAGAAAACTTTACGTTATCCAGATGCTTTTAATATTTTATAATGCCGAACGCACATACCACATCGGTGAACACAACACCGTGCCCGCTGAACAAAGCTCCAACACACCTGGGTGTTTCTTTAGACGCTACATGACCCATAGCTGGCACAAAGGAGTCTCATCAGTGCGGATCAGTCAGGCATGTGGCAAAAAGGAGAGGAGGACTAGGTGCTTAATTCCACTTTATTTGGAAAACATACTGTAAATGTGCACATCATGTACTGCTGGGGATGCGGACATGTTGGCTGAATAAAGCAGTTATTTATTGTGTATTATTGATATGGTTTGCGACCATTGTTTCTCAGCAATGGTGTGTTAAGATCCTGTATAAGGCGAGGATAATAATGGAATCAGTGAACATGTAAATATCGATGAGTAAATCTTACAGGATCTACACAATTATGTTATTTTTTTCCGCATTTAAACAAGATTGCATTTCATTTACTGTAAGCGTCAGAAGAAACCGATGTGACGGCCAGACAAATTCGCCTTGTTCACCGAGATGCCTTTATCGCCGCTCTAACATTAAGTGTTCTTCTTCTGCACCCATTCACCTCCCACTCTGATTAAAAATAAAGTGTGTGAATAGACTCCTTTCACTTCTCACTGCTAATGGAGCGGCGTGTAAAGATTCATTCTGCACTAAAGACTGTCGGGGGGGAAAAGAAGAAGAAGAAGGAAAAACACAGAACACACAGAGACAGAGGGGAGAAAAGGACCAGCTGGAGGAGTGTTCGGTGTTTACGTAAAACACGTCGCGTAATTAGGATTCAGTCATTCAGGGGCCCTATGAAGAAATCTCTAGGAGGCCAAGTGACTAAATTAATAGTCGTTTCTTTTTTTTATTATTATTATTATTATTATTATTATTATTTAAATCAGAAAAAATTTTTTTATAAATCAACCAACAAAAGGGACATCAATTAAAGTAATTCATAAATCAGTTTCTACAGTTACAGAAAAGGGGTGATTCCATGAATTCCAGGAATTTGTGCAACACTGATACTACATTTATAAATGCGAGGTGTGTTCGAGTCAAAACCGGGATTTCTTTTGAATGAAGGCGTAAAAGCGATTCAAGCTCTTGAGGAAGCGACACATCTGTCTGTGTGAACCGTACACACGATCATTCACCAACACCACTTACACATTACAGGAACTCAGCTGGGAGTTATCACTACAGTCCTGACCTCGCTCCAAGCCATTTCCACAGGTTTGGAGTTCCTCAGACAGTCCGATCATGGCACCGAGAAAACATTTTACCTTGATGGTGTCCAAGCACTAGTGATAAGTGCATTAGTGTAGCAGGGGATTATATAGAGACATAAAGTGAGTTTTTACTCTCAGAACTGTGTTCTGTTATTCTGTACAATCAAAAGACTCACTTGAACGCCCCTTATATATATGTAAAGTGAAGTTAATAATAATAATAATAATAATGATAATAATAATAATGATATAAACACGTATATAAAGCTTTCAGAACAATAAACATTCTGTAACCTGAGTACATTCACTCCTATGAAAAGTTTGTAAGCTTCCTCAATGTCACCGCATGCTCAACAGGAAGTTGCATCATCTAAATTTTCTAACAATCATGTGAAGTAGAAAATTCTCCATTTGTCGTGTTGCACCTCCAGGTTCCCGGTTCGATCCCCCCCTCTGGTCTGTGTGCTGAGTTTTTATGTTCTCCCTGTGTTTGGTTGGTTTCCTTCCACAGTCCAAAGACATTGGCGTTCCAAAACATCCCTTGTGTGAATGAGCGTGTGTGTGTGTGTGTGTCTTGTGTCCTAAGTCCCCTGGGATAGGCTCCAGGCCCCCGTGACCCTGTATACCGGATAAAGCGTTATAGACGAAGAGTGAGTGAGTGATATTGTGGTGAGTTTTAGTGTTTACATCGAAAGTACAAATCTGTCTTCCAAGTGAAATAATAATAAAAAAAAATACATTGTATAAAGGTTGTATCGTCCACATGTCAGGAGCATTGACGCACTGAATCAAAATGATAATTATGTCTTATGTACAGGGATTGTATAAAATATGAAATTGTTTTTATTTCTATGTGTTTAAATTGATTAAAACAATTTTTAAAAAGGTAAAGTGGAGGTTTTAGCAATACCCTTCGCTCATACTGGATATAAAGTGCATGCTTTTGTGCTTGTACTTATGAGCTTAACATGTCATTATATGTTTACACGTGAAAATAAAATCACATGCTTTACATATTAAAAAAAAAAAAATGCTGAAAAATTCAAATATCCTATAAAGCGTTAAAAAAGTGTCAAATGTTTATTGTTTTTCTTTTTTTTTTTGTAAAGCTTGCTTGACTTTTCAATGAAAAAAAAAAAAAAATTCAACTGTTCTGCATGATTTTCTCGTATTCTAAATTAAGAGCGAATTGGAGGGAGGCGTCTCAGTGTAGCACTCGACGGCCAGCCGAGACTCAAGCGTAACTAAAGCCGATGAAAATCTTTGACCAACTAAAAGCAGACAAGAACAAAATCAAGGTCAATCGTGCAGTGTTCAAAAGCAGTGAACTGTGAAAGATTTCTTTTTTTAACCTGAAACGAGGCATTGTGGTCCTACAAGTCTTATATAGCGCTTCAGAAATGCAGCTTCAAATCACTTCCCTTGACCTGCACATCCTCTATTTAAGACTCGCTTTATTTTTTAATTTTGCTTCAGTGAGCGCGGGATATAAAGTTTAATGCTGCAATGAGGGATGAAAAGATTTTCAGGATCAAACAATACTCAGCCATTCTTGAACGAGGGAGTCGGAGTGATTGCAACAGTAATTGTGGTCTTTTGACAATTTTTGGCTTGTGCAAAATACAACACAAGGCAGAGTAATTTAAAAAAATGAAATTAAATAAAAACTTTATTGATAAACAGGTCTGCCGTGGTCAGGGCTTGCTCAAAAAGCTATGCACTATACGTGAGTATATTTATTTTTATTAGTTTTTAAAGCTAAAATTGTATTTCATACTAAAAACGCTGATGTTTTTTGTTTGTGTTTTTGATAAACATTTCATCAAATCATATTCAGACCCCAAACTGTCTGCAAATGGATTCAATTGTTGCTCAGACAGTTTTTGCACGAAGATGGGGACTTCAGGGGACTTTTATGTGATATTTTTTTCACACAGCAGCTACAAACTATACGCAATATTCTAGACTATTGTTTTACCAAACACTGGGTCGCGACCCACAGGCGGGTCACAGGAGATTGTAATTAAGTCTGCACTGTTACAATGTATAATTGCACTGAATTACATATTGTATATTAATGCATTGATTTGAGATCATTTACAAAACCTAGTTTTACTGCTGACTTTTGAAATAAACATGCTTTAAATAACATGTGCACATAGAGAAAGTTGTGATTTATCATACGTTGCCGATCTCAGAATATCTCAAGCTGCTGGTTTAACATTTAAGGTAATAAAGGAAATGTAAATGTCAATAAAAAATGATCAGTAACATTTGTTCATGCATATACTGTATATAAACTCGTCTCATGATAAATGAGAAATGGCTATTGTGCATTCAGTTGTTTTTAAAAAGTGGGTCCCTAGGAAGAAAGAAAAATTGGGAAACACTGCACTAGATTATTATTAGATGGTTATTTCAATGCAGGCCATCTTCACACTTATACTCTTCCATTTTACAATGATATCTTGCATTTAGTAGTGCATTTAACAACAAGCGCCGTCTGTATTTTCTAGATGATGTGGTAGAAATATCTGGCAACCCTGGAAGTGTGAACTATACAGTATGCAGGTCATTTTATAACGTCAGTTTACAATGATTTTTCAATCAACAATCAACTTTCCCTCGATACAAAGACATGTCACACTTGTACTTTTAAGCTTAAATAATCATATTATTATATTAAGTAACAATAACAATAATAATAATAAATTTAGCAGCTTATTATGAGCACAACGAACAAAATCCATTTTACAAACATACTTTTTGTTGCAAAACTTAATGTTTATGACGTTAAAATTTTATGACTTAATAATTCATGCCGTCAATAAATCTTAAATTTAAATCTCTTTCTTCATAATTCAGCTATTATTATTAATATTATTATTATTATTATTATTATTATTATTATTATTATTATTATTATATTTGTTTTGGAGTGTGCACCATACACATATGGATTTCGTACACGAAAGAAAAAAAAATTAAATTAATTCAATTTTGTAATTTGAAAAGCCCCCCCCCCCCCCGCCCATTCCCATGAAATGTTTGATATATCACAAAAAACATGTAGTTAACAGGAAGTTGCATCATCCAAGCATTTTGTTGATAATTCTGAAAATATTGTATTGATGACGAGTGCAAATCTGTCAATCAAATTATAGACTGAAAGTAAAAACCGATTAAAAGAAAAGTAAATACTGAGAAGGTTCTTAATGTCCTTTGACGGTGATATTATAGTAGCATATTAGCACAAAGCATATTATAGTACTAGTCCATGTGTAGAGTGTTACGTATAGAATAAATGTCTCTGTTATCAAGGGTACTGTTATAAAACTTTAATAAACTTTATACTACAGTGCTGTGGTCTAAATAGACATATTACCTCATACAAGGTGATGTTATGACGCATCCTGGGATTCTGAATAACCATGAAACTAAAATCAACATTATTTCAATTTCTTCATTCATTTCACCTGAAATGTAATTTGATAGCCTGTCACTCGGGCAGAATGATTCTAGTTGTCAGTGTACGCAGTCATTTCCCGTTCACTTCAGTCAGGCCTCTGACTTCGCTAAAGTCATTCAGAGCAGCTCTGGCAGCGGCGCGCTGAGAGATTCCTCCTGATATTTACCACCAATGAGAGAAATGCCTACAATGTCTGATGCCGCTCTCCAAATACAGTTACACCGGCCTGCTGCTCGCTTCGGGTTAAGACGCATGCAGTTGTGGAATTCTTGGGCTTCATGTTAGTCAAAATGTATAAACTGATAGACAAGCTCTGGCTCCTGGACTGTACTGGACTGGAGGCTGTCCTGAAAAAAGGGTTTCAAGACTGCAATGTAGACATTCTCACAAGGTTATATATACATTAGTTTTTTTATTTTCCATATTTCAAGTTTTTTTTAATCTGTTTGTATGGATGGGTGGCACACATTTAAAGTTTTTGTATGTTTGTTTTTTAATACAATACATAAAGTTCTAAATAGATACGACAGGCAGAGGTTAAATCCCAGGCTTGACCTCTCTGTGACCTGATTCTCGAGCACATTTAAAGCATTTCATATCTTTGTCTTTTAAACAAACCTCCTCACCTTTCTGTTTACTTAATCTTTAGATTTAAACAAAGTTGTATAAAGGTGTCTAAAATATTCAATACATACAGTATGGCAAGTTCTTACAAGGAAACAAAAATCAGATTGTGATCTAACTACAGTATAACATACATTATTAAGTATTTGTTTATAAATAAATATACATTACTGTACATGACTATATATAATTAATTTATATATAATTAATTAATTAATATATTCACTTTATATATTGATATTATAAGTGAATATACATTATTTAAGTATTATTTAAGTATTTGTTTAGGATAAAAGTGTTCTACAAGTACTACATCAGTCAAGCTCCAGGATTTCTGATTGATCTAGGTGACATGATTATATTATTATTATTAATAATAATAATAATAATAATAATAATAATAATAATAATAATAATAATAAGTGAAATGAAATAAAACACAAAGCTGTGACATCTGTTCCTGGCACTGCACTGCCCTCTTGTGGAATTACAGAGAAGCAACAGGGTATTAGATTTATCCTCTAAACCAATAAGATGTTCATGAGATTCACACTATTTAAATGTTTGCTTTAGCTTTAATGCAGGACTACATCTGTGTCTAGAAATGTAAGAGATGGTAAACTATGGTTTGTGTAAATTTCTAAGCTGATATGTGATGCGTGAAAAACTAGGACTGAGGAATAGAAGTCTGAGAAAGCAGTGACACTGGAGACTCCTTCCACACATCTTAAACAAAGATCTCCTTACAGAAAACTTATCAGATGAAGGACAATTGATTATTTTTTATACGTTTTTTTTTTTTAGAATGTTATAATTACAAGCAGATTGGATGCAGTTTGATGTTTTACTGAGACTTCAAATGTTCTACAGAGTTGTTCAGAATCTCCTTGCCTCAAAAGTATATTTTAATAAATAAAGTAAAAGAAATAACATATAAATTTTTTCCCCCCAATGTTATCCACCCAAAGCCTTTTTAAAAACAAAAGAAAGAAAGAAAGAAATCTAAGTCAGACACTGAAGTGAATTCTTCCTTTACAGAGACTTTTTGGTCAGAATTCTTAATATTCATCCAATCTCATTTTAAAAGTGAATTTTCTTTCAGTTTTAAAGTTTTTTTATTTCATTTTTTGCCTACTCAAAAGAGAAGATGGGAAAATATTACATAATTAATTTGTGTTTTCTACTAGCTAAATATAATATCCATAAACAATACTTCACTGGCTGCAAACACCTGCACCAATAGATATTAATTAGGAAAGCTAAACTGAATATTTTTACTGGGATTAGTTCATATTTTCACTGCTGGAATAACAGCGCTGAAGTGGTATAAGTGGACTTTAACGAGCTGGAGTCGTTTTAGAACAAAACTCATCTTTATCTACTTTTTTGATTCCTCATCTGTGATTCACTCTCTGATTACCGAACAGGGAGTGTATTTGGCCGGAGTAAAACTTAAACGAGGCGTAAACATAAACTTTTCTTCATTATAATTTTTCAACATTAATTATAATAAAATGAAATGACAGGAGAATTAATATTTTACCATGAGCTAGGAATATTTTGTAGAATTTCATAATATGTAGCCTCCAATCCAGTGGAAATTACAGCTAATAAATTAATTAAAGGCTTTATCTTAGTTACAGGCAGACATTCAACCAAAAAAAAAAAAAATACTGATCATTAAATAATTAAACTAAATCATTAAATAAATATTAATTAATTATTAATTATTAATTTAAATATTTTTACAAACTCTTTTCCTATATACACACACAAAACTGCCAATGTTAATGGTGAAAATGGTGTTAAATTGAACAATTTAAAGTGAATTGGGTATAAGTTGAACAACCAATCATCTTACACTTGTTAAAAAGAGAGTCTACAGTTCTACAAGGATGTTTTGAAAAGTTTGGTAAGATGTGTCTTTTTTTTTTTTTACATAACAATTGTTGTACATAAGTTTTACATATAATCTTTTAAACTTTTTTAAATGTACTAGATTTAATGACCTTTTTCAGTAATAATCTTTAATGATATTTTTGAATCAACAATTCAAAATGTTTAAGCTGCTCGCCACTCTTGTAGAATAATTAAAAAAAAAAAAAGTTTAAATCTAAAACTGACACTGACACACAGACACTGACACAGAGAGACACACAGAGAGAGAGAGAGAGAGAGAGAGAGAAACTATGCATTAAAGCAAAAAAGACTAAAATGATGTAGGGTAGTGAGTCAGTGTGTCAATATTTATCCCAAGAAGAAATAATGTAGCGAGGAAAAAACAGCTCATGAGAAGTGCGTCTAACTGAGAGACTTCAGTAATCAGCCATTAGGCCCAGTGTTACTGATAACCCGCCGCCGCGTGTGAGATCTTACATGTAAGTGTTGCTACAGACGCCGTGCTGGTTTTCCTCTCGACCGTGCCATCTCAAGTGCACAGGAAACATTATTCCTGTAGATGCCCTGATACATTTGTGAACATTTCCTTTCCGAAAGTAATCTCTGTTGTTCTCTAGAGCATTTCATGGCCGCTTCAGACGGCGCGATGACATATACAGTATATATATATATATATATATATATACTGTAACTACACTACTGAGAGATAACACTATTGAAAACACATCATGACAGTGTTAGCATGACAAACCAAACATGATTATTATTGTTATTATTATTTTTATTATTTGATATGCAATGAAATTGCTATACAACAATCACTATTTAGTATGAAATCCTTTATTCTTACAAACCCTGGAAATGCTTACAAATGCTGGATCCTGCAGACATACAGTAGTAGAGTCAAAAAGATGTCTACAGAAGTTTGGTGTCATTCGCACATTTCATGCTTGCTCGATCACTTCCTGAAGATCACGTACAGAAATTTGCCATAGAAGTTTACAATTCCCTTTACTAAACCAAATGAATCTACTGTAAATAATTATAATTCTTCAACCTGATAGGTTCAAACTAAGTAGTGACATCACTCGTTTGGTGCACAGAGTGAGAACTATAATACATGACCTATATTGTCTTAAAACTTTTGCCCAGCATTGTATATTATTCAGCCGTTCACAGTTAACTCTAGTTATCATATGACATCCTATACCCAGATCCTTCATTCACCCATCCAAGAACCTCTGTGGTCCAACTAGGCACCGTGGAGACCAATGGTGACCATTATATTCATTCCCATTTTCACAACCGTGTTAGGACCTCCGGACAACATTCACACACACTACAGGCAAATTGGGAATGCCGACAAGCCTAATCTGCATGTCTTTGGAATGTGGGAGGAAACCGGAGTACCCAGAGGGAACCCTCCAAGCACAGAGAGAACATGCATACCTAGATTTCGTACATTTATATTAATGTATGAAGTGATTTTACTTTCAAAAGACATCATTTCTAGAGTTATTTTTGTTCACTTCTGTTGTTCCTATAAAGAAAGATATGATTATGTAATGTTGCATTTTTGCTGTTTTTGTTATCAGGAATTATTATTTTTTTTTAAACAATACAACATATAGATCAAATGATTTATAATAACTTAAGTACAATTCTAAACAAACTACAAAGTGAACAAGTTTTACTATGTTACAGTATAGAGTTAAGTTACCTAACTAAGGAAGCCACCACTAACATATGAGATAAATGAAGTGACTTCAGTGACACCTGTTGGTAAAATTATGAAGTCATGTGGCTCTCATTCGTCCGAGTCACTGATTAGAAATAATAATAAAAAAAAAAAAAATAAAAATAAAAACTACTATATAAACTAGACAGAACTTATACAGACTGAATTCTTAGAAAGATATCAATTCTACTTTGCATTCATTGACATTTATTAACCAGTTTAATACAGGTTCTGGTTTTTGCTTTAGATTTTTTGGTGGAAACATGTGTAACAGACTGTATCTCTCCTATAGCTTTCCTGAAAAATAGGCTACTTGTAAAGACTATATATCAAATTATATTGAATAACAGATGTCACGCAAGTACTTTTACCTTCCTGAAGAAAATCTATATAATACTTTGAGCATTTGAGCTTCCGATTGCAAACTGATGCTGCAGTTCTCATTTGCATATCCCCATTGATTGGCTGGTATATTTTGTGATGAAACCTTTTCCAGTCATGTGTTTTGTGGATCTGGGATTTTACCGTATGGTTTGATTTTCAGATCCCTGATTTATACCCACTTTATATCAAAGCACTGGTGCATTCTGGATCCTGATGTTTGATGATGTTGAAGAGCAACTCTGACAATCATGCAACTGTTGCTATTAATAAACACATTAGCGTTTTCTATACAAGTAGTAACAAAAGTATAGGAACTTCTATGGTGGTCGCTCTGCATTTAGAAAATGATTGAATGTTGATGTGGTGCACTATTTTATAGTGAACATTTTTGGAAGTTTTCCTACACAAGAAAGTCTTCAGGATGCTTTACAATTCCTTGTTCAATTAGGGAAATGAGTACGAAATGCGTGAGGAAATACGTATGAATCAAAATGATCAGATCGTCCCTGACGAGCGAGCCGAGGGCGACGGTCGCGAGGAAAAAACTCCCTGAGATGGTAATAGGAAGAAACCTTGAGAGGAACCAGACTCAACAGGGAAGCCATCCTCATCTGGGTGATAACGGATAGCAGGGATTGTTTTGCATGTTAGGTGGCTGGTAGTTCAATATAACAGATGGTGTATTTACGTTAATATGCAGTCCAGTTTGGTATCGGATGATCAGCTACAAAACTGTAGGAAATTTCAGTCTTATTGATAAATGGGAAAATTACACAAAATGCTGAGAATGAAATTCTGCGTTGTAACACGTTGTGTTTTATTGCCTAGTTACATGAGGTTAGTTTATTAATGTACCTCTCAGTATAAGCTTAAATTGTTTTATGTGAAATGTACACACATTACCAGTTATACCACACTGTTTATTCTGAATGCAGGGAAATGAGCTGTGCTCTACTAAAATGCAATAACGCTCTCACGCAAAATGCAATAATGTATGTAAAGACAAACACTGCTAAAAGTAATTTTAATTTATAAACTAATCATTTGTATTTCAAATTCTCCTGGCTTACACTCCTGCCAGTGATGTGTAAATGTGTGTGTGTGTTTGTGTGTGTGTGTGTTTCTCTCTGTCAGGCTGATGATGCCGCGTAATTACACCGGATCTGTTGATCTTTGGTCCGGCTGTGGTACATATGGAGGCTCCCTGCCTAATGCAAAGTTCTGGTTAAACATTCTCCCAAAGTTTGCGTTCCGCCTTCTGTTGTTTTTACACTACAGGCCTGGCAATTGTTGGGGGCATTATTGACTTTGTAATTAAACTATTTTAAACGTCAGGATTTTGTAATCATTACATTTCGGGCCATCTGTTCCCAGCCGTCGGGCTGAGAACCGGATCCCCCCCCCCTCCCCCCCCTGCCTGGAGCAGACAAAAGACAGCACGATGTGTGGTCAGTTTTTGTATCTTTTTAATCATTAATTCTCTGTTCTTTATAAACAATATGGACAACTGGACAAATGGTGAAATCCTCATCTGAGCATGTATCAGCTCAGTATATATACAAATACGGCGTGCGGCTCTAAGGCCGTATCATTTCTGTACACAAATGCAGCACCCAATCTAACGTTACTGATTATGGTTTTATTAGCTTCCATCTGCTGAAAGGCTAACAAAGCTCAAATTGGAGAACACAGAGAGGGACAAAAAAAAAAAAAAAGAAAAGAAAAAAAGCTCCTTTTTTTCTCCCTTTCCTCAGGGTCAGTACGTATAAACAGCTTGTGACCTTAAACATCTCTATTGGCTTTCGGTTTTGGTCAACATCTTTATCGCAGCTTTATCTTTAGCTATTGTACAAAAGAGAAATCAGCTAATCTGTCAACTGACTTTGATCCATAGCTTCTCCAGTGGTGTTTCCAGCTTGTAATCTCGACCTGGACCAGAGAGGGTTTGTCCGGTTTATCTGATAAAGATCTCTTTTCACGGGTGTTATGTGTAAAGATAAAGATAAAGTGTTACATCAAACACACAGCAGCACAAGACAGTTTGTAATCCTTTGCTGTTGCTCATTTCTCTTATATTACGTTCGGTCAAAACACAGTATGGGTGCTGATTTTATTTACTTATTTTTTATACATATAATACAGAAAATGCGAATTCCAAAGAGGCTACTTCTGAAGTTTATGCAACATGGAAGTGACCGATCTTGCTTAGAAAAAATTCAATTCAGCCATTTCGTAGAGATGATTTTTTTTTTAAATGGCAAATTTTCAGCGTTATACTGTCTCACTTCAAACAATAATCATTTAAAATGCAAATTATTCATATTTCGTTATGAGTATTGACGGTAAAATTGGTGTAAGCTTCTAGAAGCATATAACCTGTAAAAATTATTGCTAAATTAAAAGCATTCTGTGCAAAATTAAGGATCCCCCCCGCCCCCCACCCCCCAAAAAAAGTGTCCGTAAACATCTCAAATTCATGTTGCAATATTTAAAAAATTGTGCATTTTAGAATAATACACTTTTTCAGGTTTATGTCTTTTCAAGTAAAATCTAAATCGGCCAAGTTTCATCTGAATGACAGTTAAAATCGTTGAAAGATTTGAATTCAAAAAAGTTCCGAACACTAAAACATAAAAGGGAATGAAATTGTATTTAGCAAATATGTTTCTTTTTATCTGATAAAAATATAAATGTGTATGTAAATTTACAAAAAAACAAAGCATGCATCGGGAGATAAGAAGCATTAAGTGTTATGAATAATGATGTTATATGATCCTTATCTGAAAATTCATTTTTAGCACCAATACCATGTGTTGGCCGTTTCTTTTATAAATGATGTCAATCTTCACATTTACACACATTATTGTTAAAACCTCAAATTGAGAAACATGTAAAAGACAAAAATAAAATGTTCTATTCCTGTGGGGTTAAATGACCAAAAATATTAGAAATCTTCTAATAAAAGGCATTTACGTGCACAACATGAAAAAAATGTCCAAAGAGGAACCTCACAATATATGTACTGTATGTATATTAAATAATATTATTATTGTATAAAGCTGGTTAGAAAAGTTTGCAGGGAACTAGATTGAGACTAGAGATGTACTTTCAGACCTGGGATCCCAAAGTTAAGCGAGCAGGAGGTTATTAATTTGTCAGATGCTGTAAGAAATAAACATTTCATGACAAAAAAAGACAACATTGATTAAAATGTATTTAAAGGCTACAATGCTACCTGATCCATGTATAGCATTTATTCCTTCTCCATGGCAGGGGTAGCTCAGTGGTTAAGGTGTTGGACTAGTGATTGTAAGGTTCCAGGCTCAAACCCCAGCACCACCAAGTTGTTGGGCCCCTGAGCCCCTACTGTAACGCTCAGATGTCAAATTTAAAAAAAGTTGCTTTGGATAAAGGTGTCCACCAAATGCTGTTACCGTCTGATCAGGGACACTATGGCTTTTTGTTTTCCTTCAGGTTCTCAGTGTTTCAGCGTGCTAATAGCTAGCCAGCTAATCAACTTCTAGAATGCTCGCTTGCATTTGTCATACAATTTAACTCTCTACTATATACACAAACGTCACACAATATCCTGACAATGATGACATTTCTACCTTTGAGATCTTTTTTTAGGTTTATACTTTAGACTTATTTAGGCCACATTCACACCTGGTTTAGGCCACGCCCACTTAAGGTACATAGATACAGATGTTTGTAGCACTAAATAGGTTCAGATAGTGTCACCGTATGACTTTTACATTTACATTTACGTTACCTGTACATTTAAATGATTTTATATATACAACAATTTTTAAATACAGACCTGCTGACTCTGCTCGAGATCATTTGGTAACACTGAAGCGAAGGTGTTTATATTATTATTTCATTGGTCGAGTCAGAGATATAAGGGTTGTTAAGAGTTACGGTGGCCCTCCGGTTGACCCCATGAACACAGTGTTGATGGGAGGCAGAGAGGACACCATGTCCCGTACTTCAGCGCCGCCATGGTGAGGCAGCAAGGCATCTTGGGTATGGTGATACTGAGCAGCGGCACCGTACATGCACGGAGAAACAGAGCAACTGATAGGAGGGGCTATTGAAGAACCTGCAACAGATACATTGTGAAGAATAAGTGAAAATGAGCTAAACAGGACTATATCTCTACATTTAAACTCTCATAAAATTTCTCAGTACACCGGAGCCATGATCGGAACTGGTGCTTCATATCTGAAATGCTGGCCTTCCAGGAACTCCTTTAATGACCCACACATGTGAAAATGGCTTTCCATTATAGACAAAATAAACATTCACATAAAATTTCCAAATGATGAGGTTGGATGTTCTGTTACATGATGTACATCAACAAAGCTAACCAAACTGTTGCGTATTATTTATTTATCGGTTTGAATTTTCTGGTAATGCCCAGCTAAAACAAAAAAGTGTATGTTAAATAAAATAAAATATAAAACTTCTTTTATGATCACTCCTTTTTTTAATATATTTTTTTCTTGCAATACAATCATTATAAAACAGGAAGGTATGTCTTGTCACCTGCTGAGCGTGGAATTAGAGCAGGCTGCCCAGGGTAGTACGGTGCTGCCGGCTTTCTGCCCGTGTCGTTCAGGATGTTGAGAGGGTCGTGGACCTCAGAGTATGCAGCAACGGAGCGAGTGGAGGTCACACTGCTGATCACTGATACATGCTGATCAATTAGAGAGGCCGTCCTCTGCGTGTCCACGTAGCCATTGTTCCCATAGTAGCCTAGAAGTGGGGAAGAGGAGCACTTGAAGTACAGTATGGACAAAACTAGATTTCTAATCGAAGGTATACAGTATGTCACATCTTTATATAGAGTCATATTTATGTATTTGATACAACAGGGACTTATATAATATTTCTTTTTATTAATTTGGTATTGTCCATGTAAAGAGCTCAAAAACTTTTTTTCCCACATTAAGGACACCCACGGTGCTCATCTCCAGCACCAGGTCCAGGAGCAAATATGCAGACTTTGTTATGGTGTAGTAAGCTTCTCTTTCACAACATGAACGCATTTTCTTTACAACGCACTTCAATAAAATACTGTAATAAAAACATTTTATTAATTTGTCAAATCACAAACTACTTTAATTGTTATTAAAATAATCTATATCATGCATGCACATCAGTTTCATGACCTTGATTAAGTTTCCATGGCTTCATTCTGATGAGCAAATGTCAAGGCATCATGTTAAACCATAACTAACAAATGAATAAGCTGCACTGGATCAAGTGCTATTATAAAATCAGCACAATATTACTGACGGACGCTATAATGTTAAATGGAACAAAATTTGCAGCGATTCAGGTAATGAAGGCATCCAGGACAATTCCATTGCTTGTATTGCAGTTGTTTTCTCCTATATCATAATGTTAGTCTTTTATTATGTTATGCTTTTAATCTATCTCTTACTACCATAACTGTATGTGCCATTCTGTTGTTCCATTTAACAGCAAAGAAAAATTATCTCCTTTTTTCCTCCTTTATTCTCCTGTTTTTTGTTACATGTTTAAAAGTGTGTGCTTGTTTTTAAAACCCTTTTAAAAGAAAAATTCTTGGATAAAAATTTCCCTCCTCAGCAGTTTGATGGCATTGATAATTGATTGCGATCACCCATGACTTCATCCAAGGCACTCGTACCCAGACACTCAATCGTATACTGCGGGAAATTATGAAACACCAATTAGCCTAAAATATGTCTTTGGACTGTTGGAGGAAACCAAAGTATAACCAAAATAAACCCATGGGAAAACTTCATGGAAGTTCGAGGCAGGAGGGCCAACCAGTAAGTTTTCACTCACTTTTCCTCCCTCCATTCTGACCCATCACATTATTTGCTTTTTTGCTAATGACCTATATAACAATAGCATAGCCATCCTCACCACTGTGTGCTGCATTGGTGTACACTGGGCCCGGACATCCTCCTCCACTCCCTGCAAATCCGTAGTCCATTAGTTGCACTCCCTGAACCTCGATGGTGGGCTCAGAGGTGGATGGGTAGCTTACTGAGGAAACTCTCGAGCTGTATGCTGCGGCACCACTGCAGCTGCTGTTAAAGCAGTCCTTAGCCAGCTGCTGACCACTGAAGGAGGAATAGCGTGCGCACTCGGTACGAGTCTGGTAAGCCGAGGGTGGCGTGTGGGTCTGAGTCAGGCTTGTAGGCTGGTAGGTGGAGGAGCTGGAGTAGAAGGTGGAGGCAGGGAGGCTTTGATACATGGCATCAGGAAAAGCCTGGCAGGGTGCGTGAGGCTGGACAGGGCAGCTGTTCGGTGATCTCACTGCCATCGGGCCCTGGTTGATCACGCTGCCTCGGTTCACCATGGCTGGAGAGATGGGAGGGGTGATCAACGGACCACTGGTCTGGGAGTAGTCCAACTGGCCTGGATAAAGAAATGTTACACTGCCAGGTTGGTTTTTTGTAACATGTCTGACATCATACTGATTCCGAAATATAGCTGCACCAATGCAACTAGAAAGAAAAATCTCATTTTAATTAGAAAAAATTAATAAACAAAAAGAAAAACATTTGAACATTGTCAAGAAAATTGTAACAATCTTTCTTTCCTTAAAATGGCTGCAAACTGTAAAAAAAAAAAAAAAAAAAATGCAACTGTAAAAACTGCAATGGTCCTTTAATATTAAATTCATGATTATTAATTGAATTTTATTATGTAATATATAAAATAAATTATCATTCTTATATAATATGCAATCCTATTCATTGTAAAATAAATGTTTTAATATTTTATGTGCAAATCACAATTTTTCTTCTGCATTTATCTTCATTTTCTATTCTAAGATGCTTATTAAGTTAAACAGCTTCTCAATTGTTTATACTTTTATGTATCTATGTGTCAAAATGGCGTTTCACATCGTCTAAAACATCTTCTATCGGCAAATTCTTGCTTTCATTATACTGTATTTATTTTAAAGTGCATTTATTATTTTAAAAACTGTGCTTGGCTCCAATCCTTTCTCCTGATTTTTCCCCCTGTGTTTAATTCAATCAGACCGGCCGAGATACAATTGGAAATCTCTCACCACCGGAGCTCTACTCGAGAAAAACCTGGCAACCTCAGAGATGGTAATTGCACACAAGTCATTTCAAATAATCTGAATGGGCTGCTCATAAAATCGAGTTAAGCACTCTGAGATCAATAACTTTCCCCCGTGTATCTAGTGAAATGAAGTAGCCAAGTATGTAATGCCGCAGTTACGCAGTGTTAATGAGGAAGTAAAGTTCAGCAGTTATCATTAAAGTTAGATATTGTCTCAAAACAACCAAGCTTGATTGAAGAAGTGAAGAATGATTCGATTATCGTTTGAGAAGTATATTAGTGTTCATAAACCGTAACAGAATTTCCCACTCAGACATTTGGACTGTCCTGTAGCGCATTATTCCGATTTAAAGAGTTTACCAGATAGTGTAAAGCTGTCTGTGTCCGTCCCCTGGTACACCACCATGGTGGCCCCCAGTCCATGTTGAGTTCCTGGGGCAGACAGGTGTGTGTACTCAGGCTGGGACTCGTTTTTCACTGACGAGTCACTGTTCACCATCCCCGCTTTATTACGATTTGCCAGGAAGCAAGAACTCGGGGAAGCCGTGAACGTCGCCTTACTGGCATCTGAAAAGATTTAGAAACAATATGGTTACGTCAACTTACTGAACCAAATGGAAGAGGTTTAAATAATAATAATAATAATAATAATAATAATAATAATAAAAACACAGTTAAACAAGATGTGTACCTGCATTTCTCATATATTTATCCAGGAGATTCTGTAAATCTTGCTCTTTATCATTATTGAACTGTGTTTCAATAGCCAGCAGGATATATTCATCCAACAGCATCCGGATGAGGTGAAAGGAGCCTAAAAAGAAGATTTCTCAAGAGTCTCTATAAGAGTTACAGCATGGGACACATTTATTACAGTCCAAAGCTTTAATTATCAATGCGGAGTAGCGACAAATCAGATGAGGACACATTTTAAAGGAATTAATTTCTCCCCTCTCATATGCATGAAACAAAACTAATAGGTTTTGGGTTTATTTATGACTATTCTTGTCTGTTTGCTAAATAAAAAGTTAGAATAAATAGGTGTAAACTGTACTTAATGGCATTTAACTATTAACAGAACTGTAAAAAAAAGTCTTTTTATATAACTCTTACCTTATTGCCACATTTGTTTGAATAAAAAAAAAAGAATAAGCAAAGAAAAAGTATTAATTCATTGAATTACGTTCCATTTTTTTGGAAATCTATATTTTTGATAAAAACAAACAAACATGCAAACAAAAACTAATAAACCAAATGAAATAACTACTTAAATATGTAAACAGAACAATTTATACAAAATAAAAGGCAAATTATTCAAGAACATATATACAAATATATTTCATTGCAATAAAATGTATTTTATTGTTTTACTACTAATTACAGGAATAATTTTATTTTTAAATGAAAATTTATTATATGTTTCAATTATTTAATTTTTTTTACTTTTTACTACTTATCATATGATGCATTATGTTTTATTTGTTTTTGTTTGTGTTTGTTTGTTTGTTTGTTTGTTTGTTTGTTTGTTTGTTTTGGGGTGTTGTTTCTTTACTGAATGGACAATTTGAATGTTATTTTATTTATTTGTACTTATAGAGTGTACTTTTCCTTCATATATCTTTTGAGGTAAGTTTTTTGCATTTCTCAGAAACTATGTTTACTAAATTTACAACAAATACAACAACAAAACATTTTTTTATGGTTTAGTAATTTAATAGCTTAAAATGTCATATGCAAATAAGTAAGTACACAATGATAGTTTGCTATTATTTAAATAAAATATCCAAGTGGTATGAAAACAAATCACTCCCAGTGTTTAATATGTTCATAAGTTTTGTGAAATTGAACACTTTTTAAAATAAAAATTCTGCTTTTATGTCTCAGATTTACGGGTATCCATAGTCGCTGCATCATGGAACTGTTGATGCCATTGAGAATGATATGAAATCAGGAAATAAAAGCAGATGCGTGGGAAGATGGTGAATTGGTTAGACTTTACAGATCATTTTTATTAAAGCTGTCTGAATCTCAGCCTGTTGTCCAATGCCAGTGAGGTCATGTAATGGCCTCTATAAGTGTGGCTGTTTGGCTAGGTGTGTGTGTGTGAGTGTGTGTGTGAGTGTCTGTGTGTGTGCGTCCGCAGGGCCATCAAAAGCTAACATAACTAAAGCTGGGCTCTTCCTAATCAGTGCACACGTGTCCAAGAGATAAAGATTTGTTTACTCAGGACGGGTCACTACATTTTACAGCACGTTGTGGCTTTATAATAGTGGAGGGTTTGTGTTGTGGGAGAAAAAAAAAGCTTTGAATAAACTCTTTACATCTAAGAAGAAGCGTGTAGGAACAGGATGAAACGTATGTTTAAAAGATAAGTGTGAATTGTTGATGAAATCCCAAACTTACCAAAGCTGGTGGCGTTGTTTAAAGTGAGGCTGTGCATCACGCGAGCGCCAAAAAAACTCCATTTCAGTAAAAAGTCCTGAGCTCGTTTTTTCACTGAGCGACCGTTCTGTTTACTGGGCTGATTGAAAGAATAATAATAACAATAATAATAATTTTTAAAAAGGTTATATTCATTCACTTGCAGCTACTGTGGATCTGATGAGTGTATATTTTACTTTCAGCCAACCTTAATGACTTTCTGTTCCACCACAGAGTCCAGCCACTCAATAAAGGCCTCGACGGTGGCATTTTTTCTCAGGAGATCCTTTAACTCCTGGAACACGGCGACCGAGTCGTCTATGAGGCGAAAAACAGAAAGAGAGCAATTTTAAGCACAGAACAGAACAAGATATTTGCTGTGAGATTTGTCAACAGCATAAAGCCTAAATGTAATGACTATAATTTTGTAAATTATGCAAATTTATAAGGTCAGAAGGTATTGATAAATTTTTCTATAAGATAAACAATGATAGTAGCTGCAAATATAAGACAAAAATTACAGGTTTATATTAATGTACATGTCCAGATATGTGGGATTTTTTTTTTATGGAAGGAGTCGCCAGTGCTAGATCTTTATAAATTAACATATTTGCAACAATGTCTTTTATGGACTTTATACTACAGTATATGTACAGTAAACATCAAGAAAAAGTCAAATGATTGCTAATCTACAGTAAATGATAAAAATGAATAACTTGGTAACTTGGCTTTGTAGACATTCCATAACATTTAACATAACTACTCAGTAAACCTATCAATACAACGATATGCTGCTCTGTAATAAATTAAAACTATTTAATCATTGATGCATTATTCTGGTATAAAAGGAATAAAACATTTGTATGCTTTGTCATAATAAAATGATCTAGTTCTGTGTGTTAATAGTGATTTCTCTTCATTCCACTACTCTATTATTGATTATTTCTCTATAACAGCACTCCCCACAGTGTAGTATTGGTCAAAATAGCTTCTAACTGACAGCAAAAAAAATGTAGTTAACTTGTTCACCCTGATCTTTCCTTATCAATAGCTACAAATCGATCAAATATATTTAGTGCTTACTACTCAGTAAGCTGGTAAATCTTGACCGGTAGTCAATAGTGATAATATTATTATCATTTATAGATAACATTATTATTATTATTATTAATAGTATTATAAATTAATACTATGATAATGCTGTTTGAAATTAAACAAAACTAACTGTTGTTTGGTGTTTTGACTCACATTCCGAGTAGAAATCCAGGTCCTGGTCGCTAGTGTTGGAAAGGAGTGCCTGGGAGCCGATGCTGTTTAAATCTACTTTGTCTATGTCGTTCACCATGGCCGTCACAACATTTTGGTCAAAAAGAGCCGGTCTTGCAATCTAGAGAAATAAAAAACTATTTTAAATCAAAGAAACACAGTAAAAGTGTTGATTTAACATCTTTTCCAGAATTAATATACTGTATAAAGACTCTAGGTGTTTTGCTATGTGTCTATCATCCTTGCAAAGGTGTTGTTTGTAAAAGAAATGTCTGACCTGAGCAAGGTGCAAGAAGGAAGTCTGGCGCTTTAAGGACGAAATAAATCGGCGAGCTATTGGCAGCTTCTTTTCTGACAGGATTTTTGGCAGATTTTCCAAAGATGAAACCATCCAGGGCTCCCAGAGTTTGGCAAAATTTCGGATATCTGCCAAAAGACTGGACATGTTGTATGAAGATTATTGAATGTTACTGTACTTCACACACATTCCAGATTATGGACATTATGGCGTTGTAATAAGTTTGACGTGTGCTGAGAACAAAAAATCCTTAAGAAAACTTCCCACACTGAACAAAGTAGTGAGAAATTAATTGTTACGTATTGATGGCTAAAAAAGGAACAAACCTTTCCGGCATGTCCTGCATTGTAGCAGGAATGAGAACATCAGTCAGGACCTGAAAAACACAAGCAGTTTGACATGAGCTCATGATCTTGCGCCAACACACAGAACAACATTTGTGAGGCAATACATTTAACATAAATTTGCCATTATATACAATTTCTTTTATATTGAATGTAACGAAAATAGCCTGGATTCAACATGATATTGAGTTGCACGTGTTGCAGACATATACTGTACATACATACATACCTTGTATAAAATGGAGTCACACACACAAAAGATATCCACGATTACTGGGTTCTCCAGCAAAGGTAAGAGATGGTCTGGCATGCCTTGCCAGAAATGCAGCAAGAAGTTCTGGATCTGAAAACATGGAAGGAATCAATCACTAATCGACACCACTATGGACATGGACTGATGAAGTACCGTTACTGTTAACACCCAGAAGTTTATTAATTTTCCATAACAGCACATCCTGAAGAGTTTAAATCGCTACACTAATTTAAAAAAATATCAATGAAACATCAGCACATCATTATTTCCCCTGTGAACAGTTACATTCAGTATTGTGGACTGTCCATGAAACAAACTCATTCATTCAATATTCACAGTCATTCCTTTACCAACCTGTCTTTTTTTCTACCTAAGTTAATAACACAAAACAACACGATTTGTAATGTTATTAAAAATCTAAAAGAACTAATTTAAGTGAAGCATTAACACTGTATATACAGTCTGTTAGGATTGGCAATCACATGTCCTCTACCTTCATACTGAACACAGGCATCCCACAGGGTTGAGTGCTGAGTCCATTGCTCTACTCCCTGTTCATCCATAACTGTGTGCCTCTGCACAACTCCAAAACTATCATCAAGTTTTCATATCACAGTGGCAGGTTACATCACCATCAATGATGAACCAGTTTACAGGGAGGAGATTCAAAAATCGTCAGACACACTCCCATCTACTGTATAACGATGGGACTGAAGTGGAACATGTCCCCGGCTACAAGTCCTTATGTATTCACATCCATATGTCCGAGTTGCTATCTAGCCATATGATTTGCTTAAATATGACACTATTGTTTAAGATGCTGAGAGGAGATGATGTTTTCCCAGGTCTTGGTTTTAAAATCGTACCTCTTCAAAGTTGACACTGATGGCGTTGTCGAGAATACACTGGCAGTGAGTTTTGTACATCATGATCAACGTGTCGACCTAAATTAGAGATGCAATAAGGAAGACATGTCATGTGTACAGTGGTAAAGTTGTATACAGTTGTCATTGAATAGATGGGGGAATTTATTTTTTTAACTATATCCTCTTGCACACTTACTATGTTTTGACCAGAATTTTTTTTTTTTATATATATATAATGGTACTTATTGATGGACTATATTTTAAAATTTTTGTATGGCCCAATTTGGGGTCAAACTGTGAGGCTCAAATAAATAAATAAATAAATAAATAAATACATACATGAATCGTGATATTTAATGTTTTAGCATCCCAATGAACAAAAAGTTAATCACAAATGAGTAAAGAATGAAGGAACCCAGCTAAACGGGCACATTCCCAGAACATTCACTAATGTTCCTATTAGGTTCCCAGAAGGTTCTGCTGCAACCTTATATAACTAATGTTGTTTTAGCATTCTTAAAATGATAAATATCTGAAAGGGAATAAATGGGCAACAAATAACACAGCAATTATCCATTTCATAACATTTAACAAACATAACCCTGAGTTTACTTTCTGCACAGTTTTAGTTATATTTAGTATTGTGTGATACAGTTTTCAGAAAACTTCAATGAATGATTGGAATGAATGCATGGAATAAAAAAAACACAACATACTGTACGTTAATATTGATGGATTTATCTTTAGAATTTAAAATAATAAAGACTTTTGATTACCTTAAACACGTTTACAGATAAATATGGCAGTGTGTTCAGCTTTAAGGAATTACAGAATATGTACTTACTGTACAGTGCAGTACAGTAAGTAACATAAGCAGAATAATATATGTAATTAATGGGTTCAATTATGTAGAATCTGGGGTGAAAGAATTGGCCAACAATAACAAAATCGCAGACTCTAAAATTAAATTTCTAGCATCTTTAAGGTAAAAAAAAAATAAATACAGGACAAAATGTGCAGTATCTTCTTGGTATACCAAAAAAAAAGCTAGAGTTTATTACGCATTTGTCTTGAGTGTGAACAGAAACCACAATAAACAAACCTTTTCTTTCGAAATGGACTCGGTAAGCAATAAATGTTGGGCGCTTGGAAATTCTGGTAGCAACGTTCCTGTTTTAGAACTGAGGGAATATTTCCGTGTGAAACCTCCCTGTGAATTACAGACAAGAGGCATTTATGGATACAGAGCTTAAAAAAAAAATCTTTCATAATCATGTTATTAAACAATAGCTAATTTTACTCATTTCAGCATAATTTTGTTTTACGCAAAACTATAGAACGAACACAGACAGAATTACATTGGTCTGTGTATTGTATAACATATGAAAATATGTATGACATAAAAAAAAAATCACAACCTCATTTTTTAGCTTGCTTCCAGAGAACCTGTGATGAAACACACAATAATATTATTGTTTAAAAGATGATGTACAAACAATATAAAATGCAAAACATTGAAAATGTTTATATTCAAGTGTAAAATGTTTTTATTTGTCATGTTTTTGTTTTTACAAATTTAATAAGAAATTAATAAGATTTTCTTATAAATTAATAAGAAATTAAAATGTTCTTTGATTATTTGATTAAGGGGAAAATCTACCTAAAAGAATGGAATTATATTTAATATCTTCATTTAATTACACTATACAGTATATTGGAATGTCTTTATTTATTTCTCATATTAAAAACATTTTATTAACAATTTTTCTGCTAATTTTTCTTATTGTGTAAAGTGCACATTTTAAACATTCTTCAACTCTACAATTTGTAGATAAATTGTTAAATAGTGGTATTTATTCTCTTTCACTATTTAAAAAATAGCACTTTTGCACTTAGCTGTATTATGTAACTATTTTGCTTAATACATAAAACTTTCCATGATAAACTTTTTTTTTAATTTCCTTTACTAGAATTTGAAAACAAGAAGCTCAGAGCTTTAAGTTCACCTGGTCAGACCTTTCCCTGAGTATACCGAATGATAATAAGCACTGCTCTCCTTAATCCCGATTCCATAGTAATGATACCTAAAAATACAAACAAACAAACACTGAACTTCACTGAAAACTGATGATTAAAGATATTTCACTGACAAATCAAATATTAGAGTCCCTTACTTTGAATGGCCTCTGGTGCCGAGTCTTCGAGTCGTTAGGAGAGGAAACTTTTGCCTTATAGTCTACAGTTATAATGAAAATATCAAATCAGTGTTTCCTGTGCTTATAAATTGAAACTACATAATAGTTAAGAATTTATAGTAATGTTTTACTATAATTCCCCATAACAATGATTACCTTGCCGAAAGTGGCAGCGCAAGCAGGATCTAATTTCTCCTTGCGACAGAAGTCTAGGTAATGTGCATAAAGGATGCACCGAGGCAAGCAGACTCCTTCACAAACAATATAATTTTCCTCGAGCCTAGTTGACGAAAAAAGCGTTAGCAAGAAAATATTGCTAAATAACCTTAATGATTATCAGAGATAAAGATAAAGATGACAATACCACTGAAGTGTTAACTGAGTTTGTTTCTTTTTGTCTTTGATGATTTCACTGATGCTCTTCTTTGTCCCCGTTTGCTTCAGAGTAAAATTATTTGTATATTCAAGGTGGTCTAGGTCGTCTTCAGAGGAGATGGTTCCATTGCTTTCATCAGCCTCTGTTAAAGAAATTATACACTATGTCAATTAATTTTATCCAAGTTAAACCTTATATTGTAGAATGAAGGATTAGTGCAGCTGTAAATCTGATGATCTTTTTTCTTTTATAAAAAGGCAGAGACCTGTTCTGTGCTTTTGTAAAAAAAAATTTATAAGACCACGTATGACTAAATTACAAGTATATAATGTTGGCTGAAGCATGACTTTGTTTTTAAAAAGATGAAGATAAGGAAAATGTAAAGGAATAGTAGTACATGTGTACAATAATATCAATAATAATATATCCACACTAATAATCTCATGTGTACAAGTGTAAACATGTACACATACGAAAAGAACAAGAAAAATGGTGATATAAAATGAGCTAATTGTGGGTGTTTATTTAATAAATAAATAAATAAATAAATAGAAACATTTGATAGAAAATGAACCGGTCCGGGATAAAAAATGTGGTCATTTTAAAATGTAAATTAATTTGTATACAAAAAAAAAGTGATAGACAGTAAGCTTATCACAGATTTAAAAATTTTAAATGAAACAAATTGAGTTTTTGAAGAGATGTTTAATTAAGTCTCTATTGATGTAATATATTGAGGCATATTTAGAATGATTGACATGAACTTACAAAGGTTAAATAGTCGCTTTTCACATTAAATGGCTGTCAAACTTTAAAATAAATTCTACGGTTGTAGAAATCAGTGGTAGAATAATAATGCAAGCCGGATAAAGAAAAACATAAATTGTACACCAAAAAAAAATGTATTTATGTAATTCAGGTATGAGCCTAACCTTATTTTTAAGCTTTGGATTTAAGTAAATAATAATAAGAAAATGACAAAAGAAGATAAAGAAGAAGAAATTATTGGCCTCCTTGATAATTATTGGCCTTCTTTTTGGCAATGATTCTTTGTTGACAAATAAGAACCACAACATGCAATGCACTGATTATAGTAAAATAGCTCAGTAAGTTGAATAACTTTTCTATATCATTTCATAACATTAGCCCTAATTTTACTGCTAACTGTCTCCTCCTAATAATCAATATCTATCTTTTACCAATGCGACCTACCTGATTTAATCCCTGAATCGTCCTCCTCTTCGTCAAACCTGTCTTTGAAGAACATGTTGTTTCTGAGATCTTGATGGTCGCCGGTATCGGTGTGATGGAGATCATCAGCACTGTAAGTCCTCTTCGGCTGTGGTGGCTGGAGCTGATTAAACGTGTTATTAATCTTCCCTGGACTTCCACTGTATCTTTTCATTGGTGTGTTTTCAAGATGATTAAAAGGAAAGAACTGGTAATGCAAGGTCACTCAGTTAGAAGCATTAACACTTTAAAAACAACAAACTCATCTAACGTAGATCCAAAGATGCCCATCTCAGATCGGGTACATGTCTGACCGGATGACTCTTTAAGCATGTACGGTTTGGGGCAAAAGACACCTTTTCCACGTCAATCCGTTAGTCCATGGACTCAGGTAACACCTTCCGGTCCTAATTAAAGCTGTGCTGTGTCTGAAATGATACGTCACTGAGGCAAGTGCCTTAAGGGCATTTATCTTATTTACAGAAGACTGGCAGTAGACTGAAAGTATTAATGATTAACCTGAGGGGCCATCATCTCCTTAAAACCTGCTGGTGCTGTCTTTTAGCTGGAATACACCTCCATCCAGAGTCGTCACACCTCTCTCTTCTCTTTCAGACATGATTTAATTAATCGTCCTTCATATGGGAATAACACATGGACAAATGTTACATGAAATATTTATATTTGTTAAAGGAGAAACACTAATATTTATTATTATTTGTATGTATAATATTAAGATATATTTATTTTTATGAGAAATGTTTATGCTTAATAGAATAGAATAGAATAGAATAGAATAGAATAGAATAGAATAAAAAAACATCAATAATAACCTTTTGCGGCTTTAGAAGTGGTATAAATAGACATAAATATAAACATATGAATTGAATAAAAACAAACACAGTAAGGTAGTATATACAAAAAAGAAATAATGCAAAATAAAAGTTATTTAGTGCACCTTTTACTTTTACAAAGTAAAAGTAACAAATGTGAAATGAGTAATTATCTCTGGTCAGTGGGGGCGGGGACCTTAGTCTTAGGGAGGGGAGGGAGGTGGGAGTGGTTATGCATTTGACTGTTTGTGAGAAAAAGCTGTTTTTAATCTTTTAGTTTTGGTTCTGATTAATCTATAATTATTCCCAAAGGGCAAAGAAAGAGAGAACAGACAATGTACACAACAATGCTGGATGTCTTTTGAAGTTGTCTGCCAAAGAGACCCATCCGATCCACACACAACCTGGCACAGATTTTACAAAAGACCCCCTTCCTGACGTAACCCTCCTATTTTACCCGTGCTTGGGACCAGCACTGCATCTAGTGTCTGGGGGTTGGGCGTGGAGTTGGAATTGAACCCAGGCCTTCTGCTTGGCTGGTGAGAAACCTACCACTGATCCACCAATTAACTGCTGGATTTCTTTGAAGTCAGTAAGTGAAAATATCTTCAAAGGGGGGGTAGGGTGGTACTGATGACATAGTACTGCCAACCTCACCACCCACTGCCGCTCCTTCATGTTCTATTCTGTGGTATTCAACTGGTGACCCACACTGTGGAGAAATAAGTCAGGAGGCTCTCTATTGCTGACCGATATAAGTTGGTCAGCAAGTGATAAGGGAGGTGAACATGCTTTAACTTCCTGAGCAAGTAAAGCCTCTGTTGGGCCTTCTTAACTTAATGGGAGATGTGTGTGGTCCAGCCGATATGGATGTTATGGTAGCCCAAAAAGCTGGACAGTGAAGCACCCATCATCCTCAACCCTCACACTCACTAGTGAATTACTAATAAACTCATGGGTGTGAAGGCTCAGTGATGCACATTCAATTCAATAAAATTTTATTTGTATAATGCTTTTAACAATTGACATTGTCGCAAAGCAGCTTTACACAATCAAAAGAATAACTTAACTTTAACTTTGTATGAAATGTGAACGTGTATGAATCAAAATGATAAGACTGTCCCTGATGAGCAAGCCGAAGACGACGGCGACAGTGGAAAGGAAAAACTCCCTGAGATGGTATTAGGAAGAAACCTTGAGAGGAACCAGACTCAACAGGGAACCCATCTTCATTTGGGTGAAATGGATAGCAGGGATTGATCTGCATCATACTGTGTGAGACTGGAAGTTCAGTATAACAGGAGAT
>JAQMYI010000020.1:16259094-16270133 GCA_030014275.1 Clariallabes melas
GCTTCTCCCTGCACATATCCCTTTTAAGTGCACTTACAACTTATACCTTTATCCTGCACTTTCTGCTTATTGCACTCTTGGTTAGACCTACAGTAAACTGCATTTCGTTGCCTTGTACTTGTACATGTGTAATGACAATAAAGTTGAATCTAATCTAATCTAATACCGTGCTTCATTTTCATCTTATTAATCTTTTATTGGCTAAACCCTTGGTTTTCCATAAACCTTCTTCAAATTGCAATTTCTCTCTCCAAACTTTTTTATTTATTTATTTTTTTACTTCCACCATGTGCAGGTTGGAAAATAGAATTTTGCAATCTACAATCTTGTAAAAAAAATCTTTTTTACAATCCAGTTAAAAAAAAAAAAATCCCATTCTCTTTTGTTTATTTTAGTTTTAGGCATACACTGACTCTACACACTGACCATAGAAGCTGATGATGTTTACTTATCTTCTTTTGTCTTCTAATCCAAATTAATTCCTGCTACAATTAAATGTGTTTATTTGTTTATATTTCTTTATTTTTTACAGACAACAGGTCCCCCGTGTTCACAGGAGAGGCCGACTGCACATATTACTTCAACTGGCCGACATCATATGCGTGTATAAATAAAACCAAGGACCTGCTGTGTAGAGTCACTGATGGCAAAATGCATTACGACCTGTCCCGTCTCACTCGCTACGCAGGTGAGCGCTACAAAAATAACGAGAAACAGATATCCATCCATGGGACATCACATGCTGCTGCACGACTGCAAGTTGTGAATATAACGCCTTGTTAAAAAAAAAAACATCACCAATTACTTGGTGTGCTTTTTTTGACTTTACGGTATAAGGAACTTTAATCAACACCCTTTGACCAGTCAGAATTATATCTTCTCAGCAGTGTTAGAAATTAGTCACAGATATTCATATCTTTGTTGTGCGTGACGTGTATAAGAGGGAGTTATATTATGAAAGACATCTGTAATATTATTGTATTGCGATATCTGAGTCGTGTAGTCGTTTTGACATATAATCTAGCACTATTACAACATTGGCGCTCGAGTTCTTACTAGTAGTCATACTTTAGGATCTCATCAGCACTGGAGTTAGCCAATAGTTGTGTGTTACATGTTATGAAACGCAAATAGCAACCTTGTGGATTTTTATATATATTTTTATTCAGTATTTAATTCTTTAAAAGTTAAACATTCTTAAGTCTTGTTTCTGTTTTCTGCCTTTTAGTGTCTGATACAGCACAAAACTGGGTGGCTGTGGATGCTAACGTTTCAGAAAGGGATAAAAAACTCTACTACGTCAATGTGTGTAATAAAATCATCAAGCAGAAGGGAACTGACTCATGTCCTGATGATGCAGCCGTGTGTGCTGTGGGTGAGTGAGGCAGTACATTACATATACAATTTTTGTAAAAGCAAAATAAAGGAGTTTGGACTGTCTGTCTATTAGATTTTATTTATTATTTTATTTTTAGTTTTTATATTCATATATAGATAAAGTTTCTGGTAGTAGAATCTCCTTTTGAAGTGTTTTTATGTATCTCATAAATAAAAATTTTAGTTTTATTTATACTTTGTTTATGTACTTTAGTTATGTATTTTGTATTTGCACTTGGTATTTAAGGATTTTTTTTATGTATTGTCCAGATTATATACATAAACAATTCTAGTAGTTACACTTTATATCAAATTTTTCCATCCACTAGTTTTTTTATTTTTATACATACAAAAATGTAAACAAGTACTATATATATTTTTTTTAATTGTAAATTTTTTTTTTCACATTTTCTTTCTTTTCTTTATTCTTATATATACAGTATTCTACTCATTTATTCATGTTTATTTTATTTCTACATTCTATTATTATTTTTAAGCTTCAGCTAAATTGTATAATGCCAGGATGCAAAATCAGAACAGATTTGTCTGTAAAAATAATTTTTGTTTGCATTCTACTGTACTCTACTTTTAAAATTTCCCTTGTAAATGCACGTACCTATCGTATGTTCGTATAATTCCCATCACTCACATTTATCATACAAAATGACGTCAGAGTAAAATGTCTCTCTCGTGATCGTTCTTCTAATCAGTCGTTATTTCATCAGGGAAAGGAACGTCGGTCAGTCTGGGTAAATTCCTGTCCTCGCCACAGAAGGACACGTCGGGGAAAGACTTGAGGCTCATATACACAGACGGAGATAAGTGCAGGACAAACACAAAGATCAAAAGCATCATCACCCTGAAGTGTAAGCCCGGTGACATGGACAGCGCCCCCGTCATGAGGAGCGTGACCAGCGACGGCTGCATTTATGAGTTCGAGTGGCTGACCGCCGCCGCCTGTGTGCTCACCCGGACCAAGGGGGACAACTGTAAAGTGGAAAACTCCTCGGCAGGTAGAGAGAGATGTCTTGCAGCCTGCTGTGTACAAAGACTCACAGCTCTTAGACACAGATTCTTTCATTTTATTGAAACATACGCCTGTTTTACGATTTTTTAATATATTGCAAATTAAAATATTTACATGGAATTTCATTTAGCTCATATGTTTATTCCTGGTGACATTTCTCAGGTCATGAAACTAGCTCCTCACGAAATCTGATCACAGCTGACTTTCCATTTTTTCTTTAAAACACACCTATCAGTAGGGCTGGGAAACACCAGGGACCTCCCGATACGATATCACAATACCAGGGGCACCAATTCCATATAAATCAGGATTCTGTTAATATTAAGATTTAAAAAATTTGGTTATCTATCTCTCTTATGAATTGCCATATAAAAGAATCTTGATGAAAATCTAATTGATTTTTATTTTTGTTTGTTTCCCCATCTCTTCCTAACAGTGTATAATTTTAATATCCAGGTAAAATAGTTATTATATAGATTAGGATGATTCAACATCGTTTTAATCTCAGATGGCCGTAGATCTAAGAAAACTGCTCCATTTATAAAAAAAAAAAAATAAAAATAAAATTTTTCCTCCCTTTCTCCTGCAGATGTTGAATAAACATGTTGGTCTATTTCTAGGAATTTCTTTCGACCTGACCCCTCTGAGAAAGGCTGATGGAGGTTATTACAACGTATCCAACATCAAATATGACTATTTTATTAATGTCTGCGGGAATGTAAACGCCTCAAAGTGTCCCGAGAAATCTGGAGCCTGTCAGGTTGACAAGAGGTCAGTGAAGTCCACAATCTTGACTTCAATCAAAACTTCATAAAACTCGTGGACCTTTCCCTTTTAAATTTTTATTTCTTTTAATTTTTCATCAGTCCTGCGTCTAATTCGTGGAGCCTGGGCGAGTTTAACTCCAGTCTGTCGTATTACGATGGCATGATTGAGCTGGACTACAGAAACGGCTCTCGGTACAACAACGATCAGCACACGCAGCGCTCCACACACATCTCCTTCCTGTGTGACCGAGAGGCCGGCCTGGGCAAACCTGAGTTTCAGGTATAGAACTACAGATAAACTACAAAAAGAGTGGACGTAACAGATTGGACACAAGCAGTGAGAAATCACCTTGTGTAGTTTCCCACTGGTGCACCAAGCAGTCGGGAGGTTTAACGTTTGCACTTCACCTCCTGGTCTGATTTTTGTTTTATTTATTATTTATTTTTAAGCTAGAATGAAACTAAAAAAAAATATTTAAAAATCCTAGAATTACTAAAACAATAAACACTACTAAAATAAAATACTAACTTTCTACCTTTTCTGCTATTTATACTGCTACTTTTGCTTGTATTACTATTGCTGCTGATTTTACTTTTACTTCTCCTGCTACTTCTACAACTTCTAATACTTTTACGAGTGTTACTCCTCCTATTACTTCAGCTGTTGATACTACTGTTAAATATTTTACTACTACTGTTTTTAAAACCGTTACTGCTCATGTTACGACTACTCATTCTACTACTTCTATTATTTGTACTATTTTTATTCCTACTTTTATTTATTTACTAATACTTCAACTACTTTGACAACTTTTATTTTAATTTTCTATTCCTGTTACTTATTCCTATAAGTTATTTTCAGGACTCGAACTTCTACTGTTACTCCTGAGCTGCTTGTTACTATTATTTCTACAACTAATACTTATCCTATTCTTACAACTGTTAGTGACACTGTTACTACTTCTATTATTGCTACAACCCTTCTTACTACTGTTACTACTGCTATTCATTTTACTATTACTCTTACTGTTACTCCCCATGTTGTTACTCCTGCTACTTTATTCTATGATTACGTTTACTCCTATTACTCCTACTGATACTACTGCTAATTATTTTACCACTACCTTTTTTAATTTTTTTTTAATTTTTTTTACTGTTTCTACCTCTACCTTTTTTTTTTGTTACTTCTTAAACTACTTATATTTGTACTACTTTTACAATTGATACTACTAATGTGAGCTTACTACTTCTACTTCTCTAAGTACTGCTACAAGACCTAATACTGATATCAATTATAGTACTAGTGCTACTCTCACGACGGTTACTAATATAGTTATTTCTGCCTCTCCTACATTATTACAAATTCTACTAGTACAAATTTTTCAACTATTCACTTTGCTACTGTTACTACTCCTACTAGTCCTTATCTACTATTGTTACTACTACTCTTACTTTTATTACTTTTATGCCTCCTACTCCTACATATTCCATAATTACTACCACTACCTGAACTATTAATAATACATTTGTCTTTATTTAAAATAATAATACAGTAATAATGTAACATGACATGGCAATGATTTGTTGATTTAGGTGATTTTATAAAATTATTGTGAACTTTCTTCTTCTTGTCTTTCTACTTCTAATTATTATTAATAGTAGTAGTAGCATTTTAAACATTAATATCTTAATCGTTTTTCCCTAAAATTATTATTATTTTTTAAATCCCCTTATGTTGTTTCTCTCAGACTGAGGATGCCTATACCTACAACTTCAGGTGGTACACCTCCTACGCCTGCCCAGAGAGGCCACAGGAGTGTGTGGTCACTAACCCCGTTACCTTGGAGCAGTTTGATTTGTCTAGGTGAGCGATGTTCCTCCTGCATATTTATGTTTCCATGATTCATGAGAACTTTTACTATATTTCTTTACTTCATCCTGATCTGTTCTGTTATCTGTCAATCCTTCTCATGTATTTGTACTGAAAGGTTGTTGTTATTTTATTATAATTTTATTTTATAATATTTTTTTGTTGTTGTTTTCCCCCATCCCCCAGTTTGTCAAAGTTGGGAAAAGGCGATAACTGGCAGGCCAGCGACCCCAGAAACGGGAGGTTGTACTACATAAACGTTTGCCGGCCTGTCACCCATGTGGAAGGCTGCGACCGGCTCACCTCAGTGTGTCAGACAAAACCTGAGGGTGCGCAGGTAAACGTTTGATTTTTACTGCTTTATTAATTCTTTATGATGGTACAACTCCAGTTTTTTTAATATCTTATCTATCTTATCTTTTCCTTTAAATGTATCACTATCAGACTAAATAAATTTTTTAATTGTTTAGGTTAAGTTTAGACAGTCTAGAGTCCTGAGAAATATATCACAGCTTCCGCTGAAAATATAAATCACTTCCACAAATACTCGTTGCTTTTTATTATTTTGAGTTTGAGTAGTCGGTGCAATACCTCCACCTACTGGATGGATCTGACAGGAAATTTAGTGGTTGAGCTACATCACGTAAAACCAAGGATGATGGCGACAGTGCCCTTTTTTTGTGAGATAAATAAAATGTCTTAATTCTGTTGTAAACAATTAATGTTTTGGATTTGATAAAATTTTTGAGACTTTTAAGGCAACTTAAATTTTTCCATGCATTAAAGTAAAAATACACCGCATCTTCAGCTCATTTCATTTTTAAAGTTTGTTGTTTGTTTATTTATTATTAGTTAGGACAAAACCTGAATTGTTTAATATTCACTACTATGTAAGGTATATTAACATTGTGGACTAAACCTAGTGCATTGTATACCCTTTTGAACCACCAAGAAGTTTATTAAATGTGTTAAGTGCTTATTTATACTACAGTATCTATTCTCATGTAGTTTCCAAGCTATATTTACAATTATATTGAAACTGTACCATGTCCCATTTGGTACTTTTATAGGGTACGGGAGAAGTGACCATCAGTAACATGGGCGTTGCTACAAGCGGCCCAATGATCGTAGATGACGATCAGCTAATGCTGGAGTACACAAACGGCTCAGCGTGCGAGGTGGACGGGAAGATGAGCACCTACACCACCCGCATTCACTTTGTCTGCTCGAGACACTCCATGGTGAGGACGACCTTTTAAAATATCTTCCGTGTACAGTGTATCAGAATGAATGAGCAAAAAAACTAAAACAAACAGTTGTGTTGCTATGCTTAACTATATTTATCATTTTCAGTTAACCGGTCCACGGTTCATATCGGATCAGGACTGCACAGTGAACTTTATGTGGGACACAGAGGCCGCCTGCGCCATTTCAACTGCTGTAAGCAATCAGGTGAGTCTTAACATATTTTTTTCCCTCTCATGTTAAGTTTTATTTAAACAGTTGAAGCGGCACAATCCCAGTACAGGTAGTCCCCGACTTATAAACATCCGAGTTGCGAATTTCCACAGATGCGGACGGACCGCGGCTTGTGAACAAATCGCAGAGGTAGCTCGTGTGTATTGTACACAGAAATAGACACTGCAGTGCACCAGATAAAGTAAAGTGCAGGTGAATTAGATTTATTTTTACATTAATAATAATTTTTACATAAATATTTTTGGGTTGTGGAAGGCATCATTGGCGTTTCCATTATTTCTTACGGGGAAGTTTGCTCTGAGACAAAATGACGTCCGGGATTCCCCCTCGCCAAGATTTAAAGGGGCAGAAACAACGTTTTAGATTATTTTCTTAGTCGCGGTTACGGTGTTTGGTCACATGATGGCAGTGTTGGATTGGTCAAGTGGATTGGTTTGCTTTATGTTGTATATATTTGTGTCAAAGGTGTATACGGCTCACTTTGTCCTCGACTTGTGAACAGATCCGACTTATGAACGTGCTCCTGGAATGGAACTCGTTCGTAAGTGGGGGACTACCTGTAAATGGTTGTGAGGCGACTTGATGATCCAGAAATAGAATAAACATACTTGGAAAATAATAGAAAAAAATAAGAAGTCTGTTAAAAATACTTTGTGTTTCTCTTTTCTCATTGAAAAAAAAGGCAGGAAAATATACAATATCTTAATAATTCGGATTGCCCGAACTGTAAGTGGTGTACGGGTTAATAGCTATGTGAGCTCCTGAGAAGTATTGCGCAAAACAAAAATCATTACCAATACATTTTTCATTAGTTAAATTCTTTAAAAAGGGCAGTGAATCTAATAATCATTAATTTTCCTAAAGGAAACCTTAGGAGATGATTTGCAGCTGTATGACTGTTATGGAAAACACTTTCTGACCAATCAGAATCAAGAATTTAGGCATCACTGAGCATCTTGCAGTGCCATCACTGAAGAAAAATTATGTTTTAAATATTTATTTTGTCCTTGTATACCATTGTGTGTTTGTGTGTGTGTGTGTGTGTGTGTGTGTGTGTGTGTGTGTGTGTTAGACTTGTTCTTTAAAGCATCCAAACATCAACTTTGAGTTCAACCTGCTCCCATTGGCCTCCCCAAATGGATACAGCGTAGCGGCAAATGGAAAGGAATTCATCGTAAGTCGACATACATTTATTAATTTATTTATTTATTGATTGACCTCCGTCAAAGCAAGACATACATTTAAAATCTTAACGGAGTTGCGTTCCCCTTGTGTCTTGGGCAGGTGAACATCTGCTCGGCTGCGCAACGGTGTAGAGCGGACAAGCCGGACGTAGCGGGTTGTGTGGTGGAGGACAGCAAGCCTCATAGTTTTGTCGGAGTAGAAAGATCGCTGCAGTTTTCCACTGATGGGCAGCTTAGTCTCGTCTATAAAGGAGATCTGGATAAAACACTGGGTGGGTTACAAAACTCTACAAAACTCTGCATCATGATTATCGATACCATAATATTACCTTCATGTCGAAATTAAAAATAATAACAAGACTTGCTTTGCTAATTAAATCGCCAAAGTGATTGAATTCTCTGGAGTGTTAAAGCATCCTCCGTATGGTCCTGATCTCGCTCCATCGCCTGTTCGGTCCCCTGTAAGCAGCACTACGAGGACGAAGATTCACTTCTGATGAAGATTTGAAGACGTTGATGCATTCATGGCGCCCTGCTCAGTCTAAAACATTTATTTAAATGACGGGATACCAAAGCTTGTTGACGGATAAAGGACAAAGTGTACTGAAAAGCAAGAAGATTATGTCAAAATTATGTGTTTGTCTTTTCTAAAAGTTATTTTAAAATAAATGTGGATAATTTTGACCCTTGTAATATTGTTTTTTGGATAAGTGGCTTCGCTCAACCCCCTTTATCTCTCTCTCTCGCACCTCAGGCATCAGACCTACGTTCACCATAAATTTTGCGTGTGAACCCAGTGCCACTAACGGCTCCCTGAAGTTCACTAATGAGGAGCTGGGCACATCCACACACGTGCATAACGTTTTTTTCGAGTTCTCCACAGCTCTGGCTTGTGAGCCTGCACCGGTTGATTGCCGGATCACTGGTAAGCTAATGTATACAGAGAGTCCGCCAAAAAAAAAATGCATACACACTTTAGGAAAAGGAAAAACCTGTATAAATATTGTAATACTGTACTATATTAATTGCTGTATAGTATATATTAATATATATGACAATATTATTAATATATTAATATAATAAACATACTATTTTTATTTTTTTTAAGTCTGTGTACATTTTTTTTTTTTTTTGGCTGACTCTGTATATATTTTTTTCCAATTGGGTATAAAAATTTTTTTGTTAATGTAGCTGGTATACCGCACTGCACCCTTTATGACCAGAGGGGGGTGAAATCATATTTCAAGTTTAACATGTTTCTTCATGATGACAACTAAGAGAGATAGTAAAGTTAGTTTTTTCCACTATAAATGTTTTGCAGGATAATGCCAAGGTTTAGATTTTTCAGAATAATTTTTATTTGTGTTATATTGTGTAGTACGTTTTGCTTTCTTTTAAATTAAAAAGTTTATGGAGATTTCTTTGTGCTAGGCAGACAGACAGACAGACAGACAGACAGACAGATGGATGATTGTAGTAATATTTATAGTGTCAGTTGTAGAAGTTGTCATCGTAATCGTGATAGCTGTAGTATTAGAAATACTGTAGTTGTCGCAGTGCTGCGGTCACTGTCTTTTCACTAACCTGTTTTGTGGTGGTTATGTGTGCAGACTCTCAGGGAAATGAGTACGACCTGACCGACCTCAGTCTGGATGATACACCCTACGTTCCCGTAGACACGTCAGACCAGGCCAAGTCTCAGAAGTTCTTCATCAGCGTGTGTAAACCTCTGCCATTTGTTCAGGGCTGCCCAGGTAACTCATACTTGGACTACGAATAAATTCTGTACGTGTCTTTTCACATGCTAAAAATGAACTGCGTATTTACATGGAAATACGACGTTGTAGGAAAATTAATCAACCACCGGGTGGCATTCTGTAGCAATTCAGATTGATTTTCCAATAATGGCGCTTTAACAATCATTTGCACACTTGTTTGCAGCCTTGCACACACACACTGCAGACTTACTCAGTCATATTGCGGACTCTTTCACACTCTGTGGATTATTTTCAGTATACGTTTTTGGATTCTACTTTTAAAACTTTTTATCAATCCTTTTTTTTTTATACCTACATTCATTTTATATTTGATCATTTTATTTTTAGTTTTGATTGCATTCATTGGAGAATTCAAAGAAATAATTTTATTGTATGGGGGGAGACATGTTTCTTTACTGTGCATATGATACCGTTTTTATTTATTTATTTAATATAAAAAATTAAATATAAACACCCACCTGGTTTATAATTGACTTGGAACCCGGTTCTCAGTTTTATATAATCATTAGTGTAACTTCTGCCTGTGTGCTTCGGTATTAAAATGAATAATATTCACTGTCTGATAAAAAAAAAAAAAAAAAAAAAAAAGGTCTTTTACACAGAATGTTTTGTTGTTGTCAGGTGGAGTGATCGGAGCGTGTGGGCTGTTTAACGGCCGAGGCGTGAACCTGGGCCACGTGCAGTCCAGCCTGCAGGCCGGCTCAGACGGCTCCATCAGCATCGTCTATCAGAACGGGGATAAGTGTGGCTCACAAGGGCGTTACTCGACACGCGTGATCTTCCAGTGTGACGACAGCCCTGTAAGCAGCATCAGTCTGTTTGATTCATCTATTATTTCCACCTTGTGCTTTTTATATTTGTTTCCTATATGGGATTTTCTTAATAAATCAAAAAAAGAAGCTTACATTTTAAATTTCTGGTCTTTTGCTGTCTGAAGGGCTCACCCATGTTTGATCGTAAGGACGGCTGTGAATATGTCTTCATCTGGAGGACCTCTGAGGCTTGTCCAGTTAGGAGAGTGCAAGGTAGGATTTAAATCCCAAACGGTCCAAATGGATTTAAAACTTCATCTTTAAAAGGACATGTGTCTCTTCTTCTAAGTGTCACCTCCTCATCACTTATGTTCTGATTTAAAAAATATATATTTTTTAACTTTTTTAATTTTTTAACCATGTCCACACACAACTGGATATTTAAAAAAAAAAAAGAAAGATTTTTCTACTTCTACGTAAAAAATATCTTTGTCTACATGAAAACACAAAACGTCCCGTTGAGTCAATAGGGAGCCAATCAGCAGCCTAGACAAAACGTAATTATCGGTTCTGCTATGTAGAGGCCTGACAGGGTCTCTGTCGCAGCAGTGACCTCCATAGTACATTCAGATGTAATGTGCGAGTAATTGCACACGTAAAAAGTTCATTAAGCAATGTTAACACAGTGACTAGTTTGCGTACACTCACCTAAAGGATTATTAGGAACCCCTGTTCAATTTCTCATTAATGCAATTATCTAATCAACCAATCACATGGCAGTTGCTTCAATGCATTTAGGGGTGTG
>JAQMYI010000020.1:16359995-16375856 GCA_030014275.1 Clariallabes melas
TTAAATTTGCAGTAAAATGACATTTGCTGGGAATAAACATTACACAAAAGAAAATTCAATTAAATTTGCAGTAAAATGACATTTGCTGGGAATAAACATTACACAAAAGAAAATTCAATTAAATTTGCAGTAAAATGACATTTGCTGGGAATAAACATTACACAAAAGAAAATTCAATTAAATTTGCAGTAAAATAACATTTGCTGGGAATAAACATTACACAAAAGAAAATTCAATTGAACTTTAAATTACACTGTAACAAAAAGTTCAAAGTATAAAAATACAGTAAGATAGTTTAATATTATAAGATGACAGCAGCAGTATGATTATACACAAGGACTATAAAAGCAATAAAATTATTGTTCTCAGCATTGTGATTGTTCATGGCCTAAAGTGCAAGATAGTATATTTTCTTCTTATATGCAATGAAAAAACATGCAAAAAGAAAAATGTTCAACATAAAAAATGTACATTCATCATACTGGTATGTTAACAGGAATGTAGGGGATGTGTGGATGTTGTATGAGCAAGTCCGATCAATTAATCCTTGTTGGCATTTTGGTTGAGGGCTTGAATAGCCTGCAGGAATAAACTCCTCCTCCTCATGCTCTCTTTGTTGCTCTTTAAGGAGTGGAAATGCATACCTGACCACAATGGAATTTATCTAGATAGAAATTTTCGTTTTTAAAAATCAGAGTCTTTATTGATAGTTAACATAAACTGTGAATATATTATGAGCTTATGATTAAATTTATGCATCCAAATATATTAAATGTTTGAGCAATTTGTTTAGCTCTTAAAGATTTATAAAACTTTTCTTCAGCAGCTTTCGGAGCAACATATGGCCTAGGTATAGAGGGAGCGGGGTGTTCGTGTTCTCAACAGATCTTTAAACAGCATTAAAATGTCTTTCAGAAGATCCAGGTCGAGCAGCACAAACACCACTGGATGTTTTACACACTTTTTTAAATTGAACTATAAACTTATTAATGCTAGAAACGAGAAATTCTAATTCCCTAGCTATTTTGTCCTTTGGAAATTATAAGGGTCTATCTGACTCTTTTTGTCAAAATTGAGTCACACTTTCTAATTCTGTGACAACGTATGAACATAACGTGAGGTGTATTTTTTAATAAGTGATATGCATTTTTGGATTTTTTTAATTGGAAAATAAAAAGCCACAGTTCTGCTGTGCAAAAACCTTTGAAGCTCAATATTTCAAAAGTGCTCAGAAGGCAGATAGAACCTTATAATTTCAATTTGTCCGATTTGTAGAATTCTAGGAGAGTCCACCCTCGGATTGTTCAACCATCTGGCTAACAGCCTATGAAATTTTCACTTATAGGTAAAAAAACAAACAAACAAAAAAAGTAGAAGCCATGAAAATGGCAACAAATTTTGGTGCATACATTTTATAATCAGTCACACACGTATGTGTGCTTGTATACTGTATACATTTGTAATTTAATTAAAAAGTCTCATATATTATAGGTTCATCAAGTATTTCAAGCTTTTTTAAGCTTTTAAGGCAGTATCTCAAAATAGTATATTTTTTCCTAAGATCATTAAAAAAAAAAGGATTTCCAATCCAGAAATGTCCAGCTTCTGAAAAATTCAGTTCATTCGTGCATTTAATACTTGGTCAGCGATCCTTTAGCAGAAATCAGCCTCTGGAACTGCTAAGGCGTTATTGAAGACCAGGTTGCTTTGATGGCAGCCTTACACTCATCTTTAAATGCGAATGAATATGCAATGCACTGCCCTAAAGGCTTTGCTGCATGTAAGGGAGCATGATGAAGTGATTTGTCATTTGATCCCATCATCCCTCTCATTCTCTTTTCCATTAGCACTAGACACAGTAGATAAGGAAACTTATACAAAATAAAATTTACATGGGTATTTGTTTATCGAGAGTTATAATAAAGGCAGACACTTCTGCTCATTACACTGTGTGTATAAGATCTGGGGATAAACTGTTGTTAGTAGTGATTCTTGTTGTTCTGTTTTCAGACAACATGCCTCTACAGAGGGTTGAGACAGAGCAGAGACGTTTATCTCCTATAAAGGAGGAATCATGTGAGCCGGGGGAGGAAGCATGCACATTCAGTCCTTTTGGAGTCAGGAACAAAGTCCCAGCCAATCCTGAGGAAAGGTGAGTATCAGTATCAGATACATCATATACACTCGAGGAGAAGCTAAGAACTAGTTAATCTCTAATTCTGGCCACCTTCCCCCGTTCTTTGTATTCATATTTATTAACGTTTTATATTTAATATAAAATTTCTATGGGTTTTTGAAAATGAACAAATCAATGTCATAATTGCTACAGTAGTTAAGCTCTGGTTGCATAATCTCTAGTTCTGTCCAACCTTGAATACTGTACAGTAAGTGCACATGCTCATACACCGATAAACACTCTGGATTCACCAACATACTGTTCAGATCAATGACCACGTAGTGAAGATGAACAAATGAATTTAACTAAATGTTGCACATTAAAAAAATAAGTTTGAATGTTTATCATTTTCCTTTATTTTTCAGTTAAGACAAATGTTACCTGATATGTATCGGTAATCTTAAAAGACTTAACTGTTTTCATGTATCTTTGAAAAGAATCCAATTATTTTTATTGTTATAAGCCAAAATTGACAAAATTGTGAATTTAGTTGATCAGCTGATTATTAGCATGTAATGCATCATTTGTGTCATTTGTACAGATTTGTTTAGTTGATGAGTGATTACAAAACATGATTAAATTAGGTGTTTATAACAAGAAAAAATTAAAGTATGTAGTTAAATTTAGGACAAAAGAAATAGATTTGCCAGGATTAAGAGGTGACATGCATGCAGGTGCAGATTTCAAAGTGCAGGTGCAAAGTTCTCTAAGGAACTTTGAATGTGAACACGGAACAAAAACGTGAACACAAACTAAACATATCCTGAAAACCCGGAACTTAAATAGTGTGTATGAAAAAACATCAACAAGACTCAAGTCCAGAGTAATACAGTACAGTAATTATGATTATGTAATTATGTGACTTGTAGTGACTGAAGATGCTGTAATTCAGTGCCTCGTTGGTTGGCTGACAGTATTTTAAGTAAATAGGTTCCCTGAATTCAGCAAGGTTTTTTAAATTGTAAAGTAATATTAGGCGACGGAATAAAAAGAAGAAAAAAACAGTTAAAAAGAATCAAATCATGTGGGAAAACCAAATACCAGCCAAAAATTTAAACCTAGGATTGGATTCACACCCAGAACTGACCACATCTACCTGACCACACTTCCCATTTCTTTACTCTGACATAGTTTTTACACAAACTTCCCACTTCTTTGCGTCATACTCCTTCAAATGTGCATGTGTAAATAGGTGTGGTTTTGTGTGCATAATGCTTAAAAGGTGCATTCTGGTGTGTGTACGAGCATATTTTGTTTCAAAACAAGTTTAGTACATCTGTGAACGTTCCATTCACATTAATCGTTCAACAAAATAAGTAGTTAATTCAGTTTAAAAAGCATAAAATGTGATGTGTTTCTTGTCCATGTGTTCACATTGCTTAATATTGCTACTCATTAATAACAACTTCCCTCAAGCACTCAGATCAGTTTTGTAAAACTATGATTATGATATATTCATGATATTTTATTGCCACCCAGGCCTATCCGCCCTGGACTCAGAGCGACAGAGAAGACTTTTGAAGATTTTGTTGAAGAGCAGCTTGAATTGGATAAGGAAGCTCTAAAAAGGGATAAACAGGTAAAAATCTACAGCAAAAAAACTTCCAAAAGGAAATGTCAAATAAAGGGTAAATTTATTCATAAATTTACCCTGGGACCATAAAAAACTGATGTCCATCTTATAGCACATTAAATATGGTTATATTAGGGATGTCAATATTAATGCGTTATCACGTGATTAATCTTGAAATTTTAACACGTTACTATGTTTAACGCAAATTAATCATATGACCAAGTTTGACCCTAATGGCTTCCCATAATTGCAGCACGGTTACCTGGCTATGTGTGATAATGGTACATTTAACGCAGATAATAAGAGCAGCTCTTATTATTATGACACAGGAAACATCACCAGGTGTGCTGAATGGCAGATTTCATTGTAAAAAACTTTACGTTGTTAATTTTTGGATCTGAGGATCTAGATTCGAGCCTTGCCTTGTCGGTAGGTTGCCACACCCCATACTACCCAGCCAGTACATGCAGTGCTGGTCCCATTCAAGAGATTTTAATTCAACATGTTGATGTTTGCGATATTATGAACCTGTGCAATCAGTTTCCTCTAAACAGTTTGTCATGTATTTTTTATTCCATTATTGCATGTTTATAATACAGGTAAATCTGGGTATTTTAAAATCAGACTATGATTGTGATAATTTAATTGACAGCACTAATTTACATTGATATTATTAAATAATATTTGTGTTCAATGGTGAGCAATAGAACGAACCAATAAATGTAAACTAAATCTCATGCATGTGTGCTAATGAACTTAAACAAAAGATCAAAAGCAACATTAGATTAATGAGTAGTTGTTGTGATGTTAGCGCCAACGCAGTGCTAAGTCCCAGAATACAATGCACTGAGGTACGGCAAAGCCTCAGCTGGCTAGTTAACAATCTATGATATGATGATCACACTGGTATAGACATTGGTGTTAGCGTGAAGGTTGAAACATTTGAGGATTATCTGTATGGAAGAATGTCTAAAGCACCACCACATCGCTCTCATGAAGCAAAGGTGCCACAAGAAGCAGAAATTCAAATAGTCTTGTGGGTAATACAGGAAAGTGAAAAAAAATAAATTAATTGAAAGAATGACATTCATTAAAAAATTGATTTTAGAAACAATTAATTATAAAGACTAATACTCCGAGTGGATTTAAGCTTTAATATATGACGTATTGGAGGACTTGTGGATGGCCTTATTTTTATTATCCTTTCCTGCAGCTCAGAATAGCAGAGAAAAGGAATTTCCTGCGTAAAGGTGATGGAAGATCAAGAATCAGTAAAAGTAAAGACACCTTCCAGAAAATCCAACCAGCCTCCAAAAGAACAAAGTCCAAACCACCTCAGAGACCCTCAACACCATCTCTTGTCCAGCACAGTCACAATGCACAGATAAACAGTCTTCTTCATACTCAACAAAACGATGGCCCAGCTCTGGAGAATCTATCCTTAATGAGAAAAGATAATGCAAAGTACTCTGACCAGAGATTTGGCCAGGAGAACCTACTGAGGAACAATGTTCCTCCACATGATGGCAAGTCTCTAGTTTTGGATCACAGTAAGCATTCCTCTCAAAACAATGAGGGACAATCTAAGCAGCCAATCACAGTTACCAATACAAGCAGTACCAATCGCACAATGGTTTCTGGTAGTAATGTTGCTCAGAAGATCCATCTTCTTGAAGAAAGAATTGGTTTCAAAAAGCTGAATGATCGCATTGTTCGAGTGTGTGATCTGGGCCAAGCAAACACCAAGACACTAAGCTTGACTACGGAAATAAAGCAGCTTCTTCTCCGTAGCACTTCTGGAGAAAATACTGGTGCTAAGGAAGATCCCAAAAATCCAGTGTCTGCTTTTAACCTCATAAAAATGAACTCAGATCACCAGCTGGATCTATCCGATGAGGACTACGCCAGTGACGCTCCTAGTGATGCTGGTCCAAGTGACTGTACACAATCCTCACATTGCTTCTTAGCTCAACTTTCCAGTTCAACTGAATCTGATGATGGAAGTGACTCTGAGCTACAGCAGCACGGCTGGTCTGAACCTCACAAACCCTCAAGAACTCTAAAAGAGACCAGCGGTGAGGCTACACCTCCCTGTGCCAACAGCTCGGACCTTCTCGCTAGGATTTTCCCTCGAGTTAAATGCGCAGGAAAAAACAAAACGGACAACATGATCAGGGAGAAAGACTTGAAAACTCAGCACTCAGTGAATGGTAAGGATTTATACAGTATGATTTCTAAACTTATAACACAGTGCTGTTGCATTCTCAATTCTGATTGGCCACAAGGTGACCAGTCAGTAGGAGAGTAACAAATACAGGTTTATATTGAAGTGCTTGTTCTATCATTTGTAAAGTAACAGTGAGTAAAAATTTACAGAAGGAGTCTTCAGTTTCAACTGTCATTTTATGTAAATGTTAATGTCTTATTTATAATGTTATGTAATAGGAATAGGAATCACCACTCACCTCCATGTACAATATTACAGTATATGGCGATTCGATTAAAATAAGTATCAATTGTATAAATATTTCGATTCGATATTATGTTTTGTGACAATTTAAAAACTTTTAATCAAACGTTTTATGATTAATTAAATGTAGCCTGTTTCTTATAACATTAGTATTCTCACTTAAAAAGTCCAGCACAAAAAAACGAATTTAATCCAAGAGTTTTACATTGAATTTAAAATTAAAGTAAGCGAAAAAAACTATACTTTACTGAGCAGTTCGTATCTCTGTTATGTCATTCTCCATTAAAGAATGCATGCAGTTTTTTCTAATGTAACATCATAAAAATTGTTTTTGTTGCACCACTCGGAAGCTTTTGTTCTTGGTGCAGAACCATTTATATATCTGAGGATAAGCGGCCTGAGGCTAAACATTGGTCGTAGTCAATCAAACTGAAAAGCAGACAATTCTGACAATCTCTATTCAAAACGTAAAAATCCTTTTTTAAAAATCGATTGTGGAGTAGTATTATTATTTTTGACATCAAAGCAGAGAAAAAGTAAGGCTGCGAAGAAAAAAGCAGGACCCTAGTTTTTCCACAAACCTTGCACAACATTAATCGTATCCAGATAGAGAATATAAAATGAAGATCTTAAATCGGTTTTAAAAATGTTAGCTTGATAGTTTGCTGTGTAACTTACATCAACATGTGAGGTAACTTCTTATTTACACCATATGTACAGTTGTTATGCTCTTTAAATGAATTAACTGCACTAGCTACAATTACAGTATTGTGGATTAAAATCTATTTTGTTGCTTTTCAGGAATTCAACCAGTAAAGAAAGTGAGCAATGACCTGATGATGGACAAGTTGAAAACTGAACAGGATAAAGCGCTGAATTTCATCAGGTTCTGTACAATAACTTTAGTGTTTAGAAGGTTCTCATAGGGACTGAATCAGATTATCAGATAATGATTATCCTGTATATTCATTCATTCATTCATCTTCTATACCGCTTTATCCTCTATTCAGGGTCGCAGGACCTGGAGCCTATTTATCCTGTATAGCGTGGTTTATTTAATCTGAGTCCATGACGATGAAATGTTGTGTGTCTATAGTTTTATGAGATCGAGCATATTGTCAGATTGTTTACATCCTGTATATCTGAAATACTAAGTTTAACCTGGGGTGTAAGTCCCATATTTGGAATTTTTTTATACGAAATTTTGTTTTCTTTGTAATCAAATTGCTTGCGATTACTTTTGATTTGTACAGATCTGAAATGGAGCGTTTAACTAATAATGACAAAGACAACCTGCAAAACTTCAGATCTTCAGACCGCACATGTCAGGATGCCGCAGTGCACCTTAATGGGACTGAGGTAAAAACCAGGATCTGTTTATTGCTTAGTGATACAAACCTGTTTTATTCATGTTGCTGGAGATCTGCACATGTGTAGCGTAGATTCGGTAGCACCGCGCATTCAGTACTGTATGGTCAGCCACTGCTCTGACTAAACTCCTGTGCACTACTTTCAGGTAGGTTTTTTTATTTTTTACCATTTTCATTTTCGAGTTCCTGTATTCTGATTGGCGAGGGGAAAAAATGCCCTTCCATGAACGGGGCAATGCTAGGGCGTTAGATGATTTGCATTTAAAGCTATAGACATAGCGGAAGGAATTTTAAGGATGGCGGTATGAATGATCTGAGTAGTATTTCAACTGGAACATTAACAAACTTTTAGAGAATGACCTGTCCAACCGTTTAAGCAGTTTATATCTACATTAAACATCTGTGAACATCTGTAGAAGTTAGTTCCAGTTATCGTTTCTGCTATAGCTGTTTAAAAAACAATAATAGAAATGTTGTTTCAGGAATCTTGGTTCCTAATCAGACATGGTTTTATAAGACATTTAAATATGTGTTTTTATCCTACACGCGTGTGCTACAGTACATAATCTTTTTCTGCACATGAAGGATCTCAGAGACCAAATCCAGTTTCTGAAAGAGCAGCTGAAGAGACGAGAGTGTGAGTGGTGGCAGGCTCACAGTGAGCTGCAGAGTCGGGTCGACGCCCTGACCAGAGAGAACCGGGTGCTGATGAGTCGCCGTGTCGTTCAGGTCCGACCTCAGAGCTCCGGCAGATCCACTCCTCATCCTGACACTCAAAACCTGGTGAGCAGGGTCAAACATCTCACACATACACACACACACACACATACACCTGCTAGCACTCTGTTACACAGTCAGAAAAAGAGCTGAGTCATTCAGCTTGCTGGTTGTGAGTCAGTTTAATTTGGTTTATAGATTTGAAAACCAAACAGTCAGATATGTGTCTGAGTCTGAACCAGGAAGTGTGATCTAACACGTCAAAGGGCTAATTTGTGTACAGATTAAATCAGCACATTTGCATGGAGAGCTTAATGTGCAGTTGAGGCCAAAACTGTGTGCACACGACGGAGAAAAAGATTCTAAATGTGTTTTTTTACTTTTTGTGTTGTTTTTTTTATAGCAGGCTTCACTTGTGTTACTTATTTAATACAGAATTTAAGTAGAAAGTTAAGATATTAATCAATAAAAAAAAACATCAATCAACAAATCATATCACTCTCTCACTCTTTCACTCACTCATCGTCTATACCGCTTTATCCTGTATACAGGGTCCAGAGCTAATCCCAGGAGACCATCACAGGGCACACACACACACACATACATACATATCCATACACACTCACATGCTCATTTTCACACTATGGGCAATTTGTGAACGCTAATTAGTGTAATCTGCATGTCTTTGAACTGTCAGAGGAAACCGGAACCAAGCACAGGGAGAACATGCAAGCTTCATGCACACAGACCCCGAGGCGGGAATCGAACCCAGACCCTGCTGGTGCAAGGCAACTGTAATAACTAGAAGCAGGGTCATGCAAAGACTTTTTTTTTGCTCTAAAGCTGATAAAGGGCATCACCACCCAAACCCCCAATTTTAGACGGCCCATAAGTATTAACCTGAATTGTGTAAAATCTGGTCATTAAACTTACCATACATCACTTATTAATTTTACCCTGTCCAGTGTGTACCCCGCCTCGTGCCCTAAGCCTCCTGGGATAGGCTCCAGGCCCTCCGCGACCCTGAATACAGGATAAAGCGGTATAGAAGATGACTGACTGACTTATTATTTTAAAATTGTTAAAAAAAAATTTTTTTAGATCAGTGAAAAGAAAACACTGTTAGTTTAACAATGAATTACTCCAGATAAGGTTTACAGCAGAAGCATCATGTCCATTGTGGTGAGCACGTGCACCCTCAAATTGTTTCAGACTAAATGGCTGTAGAAGCTGTTAAATTTTAACTACAGTAGATGCATAAGTCCAAGTCGCCTTTATATAAATTCTACACACACCTTGTACCTTGTCGCCTTATAACTTCCTCCATTCTTTGAACAGCTTGTTGATCCACTCAGCAGTAATAATCACCCTACAGGTTATTTACAGTATGACATATCAAGAGTCACTGGCAAAAAAATAAATAAATTTTGGACCTTCTTTAGACTTATAAGAAGTCGATGATAACAGGATGAAAAGCAGAGACACTGAGACTTGCAGAACAATCTAGAGACCAGGCAAACTCATACTATCTTATGAGTTAAAGTACATGAATATGATTTGGAGCTGATTTACAATGTAGATCTTAATTAAAATTGTCATTGTTCCCAAAGGGGTTAACACTCATGACTGACGTTTCTTATAGAAAGGAACTCTTGATACATATTGTAAAGGCAGACGAAAATTACCACAGTGAAGCATTTCTCAACCGTATTCTTCTGTCCAGTTTGCTCGAAGTGTAAGCTGGCTTTAACCTGATCCTCAGGATGTAAGATACTTGTGCAATTTCCCTTTCTGCCCTACATTTACCCTTTTCATCTGGAGACGTATGTAGAGTACTGCGCAAAAGTCTCAGGCTTGTGTAATAATAATTTTTTTTTTAATCAAAAGAGCATGTTGCAAAATTAAACAGCTTAGCACATGAGATTATCTTGAACGTGGTCAAGTGAATGTTGTATTACTAGCGTAATCTGCATGTCTTTGGAGGAAACCCACCGAGCACGGGGGGGAACATGCATACAGACCCGAAGGTGGGAATCGAACCCGGCCCTGGAGGTGCAAGACCACAGGGTTACCACTACACCACCGTGTCGCCTCAATCCTAAATCAGATCCAATTTCCTAGGGTGCATAATTAAAAATTGGTGGTTTGGGACAATTTTTTAAAATGAACTCATTATTTCATGGCAAAAGGTTAAAGTAAACCATATATAAAATTATTAAACCTATTTCTAGTGTTAATTTCTGGTAATTAAAAGCTTTGCATTTAATTATTTGGTTGGTTTCTTTGTAAAAATACTATTTATATCAAATATTATATGTTATATATTTTATAAACAGTTTAAAACTTGAATGTAGTACATGTCTAGAATAGGTTTAATAATTATACAGTATATTACTCACTCACTCACTCATTCACTTTACTGTTTAGTCTGTACTGGGTCCGCCCAGGGGACTTGGGGCACTAGGCAGGGTACATCCTGAAAAGACTGCCAATCCATTACATTTACTGTAATCTTATAATAGGAAATCCTAAATAAATATGAATGCATTTAAGATTTTTTCACATTTTTATTGAATAAACAGCAATGAACCAAACTAAAGTCTAAACATCCCTGTACACTGTTAAAAATGAATCACTGTTTAAACACATTTAAGTTAACATGAAATAAATACTTAATATATACTGTACTTAATATAAGATTTCATATGTTATGTAAAATATATTTCACAGATAAGTTAAATTGCTACAGAAAAGCATTTAATTGATTAGTAGTTTTTGCACAATTTTCATTTTTAAGGTAGAAAGTTGTGGGATCAAAGAATTTTATTTGAAGACCGCATTTATGAATTTTCTGTCTTTGTACAGTGGTGTACAGTATTCCTCAGGCTCACTGCACACGGGCTGGTTATATTTATAGACTCCAACAGTGCCGCAATCATGTTCACAAAAACAGGAATAACAGAATGACATCTTTGCTGCTTTTGAGACTTAAACACATCAGTGACATGAAAGGCATGTGATATCTGCATCAGAAAAACATGGTTATGCCCTTGGAATTCCGCTTCCTCATTAAGATAAAGACTCCCGTCCTGATTTACTAAAATCCTAAATAAGCAAATGATGCAAAGAGAAGTTACTGCTATCACTCTGAGATGATTATTTTCCTGTAACCACATGCCCTGAAGTGTTACATTCCTCTTATACTGAAACAGTACGGTAACAGTTACATACGTGAATCGAAGTACAGTGGAACCTCGGCATTCAACTGCCCTCCCTTATGAAAATTACCCTTAAGAATTACATTTTGGAGGGAAATTGCATCGGCATACGAGGCATTTGTGGCATCCAAACCTACCGAAAATTGATTTGCGTCGGTGGTCTTCAAATGAGTCATATCACAATACCAGCATTGGCATGTGTTCAAAGCTATGTGAAGTTTTTTTGGAATATTGGTAATATTTTTGGGTGGCTGAAACGGAGTATCTGCATTAACATTACTTCTTATGGGAAAATTTTTGTCTTAATAATAATAATAATAATAATAATAATAATAATAATAATAAGTTTATTTTATATAGCGCCTTTCTAGAAACTCAAGGTCACTTTACAATAATAACTAAACAACTAAAAACAACAAAAACAGAATACAGATAAACATGAATCCATAGCAATTTTCTAATCATATGTTCAAAGATCCGGAAAACAAGCCGAGAAAAGATATGTTTTAAGGTGGGTTTTGAAATCCTGTAATGAAGAAAGATCACGGATATGTTCGGGAATGGAATTCTAGTGTAGTGTCCTCCAGAAAGAAATAAGTTTGTACGCCGAGGTTCCGCTGTACATCACTTTTCTCACTTGAACTCAGTAAACTCACCTGTCCAAAAAAAAAAAGTGTCAGAAAACACTTTACCTTTGCCTGTTACAAAGCACTTTGGAACTTTTTCTAGGAATGATAAAAATTTGAGAAAATTAAGCAACACCATGTGACCTATAAGAGCGCCGTGGTGTAACATCTGTGTCTGATGAAGTTTATTGTGTAAGGACTTGTGTGTGCTGTTTGTGCAAGAGTCTCCTGCACTAAAACACTAACCATGTGGACATACAGTAGATGTTTGTTTAATATGTAGCCACTAAAAGCTAAACGGTTTAAAAAAACTAAAACAAATAATAAAATGCAAAAGTTTGTTTTTATTTGTTTTTTCATATGAGCGGTGACGAGCAGGGTCTTAATGAAAGCTGATTTCTGTTGTACTGTACAGTATAAGAGTCAGGAAGGGCTTATTAACACTACAACTTACAGGTACAGTAAAGCATTAATACATTCATTAATTACACTTTATTTGCTTAGTCCATTTTAGAGAATAGAGTTTTTTATTGACATTGTCATATACAGTCTACAGTACATTAGACCAGGATGGTGTACTCCAAAGCCTTTGGTGTGACACTTCAGAAGCCACACTGACAACAAGTGTCAACATGGCAAGTGTCAAGTTTCTGTTTTGTCTTTTCAGGCATATAAAGGTTATACAGTATACAGTGAAATGGAAGCGACACAGGACGTGCCAACATGTGCAAACAGCCCAAGACAGTAGAACAATGACTAAAACAGGACGATATGCACAGTAAAAGATATTCTGGATTATCACTTCATGTGCTAACCGTCTTACCCTGGCGCGCCCACCACTCTGGAATAGGATCCATCTGGAACCATGTGACCTTTCTCCATTTCTCCAAAGTCCAAACTTTATACTTCCTACAAACTCAAGCCATTGTTTTCCTGATAAATCTCACTAACTAGTGGTGTTCTTACACACACACAGCTGTTTAGTTCTCATTACACTTTTATGGGTATTAAACATAGCTCATTTCTACTGTCCATATTTTTAATTATGCTGCACCAAGCATTTAAGTCATCTCCGATCACATTTTTTTTTCCCCTAGCACAATTCTCCAACAATTGATGGTTCCTTTCTACTAATACAAATCGATTCCAGTAATATATTGTTTTTTGGTTTATCCGAGAGGTAGAAATTATAAATATGGTGTTGGAAGCAACGCCGTATTTTAGTAGCGGTTCAGACAACAATGATTTCGGAAACGTTTAATTTTTACATGAGGAAACCTGCATTTCAATTGACTGTCAGCTTGAGTTTGGCTCAATTTCATTTTTTACTGTCTCATTCAACATGGTCTAAAGTGCTCATTAAAAGCTTTAGAAATTATTCATGGCAGTTCACACAGCCAATCTCCTCATAAATAATTCCTTCCTGTGTAACAGATCCACCCATGACCGTATCTCCAACAGTTAAACTCTGATTTTGCTGTTCAGGTCTATTAAGAATTGATGAATCACATTAGTGCGTCATTGAAGATATTTCATCATAGCCACATGACCACCATCCGGTACCAGCATACTGTGACATATTATAATAAACTGTAAATACTGTATATATCTGAAAAGTGCATGAACATTATATAGTAAAAACCTCAGAGCATACAGAAGTATTCAGTCACACGTTGCCGTTTATTATCATGAACATTCACAAACATTATATTTCTTTTTCTTTCTTTCTTTTTTTTTTCTTTATCAGACAAGGACTCACTCTGTCAGCAATTCCCAGGAAAAGACCAAACAGAAGATTTCATCTGCAAGTAAGTCTAATTAATTCAGTCCCTTCCTGTTTTTTCCTGATCCACTTCCTGCACCGTCTCCACCCAGACAACACCTTGTGCGTCATGTCTCGCATTGTCATTGTAATCCTGCCTGTTCTACACAATCAAATGCAGAATTATTGGCACCCCTTATAAAATAAGCAACAATCAATAACACATCCATTGAGCAATCACTTAAACTTAAGCACGCAACAATGCTGTATAGCTTTAAATTGTAATTGAACTTGTAATGTAAATATATAAAACAATTTTCTCAAGAAATTTTTTTTTCTTTATACAATAGACAGGTTTTATAACATTTTGGCACCTACAATTGCGGAAGTCAAATTTCCATTCAAGCATGACATCATTAGTAAGGATTTAGCACTTCCTACTGTTTCCTGTAGTAAGTTTTAGATACTCTTTATAGAGGATTCTCATCCATGCAGATCATTTCAAACTTGATCCGTGTTTAGGTTTGTGCATATGGATGTCCTATTTGATTCAGCCCACCTGTTTAATACAGTAGATTTCAAATCCAGATACTGGAATGGTGATTACCAAACACCAATGAGGTTTTTGTGTTAGGGCTTGTGTTATCTTGTTTAATGCTGCGTCTGCATCTCCTGTGTGAGTTTAAAATACTGTTCCTGTCTTCTGCTGCTTAAATAGAAGTGATATAGTACATAATTAATAACAGAACAGTTACTAGCGACTAACAGCATTATAAAATAGACAAAAAAAATGTATTACTTCAAACATTTTTGAAAGGGTGCCAATAATTTTGACACTTTTTTTTTTTTTTTTTACGAACAAAGAAGTTGTATGAGAGTTTATTTGCTAGAGGAAAGGCATGTACAGCTGTTCCTACAGATGCTGTAGTAGACAATAGTATTCACTTTTCAGGAAATTTTGTTCAATTTTATAGAATATTTTTACTCGAGTCATGTCAAATATTTTTAAGTTTACTGCTCCTTTTTTTTTTTTTTTCTCACAAGCCTGCTCAAACTGTGAAAACTGAGTCATGCCTGATTAGATTTCAGTTGTGTGTGTGTGTGTGTGTGTGTGTGTGTGTGTGTGTGTGTGTACTGTATACTTTATAAGGCATTTGTTTTTCAAAAGGTCGAGACTCGTCAAATTCTAGGACTTCCACGGCATCCCAGAGTCCAGATGAAAGTGACACAATCCCATACAGTGCGTATGGAGAAAAGGTACGTGTGTCAACCTCACTCTCAACATTCACGTCATGTCTGGTTCTGGATTATATGGCAACATGTTACTCCGGGACTTATACGGTGGAAGACCCATCAAAAGTAATGTTCATGTCTGACTTTCTTTATGTCTGGTTATTGTTTCTGTTTGATCCGTAAAAAATTCCATAGAAAAATAACTTCTACAGCACTGTGGATTTATAGTGAAAAAAATTGTTGTTGTTTTTTTGTTTTTGCATCACAACAGCAGTAACCAGCTTGGTTTAGTGCTTTAAAACATTATTTAGGCTTAAACTTTTCTTAATTCTGTTGAAGTAGCATAAATATGATCAATTTATCAACCAATTTTTGCCAAAATCGAAGATTTTATACATTTCACCTACTGCCCTCTATTGGCCAAAAAGCAAAACTAACGTGTGCAGTGTACTACTTAACTTGATATGATTGGTCACATGACACTTGTGCAGGTATTCTTCAAGTATCAGTGCTTTGTAACTGTGTTTAAAGTCTAACTTATTAATGATTATTCAACGATGGGGAAAAACATTATAAAATACATCTTGGTATCATATATGGATTTAATTCAATTCAATTCAATTCAATTTTATTTATATAGCTTTTAACAATGGTCATTGTCTCAAAGCAGCTTCACAAAAATGAAAAAGATTTTGTTAGAAAAGAAAATATTTGGA
>JAQMYI010000020.1:16512476-16548595 GCA_030014275.1 Clariallabes melas
CTAATGTTTATCAGTACATTACAGAAAATAATGAACTTTATCACAATATGCTAATTTTTTGAGAAGGACCTGTATATTAAGGATTATAGTTATTTATACCTTCTTAAGTTTATATTAGGTTTGCTGTAATATTTTAAGCTTATTCCTAGTCAAATATACTAAAATTTTAACCTTTTAAGTTGCAAGTTTTAAGTTATAGATTATAGTTAGCTACACTTTAAAATTAAGACTACAAAAAAGCTAATATAGCATTAATCTTATTTCTAGTCAAGTTGTAGATTTATAAGTTTTAAATTATAGATTATAGTTAGCTACACTTTTGTTTTATAGTATTACAACCAACCTAATATAAAATTATTAAGCTTATTTCTAGTCCAATGTTGGTAAATATTTAAGATTTTTTTTTTTGTAGTTGTTGGCAGAGATTTTTTTTTTCTGAACCAATACAACCAGAATTGTATTTGCGTAAGTTTTAGTAAAATCCGATAGGAAAAAAATGGTTAATAGTCTTATATTTGGTTTGTTGTTTGTTTTCTTATTTAAGAAAAATCTGTAGATAACTATACCTGTAACCATATTCAAGATATTTTCACTTGCTAAAATGTAATTTTTTCGTAATGTTACGACTTTATATTTGTTACGGAGCGATACATTGTTTGGAGACTCCTTCTTTAATTAGAAATTAAGTGTGGACATCATGGGACCGAATGTCCTTGTGTTGATCAGATTTCATCAGGATTCTAAAAGGAACTGGATTTCAACACTTTGTGTGAAAAATTGAGCCGGAGTTAAATCGTTTTACAGGGTTACAGAGCCCGGATGTAGATTATGTATGTATGTGTGAACGCACTCTATGTCCTGGAAGCATCCAGAGACTTTCACTTGACCTTGCTGCTAAAGCGGCGTATTTACATCAGAATTAAGAGCCAAGAAACGTTCCCTCAAAAGCGGTGTAGGTGTATCTGCTGGTCTTTGAGCAGTGAGGTTTTTGGAAGCGAGCTTGTGGGAAACCAGGCTCTCTCTCTCTCTCTCTCTCGCTCTCTCTCCCTCGCTCGCTCTCTTTCGGCCATGTGAACGCGATCTTGGCGCTCTGTTGCGCTGACGCTTGTGGCTTTCATTCTTGCTTCGGCTCCAGCAGCCACCGTTTCTCCTTGTGGTCGGGCCTCGCTCTGAGGAACAACCGCCGCTCTGCGCCTCGCCCTGCCTCCTCCTTCTCCTCCTCCTCTCCCTCCCTCCTCTTCATCTTCTTCCTCAGCTCACCCAGTCTGGTGCAGAACCATCCACAAAGCGTCTGAGACCCAGGGCAACTCGCGTCCTGCTCCAGTCTTTTTCAGCCCTGACTGCTCTTTCTTCTTTTTCTTAGCCAATGAGGAAGGAACCTGAAATCGTGACGGTGACGTTGAAGAAGCATAACGGCATGGGCCTCAGCATCGTCGCCGCCAAGGTAAGCAGACGTCTCATCAGTGGTGCAAGGGGTAGATCGAGGACTGGAGTAAATATTATCTGAAAGTTAAAGTTTTAAATGACTTTAATGGTTAAGATGTTTTTTGGGGGCAGATGGCGGAGTCTCAAAAAAAGTTGTTCCAAAGCTGTGGGTCCTGCCGATAAGTGGTGGCAGAGAGTTAAGTTATGAGTATCTAGTTGCAGACCTTTTAACATCTGCTCATAGACCTATAATAAAGACCTTAGGCTAATAGTGTGCAAATCATATTATATATATATATATATATATATATATATATATATATATATATATATATATATGCTACAACACTGAAGTGTTCCTTGGAAGCAGGAGTTTCTGTGCCCTTAGCATCAGCACCCGTATCTAATCCCGAGTAAGTGTTTACACAACAAACATTAGAAACTAGCGAGCCAGTGGAGTATTTCTTCATCTGTGAGGTTATGGAGGGGCGGAGCTTCAGACTGTCCATTTGTTCCACTTTACCCGTTTCCGTGTGTGTGTGTGTGTGTCATGTGTTTAGTCTACTTTCAGTGTGTTTGTCTTTACGAGGTGAAAATCTGTCTGCCCGAAAGGCTCCCGAGTCAGAGTACGAAACTGAGATTAAGATCAAAGTCACTCTAAAAAGTTATATTTGTAATTAATATAACTGTTTTGTTGTTAAAAAAAAAAAAAGGGATCAGAGCGCTGAAAGATGAATAAAATGCAAACGAACGAGGACACAAACACACACGTCTTTGTCCCAGACTTTGCATGAGCGACATTTGCATCAGTGTGTGGAAACTCGTAGCTGTAGATAGCACGAGGGATGAACTGTAATGAAGGAAGAGGGAAACAAAATCAGCACTCAGCCACGCCTTTTACCTCCCAGGTGTTGATTTTTTTGTTGTTGTTGTTGTTGTTTTGTTTTGGTTTGGTTTTTTTTTTTCCTCTATAACTGCACATGCTTTTTAGTGTTACAGCAGCAACATGAACTTAATCATGCAGAACCTCATTTTTGTTAATTTATAGATGGATGTAATGTTGTGGAAGCAAGTGTGTGCTGTGAACATCTTTATATTAGACGTTTACGGTTTTAAACAGTGGATTTAAAAAAATATATATTTTTTTGGTAACCATAACCTTATTTTTTTTAATGAAATATTTATTGTTGTAAGGTTATATAGTAACTGACGTAACATGAACGCTGGACACGGTCTATGTTTCCATGTTAAAATATTTGTATATCTGCAGTTAAACTTTCACAAGAAATTACTTAACACACTTCTGACCAATCAGATTTAAGAATTCAGCATACAGTACTGTGCAGACGTCCTGAGCTCCCGTCATTTCTTAATCATGTTAAATTAAATGATGTAGATTTAATGAAAGAAATGATAACAAATGTTTTACTCTGACAGGCTGCAAAGTGCCTAAATATACCATTTAAAAATTACTTGTTTACATAACAACCTCAGCAGCGACCTCATTTCCCCTCTCGTCTGGTCCAACCAATCAGCATTCAGCATCACAAGTACACTAATCACCGGCCCGCCTTAACAAACCAGAAACATTCCTCTGAAACTACTCAGGTACAGGGACTGAAAATATATATAAGAGAAATAAAAAGTCCTCCAGGAAGCCTGGAGAACCGTTCCTCAAGACTACATTAAACATACAGGAAAGTCTGGAGTTTTGGATGAAAAAATTTGTCGAAATTCAGGTGGGGTCAGAACTTTGTACACAGTTGTGTATGTACTGTTAGCAGCTGCATTTTTTAAATATTAAGATCTTTTTTTTTTACAACTTAAAAAAATACTATTTTTATTCATTTAAAGAAAATACCTTTTTATGTTTCTTTTTATGTTTACGTTTGGATGTTACGGACCGTTTGTTCTGTAAAGCAGGTTTGTTCCTGTTGTCACTTGCGTTACAGCAGCTGCAAACTTTCATTCTATTAGACGTGGGATCATTCATTATGATTTCATTTAAAGTTGATGAGACGAGCAAGGAACGCAGTTTGATTTCTAAGGAGACCAGAAACCATAGATAAAGCTTCACTTCCAACGCTGGAGACTTAAGCGTTTAACGTAACGGTATTTTATCTAACGAAAACATGAAATAAACAACTCTACAGAAAACGTCGCCAATGGTTACAACGGTTGGGGCAGCGATGACGGTTTTTACACAATTTTAAACATGTTTCAGGAGAGTTTAGTTTAAAAACATGCACCAGGTTGCTTTAGATTGGTTATCTTTAAGTCTTTAAGTTGTAAACTGTAAGTGTGGAGGAACAGCTCGACTCCAGATGTGGCGGGAAAAGGCAGCTCGGAGCATTTTAATTATTTTTTTTAAAGGCAAGTGAGAAGTTGGAGGCTGGCCTGTAGTGTTTTTTATAACTTCTATTTTGAAACGTGCACACAGAGGGAGTGAGGTGGAGGGAGGACTGACAGGAGGGAGGGAGAGAGAGGGAGGAAACAGGGGAGGGAGTGGAAACGAGAAGTGAGCAGAGGTGGATCCAGGGTAAATGATAGGTTTGTCCCGGTGTGTGTGTGTATGTGTGTGTGTGGAGCAGCACAGACAGTTCACTCAGACTCGAGGGATTGTTGCGCTCCCGGGTAATCTGTGGATTTGCTTCTCTGGGAACCGTTTCCTGACTCAAGCATGTAGCAGCAGAGCTCGGACGGCTTTCTCGGATCGTATCCAGCCTCACCTGGGAAGGTGTTGTTGCTCTCGGAGAAGCCTGTGTGTGTTCGTGTGTGCGTTTGCGCCCTCAGCTTCTCACGACCTGAGCGGAGTGACTGTAGCAGCATGTGGTTCTCTGTGGTCGGGAGGAAAGACCATTCGGTAAGGCGCTGCTTGAGTTGCTGTGTATGTGTGTGTGTGTGTATGTGTGTGTGTGTTTTTAAGTAAAGGAAACACTGGCAGATGTTTGGAGCCGGTGAGGGAAACGCCAGCACAGAGGTTCCAAGTAACGCGAGTTTGATTAACAGCTGGAGGTTGTTTCCTCTTCAGGTGGCTCTCTGAGTATCTCAATGGAATCGTCGCTCATTTGTTTTTAGATTCATCGTACAATGTGGTTCGAAAGTTTGTACACCCCATGGCGAATTAAAAGAACGCAACAAGTAAATTTAATTTCTACCAAATTAATAGGTCGCCACACTTCCTGCCAGCAATCGCTTTTTATCCATTTGTAGTAGCATGTGATGTTGTGGTACATTACGTCCATGAGATAAGTTAGTTCCTCTTAGCAGCGATGTTGTACCTGCTATTGTATGAACAAGATAGTGTTTTATAAATAAATTGTAGCTTTGATAAAGAAAGTGTATCTCGTCTTGTTACCAGTACGTACGTCCCTGTGAGTGAGCTGTTTCCATAGAAACCATAACGACGGTGTTAACCCGAACCTACGATTTACGATTTTTTGCAAATTGGTCACCACCTTTTGACCAATCAGATTCAAGAATTCGACAGAGCTGTGGTAAATCACTCAGATGTTATACACAGGTGTTATACACATATTATATATAATGTATAATATACACATTATGCAATGTACCTGAGCGTTGTTTGTTTTCGTTTGTTAGTTTGAATTATATTTAACTTTTTTCATTTTGCCGCACAAACCACATTATATATGTTATATAATTAATATTTTTCATTTAAAGATACTTCATGCTGTAGGGAGTGCAAACTTTTGCTCTAAACTCTGTATAAATATCAAGATTGACAAGTATTCATTTTGTAGAATTTTTATGAACAAAGCATAAAAATTAAAAATTAAAAAACCTTCATTTTCAGTTTCTTGGTTCAGAAACAATTTGAAGGGGGTACAAACTTTTGCACTCAGTTCAGTTTTTGTGTAAATTATGATTCATGTGGTAGTTTCTTTTCCATCATGCTGCATGTGCCGTCTTAAAGGCTCCATCTCGCTCACACACACACACACACACACACACACACACACACACACACACACACACACACACACCGAAAACTGCAGCTCAACAGCGTGACATTCCTATATAACATATAGGTGTGTGTGTGAGTGAGAAACATAATGGCTCCTATGGGACCATTTTAAGGAGCAGAAAAGGGAAATCCTGCAACCACACACACACACACACACACACACACACACACACACACACACACACACACTCCTGTGAGGACCCCAGGACGTGTCCATGATCTCATCTATACAGGTTCATCTGACCATCTTCCAGAAGTCCTGCTTTGGGAATCTTTTCCCACTCGATCGACACCTCCACCTCATGCGAACCCCCTTTTTTTGTTTGTTTGTACAAAGTGCAGCACAATAGCGCCATGACGTCCCTCTCGCTAGGTTTCTCCGTCTCCTGTCCCCTTTTGTACACCGCACTAACAATAGCAGGATATGGCTTCGCTGCAGATTTCTGCACTTCCTCAAGAAGAAGAAGAAAGAAAAAAAAAGAAAGACGAGAGACTAGAGGCCGCACGAGCACCTGGACTGCCTTTACTTAAACCCGAGTCACGAGATCGGTGCGATCGCCAAGCCTCGGTCCAGATGCTCTCGCTGCATGTGCGTCGCTCCACGCGGTGATTCACCCGAGTGGAATTCGATCGCAGATGGGTGTCCTGTTCGGTTTAACACACAGCTGTAATTAGTGTCTCTCGTCTTCAGGATTGGATTTCTGTCCGTGGACTCGGGATCTTTTAACCAGCTGTTGGATGCAGCGCCTCAAACTCGACAGCACTTTGATTTCCAAACCTCGTGCCTGTCAAGGTCACATTTTTGACATTGTACGCATTCCCTGTATGACTCCACATGCCCGAGATGTGCTGTACTGTTAAGTAGTTTAGACATGCACATTTTTTAATAGAGATATCTTGCCCTAGCTTTTTGCTAGCAATCGAAACGTTTAGCCACGAGGAGACCTGTTTTGTAAGACGACTTTGAGACAAATACTTTTTTTCTTGGATTGTTTAGTGCTGTCACAAACCATGCTTAGCGATCTGTCCTATCCTATCAGCTGGTGTGTGTAGTGCGGCGGGTGGAATGAGTAGTTTGTACTATACTGTACGTACAGCAGCGAGAACAATGCACCACCAAGTGGAGAACCTGGAGAAGATACCTGCATCTACATTTACTTCTGATTGTTGGACCTGCTTGTTGTTCACAAAGTTGGCTTGTTCCAAGCTTCCAGTTTGTCCAATTGTGATCAAAACAATATAATCTTCACAACAATAACACATGCTAGAGGCGACATATTTCAGGAAGTGCTGCTAAATAGACCAGACGCCATCATCTCTTCCTGACTCCAGTCAAAATACATGGAAATGTTGGAATAACCCTAGTAGTAAACAGAAAGCAAGTTAACTACCTGGAATTTCGACAAGGTCAGCGGTAAGTTAATCATCGGATCGTGTACCCTGATCAACTGTGACATCATGAAAGCCCTGGTAATGTTGCAGCGTTCTCACACCGTTCACTTGAAAACAAAGGACAATGACGTCCTGCTTTGCTCTTGTTGCTAGCTGTAGTGGAAAGATGGGTACCTGGATGTCCCCACCATGCTCTCCGAGTCCTGTGATGCTTGACAGACATTGCTTGGCCTCTCTCACCCCAAGCCTGCAGCCCATAATCTCCATTATTAAAGCCTCTCAGATGTGATGAATGCGTCTGGCTGCGAAGCAGATCATTACCGAAAGCTTCTTGTTCTGGTGATGATGTTTATCACCTGCCATTAAGGGAGCACCAGAAAGACCGCAGCACACCGTCTGTCCACACTTCCTGATCTAGCCGGAGCTGAAAGAATCCTTCAACAGGTATTTTTCGTGTCATTCCAAACAGTACGTCGGTGGATTTCAAAGAGAGATGACTGATGTGTCTATTCAGAGAGGACTCTAGGAGCAGTAGGCATACTGAGCTCTTAAACAGAGAGACTGAGAGAGACACAAACCACTGTTGAACTATGTAAGTCCCTAAGGATCGCAGAGTTAAATCAGAATCAATCACAAATCCCAAACAGGAAGTCGATGTTGTCTCGAGGCAGATGGAAAACAGCGCCTCGGAGCAATGGATGGAACAGAACAGGAGCCAACATCAGCTTCTAATTTCCTGCGACAGGTTGGAGAGTTCTTCCTCAGCCAGGAAGTGTCAGGGAGGAGTCTCGGTTCTCTGAATTCGCTGTAATTGTTAAGCCTGGGCTGTTTGAAAAAGAGTGAGACACATGCCATGGATTCCGCAGTGTTCATGGAAACCAGGCAGCAGATAAAGTGTGTGAGGTGTTCAGGCTGTGAGATGGTTCTGTTGCTAATAACTAGTGAGCCGTCGCATTATGTAGATCTGCGAATGTTTTAGGGTCAAGCAGGTGAGAAATGCCTGACCCATCATATGCAATAGTGAAGAGCCTTGGACTCGATAACCTTCCTTCATGATGGGACAGACAAGCCAATACCCAGGAATGTGATGCTTGTGGACAAGGCAGAGACCAGTTGAAGCATAATTAATAGGAAGCCTGTCAATGTTTCTGGTTCTCGATCGGGGTGGCACTGGATCTGGAGTGTATCCTAGAATCCAACACTGGATTTCTGCGCAGCCAAACCCATCTGAGGGATTTTTAAGGTGAGGGGAAGCCTGAATGTACTGTAGAACCCAGAGGAACACACATTGACACGTTCTCTACCTGAATCAGCAGTAACCTTTTCAGCAATTTGTGTTACTGTAGGTCTTCTGTTGGATCAGACTACATGGGCCACCCTTTGGTATGTCCTGACCACTGCAGACCAGAAATATCCCACAAGAGCTGCAGTTCTGGAGTTGCCCCGAACCATCACATCACCCATCACACTTTCGCCCGTGTCACAGTAGCTACAGTTAAAATATCTTATTACAATTGTGCCTGGAAGTGAGTGGGATATATTGGGCAGCAAGTGTGAACCTTTTGTCCCTAAAGTTGATGTGTTGGAAGCAGAAAAAATGGGCAAGCATAAGGATTTGCTCGAGTTTGACCAGGGCCAAATTGTGATGTCTGGATCAGAGCGACTCCCAAAACTACAGCTCTTGTGGGATGTTCCTGGTCTGCACTGATAAGGACATACCAAAAGTAGAAAACTATTCCAAGAAAGAAAAAAACGGTGAACGGGGAACATGGTCATGGGCAGCCAAAGCTCACTGATGCATATGAGGAGCGACGGCTGGCTCATGTAGACTGATCTGATACAAGAGCTACTGTAGCGCAAATTGCTGACAAGGTTAATGCTGCTTCTGAGAGAAAGGAGTCCGAACACACAAAGTGTCAGACGTAGAATCAGGAACCTACTCTGGCTGATTAGTGTATTTGCCCAGTCTCTTGGGAAGGCCTTGCAATAAATGTTTGAGCATTCTACTGCAAGAGCATTCATGAGACTCGTGAGACAGTGATGTTCTGGATGTTAAGGCGACTCCAGTTCCAGTTCATCCCAAACCACCAATTAACCATCGTTCTCAATTGCACATGAGCTGAAGTTGAGGTTATGGTGGGACGACATATGAGGCGATTGTCTGTAGAAGGTTTACTCAACTTCATCTACAGTAAATGAACACTACGCCTTACTCGAGAACTTGCTAAGGGGTTAAAAACTCTATCACTGATATATCTAAATAGCTCGCCAAGTCAGAGCTTTTTCACCTGTAGGTCCTACTTAGGTTAAAGACTGTATTTATAAAAGCTTAACTCAATCCATGTGTGTTTGCGTCCACACTCGGGCACAGCGTGCATTAGGGTCACGCGCTCTGTAATTGTCTCTCTGCAGATGTTTATAATCAGTTTGAAACATGGATTTGGACCAAATGTGTGAGTTCTTCATCTCGAGCTTATTTTGTCATCTAGAAACTCGCTCGTCTGCCATCGTGTCGCACCCCACAGCGAGGACCTGGCCCACCACGGCTGCTTTAAAAGCCGAAAAGGAACCTGTATTAGAAGCTTTGCAGACTCCAGAGGATTTAAGGTTGATTGAGAGATGTTGTGACTTCGATGGAGCGCCGCCTCCAGTAAATTCAAGCCTTAGATTTTAAGCTGCGATATAAAACCACCTGCCAAACTCAGGCTAAACTTGAACTTCTTCCAACTCGGGCTAAATTGCTCTTATTTACCCTCTCGCTAATTACCCATGACCCTCCTGTGCTCTGAAGCCCTCCTCAGATCGCTGAAGCAGGTTACTCGGCTGACTTTTACTACAAATTTCAGTGGACCTTGGAATTAATTTTGTGAAGTGGAAGGTTATTGTTGGTGCGAAAAAAAAAAAACCCTAATGGACCAGGTAATAACCAGAAGGAAGGAATTAAACACTTGACAGTGTGCGGTTTTGGGGGAAAAAAATCTAATTCAGAGTGTTGAGATTTAAACAGACTTACAGTAGCCCGTTATTTTTCCATAACAGCTTGTTGTGAAGTGTTTTATTCCTCTTATATTACAGCACATTGTTTATTGATCGTCCATTTATTTGATCCGTTAAGACGTACATTTGATATGGAACTTCCATGAGCTCCTGATATCACTTACCTTGTAATTAAAGGTTTACTCTTTCTTTCTTTCTCCCTTTCTCTAACTTCTTTCTTTCTTTTTCTTTATATCTTTCTTCTCTTCCTTTTTTCTCTTTCTCTTTTTTCTTTTTTTGTCTTGCTTTCTCTACCTTCCTCTTTCTTTCTGTCAAATTCTCTTTTTTCTTATTTTCTGATTCTATTTTGCTTTCTCTCCCATTATTTCGCTCCATTTCTTTCTCTTCCTATTTCTTTCTTTCTTTTTCTTCTTCTATTGTGCTCTTTTCTTCCTTCTTTCTTTCTTTATCCTTCTTGATTGCTGTCTTCCTCTTCTTTTACTCTTTTCTCTCTTTCTATTTTCTCTCCCATTCTTTCTGTAACTTTTTCATTCTTTCTGTTGTGCTCTCTTTTCTTTCTCTCACCTCCTTTCTCTTTTTCCTCTCTTGCTTACTGTCTTCTTCCTTCTTTCACTCTCTCATTCTTTCTCTTTCTCTCGCTTTGATCTCTTCTTCTATCCATGCTTTCCCTCTTCTCCCTTTGTTTCTTTTTCTTGCTTTCTCGTAAAGTTAATGCCACAATAAAACAAACATTAAAAACATACACCCAGTGTGTCGTGTTACAGAACGACCAGAAAGTGTCCACTCATCTATCCTGAAGGCTTTCCCATGTCGGAAAACTTTGTGCTACAAAGCGCTGACACTGGAGCCTCCTTCTGTTCGCGCTTAAAGAATGTATAGAATGTCTTCATGAAGAAACGGCAGAGTTTCTACAATTACTGTACACCTGATTTCCAGTTTGTTTTTGGACGTCCACAGTCCCTGTGCAAATAGTTACCATAGAAACAATAACCTATAGAACAGGTGGTGGCGCAAACGCCATCTCTTTTTTTTCTTTTTTTTCCCCCACTTGCCGTAGACTTTGTCACAAAAGACTTTTTTTCCTCTCCCCATAGCATTTTGGGGAAACCTGTTCTTGCATATGACCTTCAGCTCTTTATCCGTTAGTGTGTGAACACCTCAGCAGGAGCGCGGGTGTCGGGTGTCTACCTGCGCATGAAAACTTCTAGCTGAATGGCTGGTTTCTTAGTGATTAACATGGAATCGTGATGTTGTGCCATTAGCAGCCTTTCTCCATGAGTGTGTGTCTGTGTGTGTGTGCATGCTCGGTTTCAGTGCTCACATTCTTACTGGAAGCGCATGAACAGTGGGCCTTTCGATGCTTTCTGTCTTTGTGTCCAATCCCTCTGGACATCTGAAATGCCCCCTTGTGTTAAAAACTGTCTGACGTCAGGCGGAGCCGGTGATATTGTGTAGATTGTGTAGATGTATAGCATCCAGACACAGAACATCGCATCACATCACATCGGAAGGTACTGGTACTTTTTCCTCTCCTCTCTTAACCTGTATACTCTCTCACTAACAGTCTTCATTTTTTCCTCTTGTCTGTCATGAATGGAATTTGCGTGTTTGTGGTGTGGAAACGGCCTCGGTCGGCCCAGTACCCAGCCTCAAACACCACCGTGGGAATCGGTCTTATTATTTTTTTTTTTTTCCTGGCTCAATTTCTAGAGAATCATATATTCTGTACATTAGGAAAAAAAAAAATAAGGCAGTGAAAGTCGAAAGGCAGTGTGTCTTCCTGCGATGGCCGGTGCTGTGGGTGGGCAGCTGTCTCTGTGGTCTTTATTCGAGAGAAATTGCGAGCCGTTCCCAGGCGGATTCGGTTTCCATCTCGTCCCACAGCCTCCTTCCTTCGCGTCCTAATAAGATCGACCTCGCCATCGGCCGCGCTGCGATATCCCGCACCGTACTGGAGCGTACTCGCTGAAACTATACACGCCAGTTTCTCACTCTATGGCCATTAATTCATCTACTGTATAAAACGAATTCCAGTGCCGTGGAAGCTGTTGTACCTGTAGTAGTGCGAACACGGCTCCGTCTCCTGCTTTATATATCTAAGGATAGAGATTCAGGAGCTTAGAAAGGGCAGGTTCACCTCATGTGGCTCGTAATGCCACGCACTGTATGGGTGTGAGCTCGAGACAGAAAAGGTATTTTATGGAATACTTCTCCTCTTCTGAGAGAGAGAGAGAGAGAGAGAGAGAGACAGCATGTTTTACACGTAATGCTGTGAGAATAGGTTTTAAAAAGTGCTTATGGTGCTGTTTTTTTGTTTTGTTTGTTTGTTTATTTATTTTTTTAATGAAAGAGTGAAACTTTGCACACAAGTGCAGTGATGTCAAAGTGTGGAAGGAAACATTGCAGCTTGTTAATGAGCAGCTTGTCAGGACATTTTTACGACATTTATAAAATGAAATTATAAAATGATGTATATTTATGGAAATTTATGATGATTAAATATATATTATCTGCTGATTTCATTCCTTGATTTCATTTTGTTCTAATAAATTTATATGGAACTAGTTGCAGTACCTGTTGTTGACGGTTAAAGAGTTTGTAGAAACAGTTAAAAGGTTGAAGCTAAAAATATTCTGATGATCTTTAATGTAATCAGTGATATTATTATTATTATTATTTCAGGTTGAAGCCCACGTCTGTGTCTGTCTGTCCAACTTATTAATACAAAGAAATCACATTCTGTAAGGTCGAGTATCTCACGAAAATTGATGTTTACACTAAGTTGTACTTCTTTCGTTGTCACACAAATACACTCCCTGTTAAAAAGTAGATCGGATAAAGACAAGGTTTTGTCTTAAAACGATTCCAGCGCGTTAAAATTCACTTCAGCGCTGTTATTTCAGGAAACAAGCTGTTACTCGGGTTGAAGATTTCACACACCTTTGTTGCTTGACTGAATACTGGATTAATTATTAAAGATATTAAGACATCTTTCTCTCAGTTTCTTTTATTTAATATATTAAATAAAATGATTGAATTGCGCCTACTTGTCTAACCTGCAAGTGCGCCATCTTGTGGTGTTCAAGTTAGCAAATATCTGAGCTACAGAGAAATGTGAAGCAAAACAAACATTCTCGGTTAGTTCGCTTTTAATCCAATGTCAACAAACAGCTGTTAGGTTTTACTGAGCTTGCTGGAGAATTTGAGTTCTTCTGGTAACTTTGTCACACTCGCAACTTTCTATTTTTATGCAAATCCCAGGAGCGTACATTAGGTTTTTTGTTTCCGTCTGAAAACTGGTTTGTCTTGTACTATATATTTTTTCTTTACAGCCATGCATACAGTATATTCTCCTGTAATGTTATTTATTCATTAATTTTTAAGTTATATATGGAAATACTGAATGATTTTGTACATAATTATGCAGACATGATAAACATATATAACAAAATTGGTAAATTTGTACAACATATAATATGATGCCTAAGACTTTTGCACAGTACTGTATATATATATTTATATAAAATAATATTTTTTTTATATAAATCTTTTCCTCCGTGAGTGGTCAAATGGTAATATAAAGCCTAGTAGCTGAAGTAGAAGAGAGCTAATGAGAGTTCTCGACTGTGTTATTGTATAACATGCGTGATATATGCGTGACAGAGTATTCAATTCAATAAATTAAAAAATAAATAAATATCTTTATTCATCCCCAGGGGTAAATTGAAGGATTGCAGTGTATAAAAGAAATTAGTGCTAAAATAAACCTGTTGACACTGACACACACTTATCTGAAGCTGTTCAGATCAAAACACGACACACACACATGTTAAAACAAAAACAAGCACACTATACAGTATGTGCTCCCGGCGCCAGTCGCGCGCGCGTCCGTCCCACCGGTGCGGTTCCAGAGCCGTGTTTGTTCAGGTGTGGACCGGTTAGAGAGAGCCACAGAACAGCACAGGGTAGCAGATAACGCTTATTTTTTAATGGGTTCTGCTTTTGGCAGCGCGCGGGGGATTTCACGTGGCGTCTTGTCAGGAGGACAAATCCAGGCTTTAGGGATAACAGACATAACAAAAAGCGAGTCGAAGAAAGCAAAGTGGTGGAGCCTTGTAAGAGTAAGGCTCTGAGGCGTGATGTTGCTGTGCTGCTTTTTTTTTTTTTTTTTTTTTTAAAGGCAGGAAATTCCGTCATCTGCGCCGAATAAAAGGTCTGAAGGAGGTCGTTGTGCGAGACGCGGATGTGTTAGGAAAAGAAGAATAGTGTAACGCTGTGAAGTCTGAATGCACAGCTCTGGTGGAGCGCTGATCTCTGAACCCAGCTGAATAATTACAGCCTTTTATGGGGATTTTTTCTTTTTTTTCTTTTTTAAGTGGTTAATCTTCATGACTGTTCCACAATGCTGGCTTTCATCTGGTGAAAATTGATCTCATTCACAGCTACATTTTTTTCACCAGCGGCCTGTTTGGGTTTTTTCTCCCCGTATAATGCAGGCTCTCGTTGGCATCCTGGTGCCTTTCCTGAGGTTAGGGTGTGTGTGTGTGTGTCACACTGGAATCCATTATGGAGATGGGAATAAAGGGGGAATTTCTAGGTTTTTAATAGTGTGTGTGTGTGTTAATAGGGTGCTGGCCAGGAGAAACTCGGGATTTACATCAAGTCTGTCGTCAAAGGAGGAGCTGCAGACATGGTGAGGACATAAATATACAAAACATGAGCTTCAGTGCTCAGACAGTGACGGGTTTAGGTCATGTGGATAAAATAACACTTTGAGAACGTGTGTGTGTGTGTGTATTACAGGACGGCCGTCTGGCTGCTGGAGATCAGCTGCTCAGCGTGGACGGGAGAAGTCTGGTCGGACTTTCTCAGGAGAGGTATTTTCATAACCTTTTAGTCAAATTCCTGAAGCAGAGTTAAAGCTAAGCCTGTAATATCCTGTCTGTCTGATGGATAAGTCAGGAGTAAAACACTCAGGGGCACGGAGTTATAGGAAAATAATCAACTTAATAACGCGTGGTGCTATGAACACACCTCAGAGTTGATGTTTTGCTGTTTGAGTACATCCTGAAGTCTTTTATTCCTGTTACGCCACAGCAGAAGGTTCGTCTACATTGAAATCGTTCCAGTTTAACTGTTTTCATGGACGTCGATCTGATCAGATGGAGAATAACCCTATAAGAGAAGTAGAAGTAGTACTCGATCAGATCTCGTTAATCAGGAGATGAAAGTAAAGACGGAGTTATTTGTTCTCATAGAGTTTACACCAAATAATGTACATAATCTGCTCGTCACCAAAAATGCGACGAAAGAATGTATTTATTTCAACAAGAGAGAGAGAAGTGCTGGTTTACTGTACATGATGCAATTTTTATTATTGTTATTCTGATTATTAGTGGATTATTATTAACGTCCATGTAAACTCAGCTAATCTGACAGTGATTGTTATTTGTTAAAGAATGACACGTCGTACTTTTTTCATCAGTTTAGAGTTAATATTATGGGAATATTATGAAGCAGTTTAGTTCCAGAAAGTAAATTCGAGTAATATTAAGTTCATATTACTGAGAAACCGCAAAGTGTAAACGACTCGATCCTGAAGACGACAGGAAAGTTATAGTTTAACCTCTAAGTATTACAAAGCACTGGAGACTGCTTCCTTAAATAATAAAAATGTACGTCTACTATGAAACCCCCTGTACAGTAAGCTGTTGCTATGGATACGATATAACGTATTAGATCAAGTGCATTAATGTTTACTTTTGATAATAGAAACCTGAGACCTCTTGACCAATCAGAATTGAGAATTCAGCAAAAGGAATATTTCAGTTGTATAAATTAGGGTCTATATATATTTATACACCCAGGTAAGGGTTTGTTAATGTACTCTTTACCTGAATTTGACCTTTCCTCGTCCTGATGTGTCAGACCATCAGCTTCAGCTTTATTGTTCGCTTATTTCTACAAACACCGGCACATTTCAACTTTAAAAATTACTTTGCCGTTTTTTTTCTTCTTTTTTTTTTTCTTCTTTTTTTTTTTTAGTATAACGTCAGTTTGTCTGTCAGTTCTTGCTCTTGCTCTGTCCTGTCAAAAACAACATCATCCAAGTTGAGGTCGTTGAACTTTCCACCGAAGTGGAGGATTCCTGTCAGATTAAAAGCAGATGGTGTTTACGCTTTCGTAATTGCATTTAAAGTCATAAATCCGAGGAATGTGACACTAGACGCCAACGCGGTTTCATCTCTCGCTTTGAGAAAGTTGACATCTAGCCAGAAGTGAAGTGAAATGTATTCTTTTTTTTTTTTTTACTTTAATTTTCTTTAGAAACGATCTCTACTGCAGTTGGGATCGTCGTTGTTGCCTTTGAATTTCTCGCTGTAATTAATCGAGCGGCGTTTTTGTGTCCGTCAGGGCGGCGGAGCTGATGACCCGAACAGGCTCGGTGGTGACTCTGGAGGTGGCCAGACAGGGCGCTATTTACCACGGCCTGGCCACCCTGCTCAACCAGCCGTCTCCCATGATGCAGCGGGGTAAGAGGGAGCTCTACTGTGAGAGATGTACAGTACTGCTGAGCGTGTTTACGTGTACAGAAAGATGAAATGACTCTAATCAGATTCTATAGAGAGTTTATATACAGATACGTCTCTAATATTAATGTATCACGTAGTACCACTTCTTGGTAAATATATTGATACTTATTTTTTTAAAAAGGCTTTTTACTTTATCATGTTTCATATTTACAAGTACGAGCCAAAGGCAAACCTAATTTGTTTTTGTTTTTTTTATTATAATTATTTGTTTTATAATAATTATTATTTTGTTTATTGAACACAGGTGTAACTTAAGTGTATGATTTTGCAAAATATAATTTCTATTCTGTTCACTTCAAGCATCCCAGCGCTTAATAATTAGTGCTGCACAATTAATCATAGAAAAATTAATGGACCGCAATATGGACCGGTGTAATTATTTAATTACGAATAGACAGGAATTTAGTGAGAGTGTGTTAATAATTTAATAATTACATTTTTTCTATATATATAATTTTGAGCTGATAAATAAATATATAATTGGCAGACATCCTCTTAAGATGATTTGTCCAAATATTTGTTAGGTATACTAAATTTCTAAGGTATACTACATGCTTCATTTAATAGTTAAATATCGCAGTACACGTCAAAATAATCACAGTGTATTTATTTATTTATTTATTTATTTATTTATTTTTTTTATGAAATCATGCAGCACTATTAACAATTGTCCATATTTTTTCATGCAAGTTTGATTTTTTTTTTCTCTCAAAACCAAACACAATTTTCTTCTTCTTTTAAATAATGCTCTAAAGTTGCATGTTTGCGCGCATCTTTAAATGTGTGCTGTATAACCTGACCAGTATTATGTTTTTTCTATGTATTTAAAAATTGCAAAATATTACATTTTATCTTGAAAATAGTCATAAAGATAAACTCAGTCTTCCTATTTATAACATTACAATAAAGAAAATCTATTATTACTGAAATACTAATAGAAGAAGAACATTTAAATCATGTCTTATAATATGTTGAATAATCTTTTGATTGATTATTATTATTTTGCGTGTGTGTGTGTGTGTGTGTGTGTGTGTGTGTGTGTGTGTGTAACCCCTCAGCGTCGGACCGGGCCCGCATGGATAAAGGCAAAACCAGGCCGAAGAGCGAGGGCTTCGAGCTCTACAACAACTCTGTGCAGAACGGCTCTCCGCAGAGCCCACAGGGGAACTGGGACACGTACCCCGAGCAGAAGAGGGACGAGAGGCTGCTGAAGAACCGCGCAGATCACCGCTCCAGCCCCAACGTCGCCAGTGAGTAACCAGAAACAGTGTTTCACGGTGAAACCATAACATGAACAGTTCTACCTGGACAAAATGTAAAAATACTCCCAAAAAAGTTAAAAATAACATTATATTTAATATTTAGGTCTCTACGGAATGATATTTGTAGAAATGGTTATAAATTTCCTGGTACTAGTTTGTGTGTGTAAGGTGCCGGCGGGTGTCGAGTAGCAGAAACGCTGTATAAATGTCAGTATAAGTCGTGTAAGAGTCAGACGGTACTGTAGCACTACAAAGTTATCGTTTAGATATTTAAATACTTCTTTAAAGAAAACGTGAAAAAAATACCGAGTTTATTATTTTCTGAAAGCCATGGCAGCTGCTAACATTTTCTATTAACCCTACAGTATTTACGTTTATATAATATTTGTTGCCTTCTTGCAGATCAGCCCCAGAGTCCAGGGGGGAAACCCGTGTACCCGGGAGCGCCGGGTAAAATCACCTCCGTCTCCACGGGCAACCTGTGTCCTGATGTGAGTGAACACCATTAAACACCGATGAACACCGTTAAATGTATTCAAGCCGCATTTGTTATGGAAAACACCATTAAACACTTTACGCACATTTGCACACTATTTAAACACCACTAAACACATTTAAACACAAGTAAAGACATTTTAACACCATTAAACACTATGTAAACACCATTAACTACTATTAAACCAATATATAAAAACCAATAAACACATTCTACCACTATTAAGCATTTTTACACACAAATACACAATTACACCTATTTAAACACATTAAACACATTTACACACTTTCTAAAAACACTTGTTAAACATATTTAAACACCAGTAAACACATTACACACCATTTAACACATTTAAATGTTGTTTATTTGGGTAAAACAGCATTAAACATATTTGCCATTAAATCGTATTAAAAATATTTAAACAAACACTTAAATATTATTAAACATATTTCTATTCCTACACTATTAAATACAGTTCAACACCAGTTCACCAGTTTAAAGTTAACACTTTAACTTTAAACCTATTTAAGCACATTTACACACGAATCAAATACAATTTAAACACCAGTAAACACTGTTAAACTTTTTAATACTCTTAAATGCCTTTTAATGAGGTTAAAACTATTAAACACAAATCATTTTAAATAACTTAAGCACGTTTGAATGTGTCACAGTTAAACACCATTAATACACATTTGCATATCTAAACACTGTTTAAACACATTTACGCATGTTTAAATACATTTAAACCCATTTTCCCATGATTAAACACAATTTAAAACATTTAAATCCCTTTTTTTAAGGTAAAACACCATTAAACATATTTAAACACTATTCAACAGATTTAAGAGCAATTAAACATCAGTAAACAAACTTACATACTATCTAGACACCATTTAACATATTTGAACCACAGTAAACACATTCACACACTGTTTAAACACCACTAAACACAATTAAACACCATTAAACACACGACCATTAACCTACATTCAACTCGAGTCGCTTTCGCAGCGTTTTAATACTCAACAGCTGGTTCAGAATATATCGCGCGGCGTTGGTAGAAAAAGTAATGTTTCACTTTCTTTTAAATCTCCTGCTCGAGTGTAAATCCGTCCTCCTCCGAGCTCAATCTGTGACATCACAAACCACTTTGGACCAATCACATCCGATATGCAAATGAGTAGTGTATGATGTCACACAGAGTCTACGTACAAAACTCAATGTTTAACTCCAGTTGAAAAATAAATGCATATTTTACAAAGTTTATTTGTACAGCTAATCTCTGATGATGGCGTTTTCTTTAACAACTAAAAAGCTCCCTGACTGTTAAAAGTTTTGGCACCCCAGCCCTAGGTCATTTTCTGTTTTTATGACCCTGCTTTGATGTTCGGTGAGGCGAAACAGAGCACTTAAAAAAAAAATTCACTGAAGCCGCCACAGCTTGTTCTCTTGTCGATGTCATCTGTTTTCAATCCGATCATCAGAAGTTTGAAAATCCTCTTGTTAATTCGCGTGTCTCCGTCTGGAAAGCCGTATTAGACTCAGAAACAAGACACGTACATAGCTGTGTTCACTTTTAATCAAGTTTCCAACCACTGTGTCTGATTAAGTAACTAGCTCTGGCTGTGTTCTCTCTCTCACACACATGTATATACACACACACGCACACACACACACTGGTTTCTCTGAGCAGAACAGTTATTAGTCGCTCTGTAAACCAAACACTACAGGAAGTGCTCTGTTTTCATTAAATGTGGTTCTGCTGGTGGAGCCATCTGGATCAGAGCTGCATCTTCAAAGCCCAGCTCGTAATCACCGTTAAACCGTTCTGTCGTTCTTATTAGGAGGAGCCGTCCCCGCCTCGTCCGGAGGCGTACCCCATCCCTACGCAGACCTACCCCAGGGACTACTTCACCTTCCCAGCCTCCAAATCTCAGGACAGGATGGGACCAGGACCCGGGCAGGTCTGGCAGGGCGGCGAGCCCGAGCTTCTTCCTCCCATGGACGAGCATCTCCATAACAACATGGCTATGCAGGTTAGCCAGGACAGCGTGTGCACGCAGACCAATGTGTTTTCTAGGGATGTAACCGAATACGAATGTGTTTTCTAAACAGATATAAATAATGGGCATTCTTGTTTTTGTTTTTTTTTCTTTATGGAAAGCTTTGCAAAAATGTTCACAGGTGAAACTGCATTGGGACTCAGATATGGAGGTTTTTACAAATAATGGGAAATGAAAATCAGTTGGGAGCAAAAACCCAAGCAAAGCAATTCGTTTACTTATCCAAAGTTTTTATTAAAGGTCCCATATTTCTTTAAAAAGTCTCAGTGTGACCCAAAAGTATGTTTTAATGCCCCAGCTGGGATACTCCTCAAATTCTCAAACTTCCTGATGTTCCACTCCTCCTCCAAACACCTTGTTTCAGTATCTATGTAAAAGAGCTACCGTCGAGCCACGCCCATCAGCAGCCTGAGGGATGGTATCTTCGTAAATGAGGTCACATTAGGGTCCAAATCTAATTTGCTTGTTTAAGCCCTGACCAATAAAAAAATGGGAAAAGGAGCAAACAAAAAGCAGGGATTTTTTTTTTCCAGTTTTTGTTTATCCACACAAACAAACACACCCATCCAAATGTCTAAAAAAATAAGAAGTTCATTTTGCATAATAGGTCTCCTTTAATGTTCCAGTTTATTTATATATTTCTAAATATTATAAATATAGTCACAAGTGATGTCTCTCTCAGACCTCTCACAAAGTTTGAATGATGAAGCTTAGGCCACACCCATTAAGAAAATTTCCAATTAAGATACAAATCACTAAACAGGCACACCGAAGAAGAAAAACCTTTAGGGATTTTTATATATTTAGGCTTTAAATGTTAAATAAGCCTTATATTTGTGTGTGTTTCAGCGGGTAGCACGCTCTCAGGAGGAGCTGTGTGACGTGCCCACTAGATACCCCGGCGATCGAGTGCGGCAGGACGACCTGCTCCACCTGCAGCAGCAGCAGCGTGAAGCAGAGTACCAGCGCGGTGGAGATCCCTGGAACCACCACGTCTCCTCCTCTGTGGAGTCCAGCACCTCCAGCCAGGAGCACCTCAACTACCCCATGTCCACTTCCAGCAAAGGCCAGAGCAACCACAAGAGCGGCGCCGGCCGCTGGAAGACCCCCGGCGCACCCGGCGCCCCGGTCGGCGCGCCCCAGCCGTCACGTACGGACCTGCCCCCACCTCCTCCTCCACCTCCACCTGCGATCTACGACTACGATCCGCAGACTGACCTGCCCCTACCCCCGCCTCCGTCAGTGACCCAGCAGCAAGCCGCGGTCGACCGCAAGAAACGGGAAGAGCAGCAGCGCTGGTATGAGAAGGAGAAGGCGCGGCTGGACGAGGAGCGCGAGCGCAAGAAGAGGGAGCAGGAGAGGAAGCTGGGGCAGATCCGCAACCCTGCAATGCCTCCACCTGTCCTGCACAACAACACCCAGCACCAGCCGATGCCCCCACCTCAACAGATCCCTCAACCGTACCTGCCCCCGGCTCAGCCGCCCCAAACACAACAACTTCCCCGCCCTGAGAAGCTGCCCACTCTTCCTCGAGCTCCTCCTCCTCCCGCTCCTCAGGACACGGTGATCCGGGACATGCAGCCTCAGCAACAGCCGCGCACCATCGAGAGACGCGACCTGCAGTACATCACCATCAGCAAGGAGGAGCTGTCCGCGGCCGACAGCCTGTCCCCCGACCCGTGGAAGAGGGACGCCCGGGAGAAACTGGAGAAGCAGCAGCAGCTGCACATCGTCGACTTGCTCGACAGAGAGATCCAGGAGCTTCAGGCCAAGCCGGAGCGCACGGCCGAGGAGAGCGACCGCCTGCGCAAGCTCATGCTGGAGTGGCAGTTCCAGAAGAGGCTGCAGGAGTCCAAGCAGAACGAGGAGGACGAGGAAGAGGAGGACGACGAAGACGTCGACACGGTGCTGATCATGCAGAGGCTGGAGGCTGAGAAGAGAGCACGGGTGAGGTCACCGTGACGGAGATCAGGATGTAGATAGTGTTACCTATGAATAGCTTAGCGATAGATGGAGGCAGGAGTGTTGTAAGGGTACGTGCACAATAAAGGCCCATTCGCTGCTCATATTCGTTTTAATTTTTCGGGAAAAAGTGACCACCTGCGCAGAACCTAAAATGTTCCAGATAGTCGTATCGACGTCTGAGCTCAAAGTGCATCATTATGCAAAGAAACATCACTTCATATGTCTTTGAATTCGACAGCTCCAGGGTCCTGATTTCATTCCTGTGCTCAAGTTACTCTCAGGGTGTGTTTCACACCAGTTCTCGCTCACGTCAGTGTGGGTTTCCCCTGGTTTTCTTCCACTACCTTGTAGCATGCCAGTATTTTCACTGGCTAAGATAAATTGCCCCTAAAATAAGTAAATGAGTGTGTGCGCTTCACGTTTAGCATAGACTCCAAATCTAACACCATTAAACTTACGGCTAAAACACGGTACCAGTGCTAAAAAAAAGTGTCTGACGCTACAGTAGGTAAAAAAGTAATTTTTAGACAGGATCATATAACAGCATCTTTCATAATACTTAATGCTTCTTATCTCCTGATCCATGCTTCATGTTTTTGTAAATATGCTACACATTTATATTTTCATCAGATGAAAAGAAACACGTTTGCTAAATACAATTTCATTCCCTTTTATGTTTTAGAATCCGGAACTTTTTTGAATTCAAATCTTTCAACGATCTTAACTGTCATTCAGATGAAACTCGTCGATTTAGATTTCACATGAAAAGACATAAACCTGAAAAAGTGTATTATTCTAAAATGCTAAATTGTTAAGATACTGCAACAAGAATTTGACATGGTTACGGACACTACAGATTTTTTGCTTTTTAACCTTTTACAAAATAAATAAATTTAAGAGTTTTTATATGTCATATGCCTCTAGAAACTTACATTAATTTTAATATCAATACTCATGAATTTTTGGGGCTCATATAAAAGCATCTCTCCAAAACAGCTGAAGTTAGCAACTTGAAATGTTTATTGGAGCGAGATTGGTCGCTTCCATGTTGCATAAACTTCAGAAGTAGCTTCTTAGGCCACACATTTGTATTGTATTATATGTATAACATAAAATAAATTAAATCAGCACCGGTACTGTGTTTTGTCCGTCAATATAGCACGTTATAATCCTGACCAAACAGAGGACACGTTCACATTCAGGCCCTTTCATGAGCTTGAAAATAAATTATAATTGGAGTCTAACTTAACCAAAAAAAAAAGTTTAGCATATAGTAATATTAAAAATTGCAATATGTTGTGCGGCCCAGATAGCTAGCCAGCTAACATGATCGTAAGCATTGCACTACTAATCCTCTTATTTGCGCCTCTCGCAGTGTGCACGTACCCATGTGTTAGCTTGCAAGCGTTAGTTTTGCACCTTCATGCATGTAACCTGGAGCTGAATGCAGTCCAGACTGAAAACGAAATCTTTTTAAGGTTTATTTTTTTGTTGTTATTATTGCTATAGTTAAGTTTTCAGCGTTAGGATGAATGTTTTTTTATTTTTTAATTGGTATTTTATTTATAATTGTTGTTTTTTTTGCGATGTGCACATGCACCATGCTTATGTCATTGCTTTGCCATGCTGAGCTGCTGATTCCCGCTGCACTAGCGAGAGGGGGAGGGGTTTCCAGGCTGCCGGATGTCAGTCAAGCACCGCCCCGCCCCCTGAAACCCATGCTTCATCTCCTCACGAAGCGCCACGACATCTCTGATTTACTTTCACCAAGAAGTCTAACTCATCATAGTCCTTCAGTCTGATCTAATCCTGATTAGCTAAACCAGTACTCACTGGGACGAAGGACTCCTAACCAGACACGGCCATTATTTAATGACCTCCTCGTTAAGGACTCTGTCTCGAGCTAGTTCCTCTGAAATCTGCTGAATTGGCTAGAAGTTCTCAGCAATCGTCTCGTTTAAAGCTTTTGAATTCCTAAATACATTTATTTATTTATTTTTTAATCTACAGTATGTGGCGTTTTAGCGTGTTTTAAATCAAGGCAAGAATTTCAACTTGTCTTTTTGTAAAGAAAAGAGACACAATGAAAAACCTCCAGCGTGTTAAGAAGGTTAAAGGCAGTTGTTGAAGATGAAGCTGATGAGTTGAGCAACAGCGCTAAAATATGCAACAATGATTAGCGAGTTGTTTTACGACACCCGGGGCGTCTCCGGGCTTAGTCGAACCAGGTCTAGATTGAACCGTAAACCTTTTAGAGACGAGAAATAGACATTGGAGACTTAAACCTTTCTAGGAAATGTTTTTCTAGGAAATGTTCCTTCTTCCTGGAGAAGAGCAAAAGTCTTTGTATTACGGTATGTATTAGCGTATCACGGCTTTGTACTTTCGAAACTCCAAGTCGAGGCACTTCCTGGTTCACTTTGAGCGCCGCAGATACTCTGTATAAACACATCGTATGGATTAAAAGGTTGAAACGTACGGATTGAAACACTTTAAGGATAGTAATCAGTGACTAGGTCGCGTAGTGCAGTGGAGTCGGAGCTAACCAGTGTCATTTTTTTAAAGTGATGCCACTAATGTTACTGTATAACAGCTAGTAAAGACAGTTTCCTCTATGAGACGCAAGCGGAACGGATAGCGCCGTCCTTGGGGTGTCTTACGCCATGGTCATGGTGGAGACCCCTTCCAAAAATGTTTAAAGAAATCTCTGTACAGATAAGGTGTAGCACATAAGGTGCAGTCCTGTGGTTTAACACGTCCTGAAAGCCTTATTCCTGCAGCTGACGTGTCCTGGAAGCTGCACAGACGGACACACCCACTCCACCGTACCTCCTGTGGTGGCCGCCAGAGTCCGATATTTTCCCTTCTATGGTCAGCCGAGCGCTGTGTTTGAAGAGAAAATATTCCTGATGTTTTCCTGGAGTAGGAGACGATGTTGGAATGATGGTTGCATTCCCAGCGAGGGCCAGTTTCGTTCCAGCGTGTGTTTTTCCCGGCGAGGAAGCATGCCGCGGGCGCTAATCAATCCCACGCTGCCCAGGAATGTCACTGGCAGCTCTGCGGCAGCGGCGGCGAAAAAGTTTTCACTTTTATCCTCTCTTCCCCTTACACTACCACCTCCTCTTCCTACTTTCTATTTATTTATTTATTTTTTAATATTCTTTCTCGCAACTTGTAATTCCTGCTCTTCCTGCGCTCTTCTTGATGGTTTATTTCTTCTTCTTCTTCTTCTTCTTCTCCTCCTCCTCTTCTCTTCTTCCTCCTCCTCCTTCCTCTTCCTCACCACAGCAGACTGCTGTCCCAGCAATCTCTGTTCTAGACTTGGTACGTTCTCTCGATCTTAATGACACTCTCTTCCTGTTTCTTCCGACTCCACCCGTGTCTCCTCTCCGCTCCATCTCTTCCCCCCCGTCATGTGGTCGTCTGGTTTCGCACTACTCTCTCTTTCGGGGGCTTTTATATCACATAATATAACATAACATATATATATAACGGGAAGGGGGAGCTTCCACAGGGAATCCATCCTGGGCTGTGCGTCGCTCTCGTTCTTTTTTTTATTATTTATTTTGTTGGATAAACCTGATGATTAACCTTTTAAATTTGCTTTGGTTAACATGAATAATTGTTAAGATCCTGAATGACACGATCCGATCTAAATAACAATTTAAAAAAAAAAAAAAGAGGGGTGCCTGCTCCTGCTCCTGGAGAGCTGGGTTTGGGAAGCTCTGTGGATTTCCGAAGCTCTCGTTTCAGTGTGGTTGGACGTGAGAAGGGAGGGCTGGTTGGTGCATGATCTATTGGCCCCCTCTCTCTCTCTCTCCTGCAGCGTGAGCCTGGACGCATGCTCAGGTTGCCGCCTCACGCCTCTCTCTCTTTTTCTCTTTCTCTCTCTCTCTTGGCCTTTATCTCTCCTCTCAGCTTTGTCCATACTGCTGTGCTCCTCATCTGTGCCGTGCTCTTTTCCCTTTCAGGGTGTCGTTGCCTTACACGGTCTACGTGTCTGAAACGTGTCTGTGATTGTTCTTGTGATCAGTGAGTGTTAACGTACAGTTCCTGCATGTACAATGTGTAAAACTCATGTCGGGAGTCACAGTTCAGTGTCCAGTTCAGTGTTTTATATCGGTGCATGTGTGACTGCTGTGTGTGTGTTTGTGTGTGTGTGTGATGTGACCAACTGTCCTAGTAGTGGCACAATTATTTACCCAGGTGACATTTTTACAGAATAAAGAGTGTGTGCTAATTCGACTATCCACTGCTAATCGACCGCTTGTACGTTCATCCGGGAGCCGTTTAAAACGTGTTTGTTTGTTTTTTTGCATTTTGTGTAAGATTTAAGTGAAGGCGTAGCACCGCGGGTCCCAAGAATGTTAGCAAGAATGTTAGCAAGGAGAAAACGGAGCCGCTTTCAGTTCGGTTTTTAAAGCAGCCGGTGCCGAAAGGAATCATGATTTAAGCTTAAGTGAGGTTTAATGTCTGTTTATTTCATATTTTACTTCATTTACATTTTTTTTTCTAAATGTTTTGATTGTTTTTATATGCAAAAATGTGATTATAGTGTTGGAAATGGGTAACATTGGTCTTATGTTTGGGCGGATTATCTGCATTTACATTATTTCCTATGGAACAATGCGTTTCACAATAAGAAATTTCGCCTTAAGGACTCGCCTCCGGAACGGATTAAATTCATATGTCGAGGCTGAATGTTTCAGACGGTACGGATGAGACTTGGGTCAGCCGATACGATATCATCACGATACCCAAGTGCAGATTCAATTTAATTAGCTTTTTTATTTTTCCCCCGATTCAATATTAAATGTTTTCTCAACTCTGAACAAAATTAGCAAATAATTTGCTCCAATGTGAGTGCACCACCTGCAGGATCATAGAGGAACTACAGCGTTTTACCACCTCAAATGCAAACGTATGCAAGTAAATAAAAAGATTTTTTTTTTTTTTGAAAAATCACTTCTGGATTCAGATTCACGTGGAAATACGCATTTTAAAAAAAATTTGTCCACCGTCGATGTTCTGTTTTGGTGGTTTGAACACATCGAGTTTGTAGCCGTCTCATCAGCTAAGAATAGCCTGATAAGAGAAAAAAAATCTGACTCCGCCCACTTTCCTATAACCTCTACCATTACAACTATTTGATGTTGATGTAACTGAGAGACGATGCAACTAAATAACAGAAGGCATTTGGTTTTACTCGGTGTGAGCGCAGGGTAAGTAGGAAAAAAAAAACAAGCGTCTAAACCATCAAAACCGTTTATATTCCCTAATAACCCTGCGCGGTGATTTAACACGTCAGCGGCCTCAAGTCCAAAACAACTGTAGCGTGTTTACAGCCTTTCAGGTTTTCCCTTTTTGCATCGGCTTTAAGATCCCTAATTACAGGAGGATCGTCATGTAATTGAGAACCGTTTGGTCTGAGATATTTTAATCAAACTGCCCATTTTCATGTTGTGTTTTTCATCTTAGTCTTTAAACGAAGGAAAGCGCTAACCAGACTGGTCGTCTGGGCCAATTATGTCTAAGAGGATGCTTTTTTTATTTTTTAACACACAAAAGCCAAACGAGTTGTGTTTGTGTGAGTGTGTGTACACACCGAGTATACACTTTCTCCAGCCTCAAACAGCTGCAGACTCTGAGTCAGAAAATTTCCAACTTCTCATGAAGTCAATAAAAAACATTTTAAACCTGAGGTGCCGCATTAAAAACAAAGAAAAAGAAAAACAATCTGTCTTGAGTAGGACTTAACAGAATTAAATCCAGTGAAAAGACGAGCGTTCAAGTCAAACCAGGACTTGTGCGGAAATTTCTGGTGACCGAAGTTGAAAAACAGATTGGCGTTTACAGAACACATTAAGCACAGTACGGTGATGAGACTTTTGGCCACAGTAAAAAAAATAATAATAATAATTTACCCCTGACCTCGCTCCAAGACATTTCCACATGTTGAAGAGTTCTGTTAAAGGAGTTCCCGGGAGGCTGGCGTTTCAGACATGAATCAGACACGTGGTCCTGGACCCGATCATGGACCCGGTGTCCTGAGAAAACTTTCTACCTTGATGGTGTCCAAGCACTAGTGAGACACTGGGATAAGTGCATTAGTGTAGCAGAGGAAATAAATATAGAGAAATAAACAGAGTTTTTTTTATAATTTAACGTTTTGAATTACGCACAAACAAAAGTCTCAGTTTGACTCGAACGCCCCTCGTATGAATCACAAGCAACATAATCAGAAGTTAAAAGAAGATAAAAGGAATTAAACATTATCAAAGGGCACCATTGAAACATTTTTCTCGATTTGATTTAAATTTATTTCAGTTATTATTTGAAGTGCATCAGTCATACATACATTCAAACTATTTTTAAAAAGTACTAATAAAACAAAACTTCTTCGTACTTCTTAACATGTATTTAATTTCCTGTTTGAGTAAAAGTTGCTGGATATTCGAACACACACACACACACACACCCGAGCACAGCACCCGAAGCAATGACGGGACAATTTTTTTGTTTGTCATTCATAATTAATGTGCCACTACCAGGACCGGAACAAACACTCATGTTGAGGTTTTACACACTGTCCTATGCTCATCTTATGTGTGTGTGTGTGTGTGTGTGTGCCTCATCAGCTGCAGGACGAGGAGCGGAGGCGGAAGCAGCAGCTCGAGGAGATCCGTAAGCGCGAGGCAGAGGAACGGGCCAGGCAGGAGGAGGAGAGACGCCGGAGAGAAGAGGAGCGAGCCAGACGAGAGACTGACGAGAAGGTACACCAGGCTGAGTGACCTGAGACAGAGAGAGAGAGAGAGAGAGCGCTCGACACTCTGGAGAGTCACGCTCAACACGCAGTGCCTCGACTACGCTGTGTCTAGTACAGAGTTGTTTTAAATCATGGTCGAGGGACGGAGGAGTTCAGGAGAAGAGCACAGTGTCCTGTATTGTACATTTAAGAACAGATGATGATCTTTATTTACATTTTTTTTAGGTTGATGTTGAGTCTCGTGTCGTTACTAAAAGCTCTGCGACACTAAGATTAGGTTATATTCATATGATAAAGAGTGAAATCTATACACCACTGACTGGTGAGTGCACGTCATCACTACTAAAAACACCTAAAACCTGTTACACGCTGTAAGTAAACAATCCCAACGTTACAAACCCGAATACGGACCCCTAAACCCGTACACGCGCAGGAGTAAACGAACGATGAAACGTTTCCTGTTGATCTTAAATGGCAGTTTTAACACAGTGAAATAATATCGACCACTTTGTTGAATATTTCACTTGTACACCATAATGTACTATAATTTGTACATGATTTCAACACATATAGACCGGAAATAGTGCACTTTACGGCGAAACACAAGCAGTAGTAAAAGGAAGAAGGAAAAAAAAAACAGAATGTAATCAAGTCATTATAACTTGTATAAATGAATACTGCAGATGATGCTACGTAGAAGAACAGAGTGCAAACTGGCAATTCAGGAAAAAAGAAAAGAAAAAGAAGCTCTTGTTGCTCTTTTTTCAGCATAGAAACTCCTAAATTTAGACTTTTTTTTCCATTGTGTAAGAAATAATTATTTGTTAATTGTTGCTTAAAAAAAAATCCCCGATACTATATCATCACGATACCTATGTGCCGATTCGATCTGTGTTGCGATTGTGTCTTTTTTTTTGTTTAGATTTCTTTCAATTCTAAATAAATGTAGCTTATAATTCACTCCTATCACACTGGACGCTGTGCTGCCTGCTAATCTGTGAGGAATAGTTTACAGTGCGCCACCTGCTGTAGGTGTAAACGGGAATGGCGACATTTTACCACCTGAGATACAAACGTATCCAAATGAATAATAAGAAAATAAATAAAAATCGACATGAGTTGCCACGGAAAAGAATCGTGATATAATAACCGAATCGAACCGAATTTTTCCAACATCGCTAGTATGCAGTTAGATAACATGGTTGGGGGGTAGCTTAGGTAGGGGAAGCTTAACGTTTAAGCTGTTGGACGACTGATTGGAAGGTCCCAGGTTCAAACCCCAGCACCACCATCACTGTTGGGGGCCCTTGAGCGAGGCCCCTAACCCTCAACTGCTCAGATGTATAGTATAATGAGATAAAAATGTGAGTCTCGAAGGGCGTCTGCTAAATATGCCGTAAATGTAACGTTAAGCTCGAACGGATAGCTAGCTAGCGAACTTTGGTTTTACAAAACCATGTGTTTAAATTAACAGTTTAATAGTTTAAAAAACTATTTTCGAAATCAAGATCAACACTGAACAAAGTGAGGACTTTGTTTAGTCTCCAGTCTTATAGTTCGCACCTGTTTCGAAAAATGTCTAACATGACAGTGACTTTAATCTGACTCTGTAATATAGTGGTGGTTTATCTCAGTAGGGACCCTGTGGACAAAAAAATAACGCACCACAATGTTATGTATCATCATTTCAATATTAACGCTGAGCTTTATTATTATTTGACCCGTATCGGTGGAGAAACATTTCAGCAGGAATGTAGAAGTTTTGACCTGTTGTTCGCTCAGTCTGTGCAGCACCTCCGTGTTACAACTCCACCGTCTCAAACTGCCTCTGAAATGTTCCACTGGGACATTAAATCTCCCAGCGGTCTGAACGTCCGTCCGTCCGCTCCACTAGTGCGTAGTGAGAACCTCGTCTCTCAGTGTGTGTGTCCGTGTCTGTGCGTCACCTTCAGACCGCTGGGAATTTGAAAACCCAGTTCTAATGTCCAATTGCATGTCCTCATGGTGTGTTTCTGAGTGTCCCCACCAAAAAAAGAAAACATGCATGAGTCATTTGTCTGTTTTTTTATTTTATTTTATTTTTTTTTATAGCGTCTGACATTTCCATTGAGAAACCATCGTCATTTCACGGGCGTAGTTAGGAACAGCCCGTCCCAGTCACACCATCAGTGACGTCTGCATCGCACATTAACCCAGGGTCATCTACTGTATGTACAGACACCAGAGCAGCTTTTCCCGTGAAAACCTTCAAAATGCCAGCCAGATCCTGAGACGTAAACATCACCCGCTCACATCTGTAAAAAAAAAAAAAAAAAACCTAATTTAAGTACTTTAGCAGCACCAGTATTTGTGCTCATTATTCTGGCGCCTCCTAGTGGACCCAGTACAAAAAAAATAAAAAAACATTTATATTCTTAGGACTGCAGGAAATGTGAATCATATTTACGCAGCGTGATGAATAATATATTATTAGGTCATATTCTACAAGAGGTATTATTAGCAGTTACTAAGAAGACTTTTTTATTGTCAGTTTCCATCACACTGATTTTTATGACATATCCATTTACGCAGATAATAATAATAATAATAATAATAATCTGCCAATAAGATTGAGGCTAGTGTTAAGTTTAATGCTGTATTCCATTGTACTGTAAGCGCTTAAAAGTCACGCCGGATCCTCCACCCTCTTGACTAAAGAGTTTGGAAGTGAAGATGTGGCGTTCGAGACCGTCTGCATTTTCAGCACTTGATACTCTAATTGGACATTAAAAGTTTAGCGGGCGTTACTCAGGCCCTCGTCCAGTGCTCATGGGTTTTGTTGATGTTTCATATAATACACCCACTTTGACTTCCTTATCACTGTACAATGGGATGCAGCATGACTCCATGTTGTTATGGAGCGCTCAGACGTTCATAGGAAATCACGAGTTCCTGCCTCAGATCACGAGCGGATCAGGTAGATGAGCAGGCAGAGGTCATGGCGAGGCCAGCCGAGGCGGCTCTAACTGGCTGTTCCCCTATTCCCCTCAGAGGAGACAGGAGGAGGAGTACTACACCCGCCTGGAGGCGGAGAGGCGCCGGCAGCACGAGGAGGCCGAGCGCAAGCTGCTGTCGCCAGACGATCCTGGTCTGTACAGACCTCCTCTCCCACGGGACTACCAGCCCCCCCCTCCTGCCACTAACACCAACACCAACACCACCAACCCTCCTCCGACCCCGCCTCAGAGAAACACCTCGTACCTCAAAACCCAGGTCGTCTCCCCCGACACCTTATACACTGCCAAGTTTGTCTCGTACAATGACGAGGAGGAGGAGGAGGAGGAGGGGGAGGAGGATGATGCAGGCTTAGCAGGTCAGGTTAAGCTCTCAGCTACGCGGAAGTCCTACGGCGACCTTGTTCCCGCCCAAAAGCCCGCGCCGCCGCCCGCTGTGCGCAAGCCGCGCCCCGTCTCCGACGGCATCTTTCTGTCCAGCTCCTTCCAGCTGCCTGCAGACGCCAATGCCAACAGTACTGCGCCCAAACCGGGGCAAGCCCCTCCCCCTCCCACCAAACCAAAAGGTAGAGACGCCACGGAGAGATGAGGGGCCACGTGCGCGCCTGCACCTCCTCCGTTCTTATTAGTGCATTCCCGTTCATGTTTGTTTTTGTTTTTTTCCTGTTTCTCTTTCCCAGACGAGATGTAATTATCTCAATAAGTTCTTCCTCCTCTTTATGTCAATTCCGTAGACCTCCTTTATAGTCACCTCCTTTATTTTCGTCTTTCTCGTTTCCTCGTCCCACCTTCGGCAGAAAATCTGATTTAAAAATTTGTTTTAATTTTTTTTTTGATCACCTACCCAAATTTCCTCTTGTCCTCCTAAGTTCCTCTTCCTCCAATCATCCTAGCGGTATAAAAGCGATCGATAAATTCCCAGTGATTCACCCTGTGGTCTAAATTCACTCCGGAGTACTGTTGGTTTTGCTGGCCGTCCCGCGTGCGTGCGCGTGTGTGTGTATGCGTGTGAGTGTGTATGCGCGTGTGTGTGGTTTGCTTTGGGGAAGGCTCACGCCTCCGCAGACTCCTGCTCGACCGCTATCGGCTTAGCGGAATGAGACACTGGCTTCTTGTCACTGGCTGTGTTTCGGATGCACCGGAGGAAGCCGCCCTCCACAGACTACTTCTGCACACTTGGCAAAGGGGGAAATGATCTGTCGAATGAGGCACACGCACACACATGGCTGTTTAAAGATGCATTTGACTCTCAATTGAATAAACATGAAGTACAGCGGTACCTCGGCGTACGAGCGATCTCGCCTTGTGAATTTCCGGCTTAGGAACTGAAATTTTGCAAGAAATTTTCCTCGGCGTACAGAGCGTTTTTTGTCATATGAGCGACCGAGCCAGCTGCACGCACATCCGGTAGCCGATTGTTGTAACTTGTTTGCGTCAAAAGCGAGTTTACACTTCTTTTTTTTTTTTTGGCATTTTGTGCGAGATTTAGTGAAGACATGCGTAGCACCGCGGGTGCCAAGAATGTTATCAAGGACGGTAGCAAGAAGAAAAGGGAGTCGCTTTCAATTTGGTTTTTAAGGCAGCCGGTGCCGAGAGGAATCATAAATTAAGTTTAAGTAGTTCTTTTTTTTTTTTAAGTTTAAATACGATTTTAGTGTTGGAAATCGGTAATATTGGTAATATTTTATGGGCGGCTGGAACGGATTATCTGAGTTTACATTACATCCTTTGGGAAATTGTGCTTTATGATACAAACTCGCCTCCGGTACGGATTAAATCATATGCCGAAGTACCGCTGTACATTAAGATTTATTAACAAGTCCCTGAACTGCTGGGGAAAGTTAAGGGATATTTTTTATTATCCCTTCAGCTCTGTGCAAAAAAAAAAATACAGCAAAAGGTTTAAGCAGCCACCAAACACAAAACGTTGCATCCCGGATTAACACAGATGCCCAGTGTATTTGAGCTTGCATGCAACTTCATATTTGCTCCCCCCCACCCACCCAAGTGGGACCTGCTGCGATCTGAAGTGCCATTTGTTTCTAATGAAGGGAACAAATCACTAACCTCGCTTCTTGATCCAACAAATAAATAATTAAACCGTTCCCGCTGTGGCAGCATCGCTCCCCGCTCAGACTGACCAGATTAATCCCTGCTGCGTATCCGTCGCCGGTTTCTGCCCGCTTGCGCTTTGCTCAGCTCGCTTCTGCTCTGCTCTTCTAAATCTCCGTCTGCAGCACTGCTCTTGCTCTGTCTGTCTGTCTGTCTGTCTGTCTCTGCCCTGTCTGGCTGTCCTGTCTTGTCTCTGTGTGTCTGTCGCATCATCACTGTGCATATTGTCCTCCTCCTTCTGTCTCCGGAGCCTGCAGAGCTTCTGGTGATCTCTCGGCACCTGAGGCTCCAGTCTCTGCTCATCATCCTCTACCCCGCTGCTGGTGGCAAGACCACGGAGCTGAGCCACTTTATAAACTTTAACTAAACTTTAGCTCCATGACTTGACTTACACCATCAGCGGAAATGAGTTACTGGTTCACTGGTGCGTCAGTGTGTTTGTGTCTGATCCAGTCACCCTCTCTCTCTCTCTCTCTCTCTCAATCCATTACATCATCCAACAACCTCAACATGCATTTGGATGGAGGTTGTGACATCACAACCACCATGAAGAGTAAGATCGATATCCAAAACGTTGTAGGTCTATAGAGACACTGCCTTCCTCGTCCTGGCCGAGAGACAAACACACGGACGCGTGAGCCTGCTAGATGATGCCGCGAGCAGGTCAGAGGTGGAGGTCACTGTGAAGCGGCTAGTGGCGTATTAGCCTGTTAGCGGCATCTCTAAAGGCTTGGATTTCTGTAGCGTGTTTAGAGAGAAGCAGCAGCGGGGATGCACCAATCCAATACTGAGAATTGAGAGTTTTTAAAAAAGTAATTAATTAATAAATGAAAGAATTATCACATAAAAGAGTCTTAAATTTTTTTTATCTTGGCCACAAACACTACAAGCCATGATGTGAGCATGCCAGTCCAGTAGGTGGCGATAAAGTGCTTTCAAGAGTTTCAAGTTTTTCTTTAAAAAAAAATTTTTTCTAGCAAATCAAAATGCTTTTTTTGAGTGAACTAAAGGTAGTGTAAAAAAAAAAATAATTACACTGCATATAAATGTGGGCTAAACAACCATTTTATAAACATGTAATAAAGAAACCAGCTGCGCATCTTGTTAAATAACATTTGATTTCCAGGAACTTCGAGTCGTCTCTGATAATGAATTCACAAACCAGAAACCAATGGAATTGATTCCTGAACAGATTTTTTTTAAATCTCGGTTGTACGAATCAAATCCACATGAAAGGAGTGCGAAATTATTTAATAATTGATTAAAATGTATACAGTTCTGGGGAAAAAAATAAGAGAGCACTGCAAAATAATTTTAAAAAAATTATCTAGTTTTTTTTTTTTACTTACAGGTGCATGTGTATGACCAGTTTAGTTTCATTTTTTTGTGAACTGCCGACAATATTTATCCTAAATTTAAAATATAACTATAGTTATTTAGAGTGTACCGTATATTTAAAGGAAATGACATCATCACATCAAAATAACCCAAGATCATGCAGTATTTGCAGAGCATTAATAACTCGGGTAAAACAAAATGCAAATAATTTGTAAACACTTTGTGTTTCGGCTAAATAACATTAAGAAATCATTATTTGGTGGAAAAACCCCAGAATAACCCCAATTTGTAATCACAGCTTTCATGTGTTTTGGCTCTCCACTAGTTTTTCACATTGCTGTTGGGTGCAAGGTGTTACAAAGTAACGCGTTAAAGTACTTGGATTACTTTTTTGATGTAGCGAGTAATCTAACCCGTTGGGTTCGCCATTTAAGTACTGAGTTACTTAGTTATATTAAAAAAAAATGTAATGCGTTATTCAGACAATTTATGAGCCAGACAGCAGTAATTCCGTTAGTGTGTGTGTGTGTGTGTGTGTGTGTGTGTGTGTGTGTGTGTGTGTGTGTGTGTGTGTGTGAGTGAGTGAGTGAGAAAGCAGGGGAGAGGGTTAGAATTTTGGACTAACTGAAGCTTGTTTATTGAGGATGCAGGACAACCACCTAGTAATGCATTGCAATAGTCCAGTCTGGAGGTCATGAATGCATGAACTAGCTTTTCTGCATCAGA
>JAQMYI010000020.1:16661886-16681403 GCA_030014275.1 Clariallabes melas
TGTAAAGTCGGGTTCGGGCTTTTAAAAGGCTGTCAATCAAAATGTACCTGTCGGGCTCGGGCCGAAATCTGTCGGGCCTAACTTTTAAGGCCCGATTACAGCTCTACCATGTGGAACAATACTTTCCCTTGATTCCTTGAGGAATTAAAAAAGCTAACTAAATGTAAAAAATAAAGATTGGACCCATTTAACTGGCACTACTAAAAGGAAAAAAAATAAATAAATCGCCATTTTGTTCTGCATCTTAAAGAAGATCAGATTTTAAAAAATAAACAAAATAAAATATCCTACGTTCGCAATAACATTTTTTTAAAAAGCATCTCTTTTTGCTGAAGTGATTATTATGCCCTCTGTTCTCCTGATAATGACGGTCGGAGGGGGGGGGTGAGTTAATAATAAGCTGCCATTTACAGTAAGAGCCAATTAGCACTTCAAACGGCAGAATACGAGTAATTAACGTCTCCTCCGGTGCCGTAATTACGCCTGTCAGCGGTGGCGTCGACGGGGAGACGCAGCGGGAGGGAAGCGCGGGAGGAAGGCGCCCATCCTCCATCGGCTCTGTGCATCAGTGTATCGCCGGGACGAGACCACGAAGCTGACCGGCGCTTGCTCGGGAGCGCTCTCGTGTCAACCGCTTTACCGGAACCCTCCGCCCTGATGGGGATTTAAAAAGGGATGAAATTTCTTGGTGACGTCACATTAATGAGAAACCCAGCGGAGAGACAGCGAGTCGTTCGAACTCCATGTCCCGAGGAAATGAAACGCAGATACTGTATGTTGTCACGGCTCGGATGGCTGGGGCTCAACAAGATGGTGGAATGAACGGACGCTCTGAGCTGATGAGAGAGCCGAGCGGCATTCTGGGAAATCTTTAATCAAAGTAAAAGAATTAGACTCTAGGAATATTTCTGAGTCGTGCTCTCACCTCTCCGTGCCTTCTCCAGACTGCAGGTTGAACAGCAGAGACGGCACGATCTTGTCCATGTGCTGCGGATCCCAGATGTTCGCCTGCAGTTCATCGTTGACCGTCTTCCTCACCACTCCCTGCAGCCCTTTTATACCGGCCATGCGGATTCTGAGACACGGAGACAAAAAGAAATTGTCCATCCTCATGAATTAAAGCCCGTCTCAGACGACGTGAGATTATTAATTGCCACATTAATACACAAGCTCCAGATAAAATCCTGACTGGATTCTGTTACTGTAATACTTTTTTCCTGTCAAACTATACAAATCCTCTAATGAGGAACCTGTGAGCAATGGAAAAAACGTCTGATGAGTCCAGATCGAGCCTATTACAGAGTGTTGGGCATGTCGGGGTAAGAAGGGAAGCGTATGAAGCGATCATGCATCGTGTCCACTGTACAAGTCTCTGGGAACAGTGTTATGATCTGGGGTTGATTCAGTCGATCAGGTCTAGACTCAGATAAAATGCAGTCAGCTGACCACCTGAATGTACTGCATGACCAGACAGATTGATAGACAGATAGACAGACAGAAAGACAGATAGATAGGCAAATGGATTGAGAGACAGGCAGACAGACAGATAGACAGAGAGACAGATACAGTAGATAGATAGATATGATAGATAGATAGATAGATAGATAGATAGATAGATAGATAGATAGATAGATAGATAGATATGCAGAGACACAGACAGAAAAATACAGATATGATAGATAGATAGATAGATAGATAGATAGATAGATAGATAGATAGATAGATAGATAGACAGATAGATAGACAGATAGATAGATAGACAGATAAATAGACAGATAAATAGACAGATAGACAAATAGATTGTGAGACAGGCAGACAGATAAATAGATTAACAGATCGATAGACAGAGAGAGGCTGACAGATAAAGACACAGACAGACAAAGAGACACTGTAGATAGATAGATAGATAGATAGATAGATAGATAGATAAACAGACAGACAGAGACAGATATATAGACAGCTGTCTGTCAGCTGACGACCTGAATGTACTGAATGAGCAGGTTATCATGAGTTTTTATTCCCTGATGGTGACGTCCATATTCCAGGACTCAGAGTGTAATTAAGAGCGATTCTGGAATGAGGAATTCATCTCATACAGGAACTGGACACCACACTGTGTGTGTTACCAAAGCTAGAGGAGGTGGACCACAATATTAGATTAGAATTTGTCCCATGAGTTTTGTCCCATGTTTATTTAATTTTTTTATCAGTTTGGTTGAAATGGTTACATTCACACTGAGCAGAGAATAAGTGACGATCACAAACAGACGCTACGTTTAGTTCTAGGAGGCCATTTGAGTTTCATGAGTGTTACAGAAAAAAAAATAATAAAAAATAATAAAAAATAAATTAAAAAAAATAATAATAATAATAATATATATATATATATATATATTTATGCACATGTGCAATGTGTTCAATTCAATGCCAGTTCAGCATTTTAGGATTTCATTAGGATTTTATTTCGTTTCCTTCCACTTATTTCTTAACTCAAGTTCTCCGTGTTCTCACCTGGTGCGGACATCCAGATCTTCAAAGTTGGAGTGGCACATCTCACTGAAGCGCGACACGAAGAAATCGTAACTGCGATGGTACGAGGGCGTGTCCTCTTCGATGTTGGCGAACTTGACAAACTGAGGAAAGACAAATGAAGAGAAGGACCACAAAAAAATGAGAAGAAACTCAAATAGAGAGGAGAAAAAAAAAAGAAAAAAAAAAACTCCACAGGTGAGGATTTCTCTCACAAACGTACAGCATGTCATCATCATCATCCTAAAATGCCAGAGTTTCAATTTTAATGCGCTGACATTTTCTCTGGAATTAAACCTGATAGAGAACCTAATAGAGAGTTTCCCCTGAAGGCAAGACGGAGAAACGGCTGATGTTGTAATAACTGGTCTTGAAAGAAAAAGACAAAGAAAACAAACAAACAAACAAACAAACAAACAAACAAACATACAAACAAAAAAAAGACAGAAATAGTGAACACTGAATAAACTTTATATTACTTTACACGAGATTTAACCTCCTTCTGTATTATTAGTGTCTTTTAGCGCTAATTTAGACCAATATATTTTAACAAAGGAACGAAAAAACAAAAAAGATGACCTAAGACAAGCATTAAAACAAACATACATGAATATCCTCTTTCATTACATTTCGCAAATACTCGAGTTCCTTAAATAAGGCTGAGGTGATTCTTTATGAGCAGTGTTGGGTTAGCGTTACAGTACATGGATGACTTTTTGTAATGTGTGTCTGTGAGAAAGTCGTCCTACAAGCCCCATAAAGGAGTTTTCATTTTCTGTAATGGAAAAGTACTCGAACTAGTTACTTTTATCAGAAACTAAGGCTGTAATGTAACTGAATACTTTTTAATCAAAGTAATTTTGTAATGTAATTAGTTACTTTAAAAAATTTAACTTTTTGGTACTGAGGTAATAAAGTAAGTAAGTAACAGCTGTTTCACTTATAGTTCTGTGCAAAAGTCTTGGGCACATACAAAAATATGGCATAAGCAAAAGATGCTTTTGAAAACGTTTCTGCATAAAAGAAACTTCTATAAAGAGAAATGAAGAGTAATAAAATAAACTGTCAATATTTGGAGTGAAAACTCATTGCTTAAAATCAGGATTTTTGACACAGATTTGTGCAGTTTTATAAATAAAACAGCTGTTAGGTTTTACTGAGCTTGCTGGAGAATATGAGTTTTTCTGGTAACTTTGTCACACTCGCTCCTTTTTGCTTTTATGCGAATCACAGGAGCGTACATTACTGTACATTACAGTACTGGTTTGTCTTGTACAATATATTTTTTTTATGAATATATTCTCCTGTAACGTTATTTATTTATTAATTTTTAAGTTGTATATGGAAATACTCAATCATTATAAACATATATAACAAAATTGGTACAACATATAATAAAAAAATTGTGCCTAAGACTTTTGCAGTCTAATCAAACACTATATTGCCAAAAGTATTCGCTCGCCTGCCTTTTCATGTATATGAACTTGAGTAACATCCCATTGTTAATCTACAGGGTTTAATATGATGTTGGCCCTGCCTCTGCAGCTGGAACAAGCGTCAAAGGTTTTCCACAAGATTTCAGAGATTGAACTGAAACCAGAAAATTGTCTTGTTTTGGAAGGATAAGATGATCGTGTCCCATAACGACAAGCTGGTCTGAATTAAGGTTCCTGAACTTCACACTTAGTGTTACTGAAAGAACAGACAAACGTTTCTCCTTGAATCCCGTCTTCACATCTTTTAGCTGACAATGCTACAGTAGATCTGACAAATCTCCAGGAATTACAGGAACCCAAAAAATAAATAAAAAATGTAAATAAAATAAATCCATCTAAAGGATCAGGATTCGAATCATGTTCAAAACATGTTCCTGAATTTAAAAAAAATTAATTAAAAAAGTTGTCTACAAATTTGTTAGTCTTCACAACCAGAGATTCTGTGCTGCTATTATACATTCATGGGGGTGCCAATAATTTTGAAATAGTTATAATTTAAAAGAAGAAAAAATTAGAAAGTAAATAAGTAAATATGTAAATAAGTATGCGGGATGAAGAGTATTCACCGAGTTGGTTCCCAGTATCTGCAGGTTGGGCTTGTCCGCTTCCAGGAGTTTGCGAACCATCTTTAGGAAACTCTCCACAAAGAGGTTAATGCTCTGACAGTGGCACGCCATCAGGAGCTGATCCAGGGCCTCCATCGCAATACACACGTACCTGACGTACCCCACACAGACAGAGAGAGAGAGAGAGAGAGAGAGAGAGCGAGAAATAAATAAGTGGTACGTTTCAGGATACAGGAAGCAAAAAATAAATAAATAAATAAAGTTTAAAATTCCGTTCTTCTCGTACCCGTATCTGTGTCTGGCGACATCGCGGCACAGTCTCTCAGACAGGTAGGCTCCTATTCGGTCCAGCTTCTCTGGAGCAGACAGAGCGTAGAACGTCAGCTTCTCCATGTTGGCCTTCACCAAGCCGTCCTACACGCAATCACACACGGGGAACGATGAGAGGGAAAGCAAGGCTTTTTGATTAAAACAACAACGATTATGGCAAATAACACACTTTAAACCAATAAGGGAAAGATTCAAGCTCTTTCAAAACTAATCAAAGTTTCTGACGGGTACATAATGAGTCCTGGAATATACGAGGCTGATGTTCAAGTCAAACCGGGAAATTTATGGTGAATGGATACGTGAACGTGATTGAGATTTACAGAATACATTACGTCTGTGTGAACTGTACACACAATCATTCAGCAACACCACTTGAACTTGGCTGGGAGTGATCGCCACAGTCCCGACATCGCTCCAAGACATCTCCACATGTTTAGGCCATTAAAGGAGTTCCAGGGAGGCCGGCGTTTCAGACGTGAATCAGGCAGTCTGATCATGAGTAAACCTTCTACCTTGATGGTGTCCAAGCACTAGTGAAACACTGGGATAAGTGCGTTAGTGTAGCAGGGGATTATATAGAGAAATAAAGAGAGATGTTCTTCCTCTCAGAACTGTGTTCTCTTCTTCTGTATGATCGAAAAGTCCCGCTTTGACTTGAACATCTGTAGTAATTTCACACTACTTTACAGTCAGAGCTGTCAATGAGCAAGAAATTTCGAACGCACACATCACACACGCTCTACATCAAAGCACCCGAAAGTAGGACAGCCAGGAAAGTAGGAAAGTCTACCATCCTAACACCAACAGCGGCTTAAAGTCGTATTTAAAGTCTTAAATGTCTTAGCCAGAAGGAAACGTTCTCATAAATGTTCTAACGCCTGAAGGATTCAGTCCTCGCTGCCCGGACAATCCTGGAATAATAATCAATCCCAATGCAGCTACCTAATGGTGCTGGGTCAGATTTAGCATGATTTCTTTATTTTTTTGTCCTACATCATCACACTTTAAAGTAGTACAGACTCAAAGTCATTAAAAAAAAAATGTTTGAGGCTGAGCTGCGGACCACGAATGCACCGCTGTCTTCACGTCTTCATCAGAAGTCATTCTTCATCCATCCTTCGTACTTCTGCTTTCAGGGGACCGAACAGGACTATAAGGAGGATGTTTTAACACTTCAAAGAGAAGTGTCGACAGTGTGGGCAGAGGTGTGAGGACGTGCAGATCACAAGTGAGGCGTCCATTTTTTGCTCGCACGGCAGTTACAAATGACCTGATGTAACACGTTCACACCTGCACCGCCGTGACTGGGGGGAGACAGGAGTCTTGAACGGAAAAAGCGATAAGCGGTAAGACAGTACGGCCAACACAAGTCTTGAATCATTTTTGACTCACCCTCATATTATATTATGACACACAAAAATCTCTCTATGGTCTGTTTAAAAATTTTTTAAAAAAGAGGATTTTCTCTGCAGAGCAGGATTGGTTAAACCCTGTCTATGACGTGGTGAACAGGAAGCCGGGTCGTCTCTCACCTCGGGATCTTCTGGAAATATGTTGTCAACAAGCCTCTTGTACCGGGGCCTGAAAGCCCCACAGCAACAACCACACACCCCTGAGAGAGAGAGAGAGAGAGAGAGAGAGATTAGGATGGAAAAACACTAGGCCATCATCAAACCCCAGGGGAAAAAACAAATTTAAAAAATCTCTAGAGCGTAAGAGGCTTAAAAACTAAAAACATCACGATTTTAAAATAAACACTTCAGTGACGGTGCTTTGTTTTGACTTGGCTTTGGGACACAGTGTGGCAATTAAACCCGGAGAAATCTGATCGATATTAATCACGTAAAACGATTTAATCTCAGCTGAAATGTTTGCTCAGACCTTCATCATCTAAGCTCGGTGCACTAGTGACGCCCCCGGTTTCTCTCTACAGCTGTTAAACGTCTGGAGAAGGTTCAGGAGGAGAACATGAAGAGGAGGCTCGTGTTACAGCACCGAGACGTTCATTAGCGCAAAACATTAATCGGTACATTAAGCCGATTAAGTTTCCTCATGCTTTCATTTTTTGGGGGATTTGTTCAATTATCGTTAGCGTTTGGAAACAACTCGGAGACCGCTGCCATTACCTAGCAACCTGCGATCAATCAACGCTCTTCATCCAAACAAACAAGAATTTAATAAATGTTGCATAATAAACATTAAACATCCTATGCTATTGGTCATGTGATAAACATAAACCTAAAAAAATTTCGACAACAGATAGCGCCGACCGAGTAATCTGATTGGACGAGAGACGTTCTGGTCGAGTGATGATACCAGACGGTAACAGCATGAGGACAATTAACTATATGTATCACTTGGTGTCCCAGGCTTTCTGCAGTAGTTAATTACACTAACTGTGGGGTGAGAGTAGGTCTTTACGGTCCGCAGTACTGAGGAGAGAGCAGATACCCGTCAAAACCCACTTTCATAACCGGTCTGTTAATGTTATATCATCCTAAACAACACTTTATTTCCTTCGAAGTTATTCCAAATCGCCTCTAAATCTTTCAAGTTGTTTTGTCCATGGCTAATGTGAGCAGCAAAGTGCAAGTTCAGGTAGGCTTTTATTAGTCAAATGAGTTCTGTTCCAGGAGCATGTTCGTAAGTTGGATTTGTTCTTAAGTCAGACAAAGTGAGTCCTATACACCCTTCGACACGAATATACAATATAACGCATACCAATTCACAAGACTAAATCTCTGTCCCCTTTCTCCACACTGTGGCCAAAATCCATAACGGCACCTAAGAAAATAAATCTCACACATGTTAAATGTAACAGTGTTGTCTCAGTGCCTTTAAATCACGAGGTAAATCCCGAACGCCATTTTGCCATTTTCCACTGTATTGGACTGTGAACCCTGTTTTGTTGAAGATTTCTTGAAATTTGGAATATTCACAGGACTTTCACTTACAGACTGAAAATATTGTATATAATTGCTAATATTGGTATCTGGTGCACTGCAGGGTCTATTTCTTGTACAATACATGTGAGCTACTTCCGTGATTTGTTCGCATCTATGAACGTACAGAGACCCGCGGTCTGTTCGTATCTGCGGAAAATTCGTAACTCGAATGCTCGTAAGTCGGGGACTTAACGTTGTTGTTTTTTTTACTCACTTTAAAGTCTTTGATTATCAGGTCCTACCTCACCCTCAGTCACAGGATGTTCTCGGTTACTGTCAAAAACTTCTGCTCATCTTTTACCCCCACTGTCTCTTGTCCTCCTCGAGGATTTGTATTAGAGCATGTGGTCCCCCCTCCTCCACCCCCTGATGGTTCATGCCTCCATCGGGAACCATTACGTCTCATTTAATGTTGCTCCGATGATGCGTAATAATCCATTCTCTGCATTGATGCAGAGTCTCGAGGGGGTGTTTTTTAATTAAATGAAAACCTTTTTGCTCCGTCCAAATCCGTTCCAAATCTAGGACTAGAGAGGGGTGTGTTAGAAAGGGGGCTTGGTGTTATATTCAATTTGGTTGTTCTTGGATCTCAGCTGGAGGCTGATTTTGCTTTTGATGAGCCCGGGTTATGAAACGGTCCTCTATTGGAAATCTATTAAGGATGATGCTCTTATTTTTAGTTTATTCTTGCTGTTTTATATTTAACTAGATGTGCCCACAAATTCGTTCACATGGAGTTTAACTGCACACTCATAAGCATGTTTTAAAATTTTTTTTTAGTTTTCAAATCTGTTGGAACAAAATTTTTTACATGTTAACATGAAGTGCGCGGAATGAAGGTGTGAGATTGCTTTTATTAAGTACATTTCAACATTGCACACTCATGAGCGCGTATAAAGAAAAAAAATTAACAGCGCCATTTGTTAAATTTTGAGATGAACTGATGATTTTTTTTAAATGATAAGGCTGTTTTTCATTTAAATTTCAGAGTAGCATATCTTCTCTTCCTGTGGACCGACTGTGTTGAAACAAAGCCTATATGTTACCTCAGACTCGGCCAAATACACCAGTGAAAACCCCATTAAAATTCGTTTGGTAGCTTTTACATGATGCATGCACAAACAAACAAAAAAACATCTGGATGTGTCCCATCACTCATCTTATGCACCTTCAAATCTTTTTCCGCAAATAGACACCAACTGTACACTTTTATCATATGTATAGATTTGCTTTTGTGAAATAATTGTTTGTGCATATTTTGTGCATTATCAGTCACACACTCCTATGTTTTTATATAAAGTGTAAAAAGACGTGAGAAACCCAATCCCGAAACCTCTCACCCCCTACACATGACCTTGAGCTGAGAAGTTATGAAACGTGATCGTCGTCTTCTTCTCAGGTTATCCCTGAGGATACGCAGGAAAAAACAAAAATAAACAAAATGATTTGACTTTGGATTGTCTGACGCGACCTCACAACATCTCCATGCTGAAATGTTGACGTAAAAAAAAAAAAAAAAAAACTGTCTAAATCAGCTCTTTTCAACAAAAATTCATTACAAGACTTTTAGACATGGAGAGCGCGCACTGCCTGGGGTTCGGACTCTTCTCTCTCTGAGCTACGTCAATAAGGACCCCTGAGGGACGCTGTCTTTCAAAAGACGCCACTATCAAGCCTGCGTCTGCTGTTCTATTTTAATAACGAGGATAAAACTTTCCTCTCCTTACCCTACTTTTCCAGCTCATCTTCGCACCCGTGAGAGATGACCGAGTAAAATCCACTCATTTATTCATGGCTAAGAACTCGTATCGAAATATCTTACGTTGTATTATTTCCAGGAACTGTCGTATTATTTGCGGTCTCTTCTTAAACCCACCCCCTCCCTCGACTCCCTCCAGCCACAAACTTAATTAAAACTTGCCAACGAGGGATGAAAGAAGTTGGCAGAGCAGCTGGGGCAGACAGAGGGGGATCACAGAAACCTTTACTCAGAGATTATGGAGATTCCTGTTCGGTCTCGCTCGCCGCTTTGCATCAGAACTGAGCTTCGTCTCTGAGCTCTGTCTCGTATCGATGATTAAAAATCATTCTAAACTGGTTTTTAAAAAATTACCCAGCTAATCATCTTTTCCCATAGTTAACGAAACATGCCAACTGCTATACACAGTCCATCAATTGTTTTATTTCCATCCTCAGTCTTTCTTGAATCTACACACACACACACACACACACACTGTTGATCTGATTTGTGTCTGTACACTAGTGGTTCTGTAAATTCTGACTGGAAGCTCATGTCCATCAACACAGATGTCTACTTATAGCTCGAAGTCCAGCGCCGTGTGGGATGTCTGCAGCGCCGTGTGGGATGTCTTCCAGGCTAATAATGGCGAACCGACGGCAGATGGTAAACTAGCTGTTGACAGCCAGCGGATAAAAATGGCCCGCGTGTGAGTGCATCGTGATGAGGATGAACGGAGAGCAGGTGTATGGATAAATGTACGAGTGACGATACACGGGGACGGTGGCATGGCTGAGAATGTACGGGGGAGATCGAGTGAGTAAAGTGTTGATGGATGGATGAATGAGTTAATTGGATGAAAATTGTTGCTTTGTGACAGTGACCAATGTTAAAAGCTGTATACTTTTAATTGAATTAAATAAATATGGAGAGAGAGCTGGATAGATGGATGGAGGGATGAATATATGGATAATGGATGCGAGAGTGAATAAATAAATGTATCTGATTGAGTGGTTGGACAGTTGGATAAGTGAGTGAGCGAGTGGATGGATGGATGACTGCATGAACAGATGGATGGATGAGTGGATGGATTAATGTATTTGTGATGGATGGATAAATGAGTGGATGGATGGATGGATGAAGGTATTAGTGATTACGTAGATGGACAGATGGATGGATGCATGATGTAATGAGAGATGGATGAGTGAGTGGATAAATAAAAATTATCAGTGTGTCAATGGATGGATAGGTGGGTGGAGGGGTGAGTGAATGGATGAATTATCAGAGCATGAATGGATGGATAGTTGGGTGAAGAGACGAATGGATGGATTGAGAGATGAATGGATGAGTGAGAGGATGGAGAAATCACCTAATGAATGAATGGACAGATGGATGCGTGGATGGATGGATAGATAAATGAATGAGTCAGTGAGTGAGTGGGTGGATGGATAAATGCATTTTAAGAAGATGGATAGATGAGTGAGTGGATGCATGATGGGGTGAGTTATGCATGAATGAGTGAGACGGAGTGAGAGGAGGGATAAATTAGTTATTGAATGGATGAACGAACAGATGGATGGGTGGAAATGAATGAGTCAGTGAGTGAGTGAATGGATGTAGAGAAAGAAGATGAATGGATGATTGAGTGGATGGATAAATTATCAGTTAATGAATGAATGGACATGGATGGATGGATGGATGGATGGATGGATGGATAAAGGTATTAGTGAGTGAGTAGATGGATGGAGATGGATGGATGAAGAAAGGGTCCGATGCATGATGTATTAAGAGATGAATGAGTGAGTGGATGAATAAAAATGATCAGTGCCTGAATGGATGGATAGAATGTGAAGGGATGAATGGACGGATGATGGATTGAGAGATGCATGGATGAATGAGTGGATGGATCAATTAGTTAATGAATTAATGAACAAATGGATGGATGGATGAATGAATGAATAAATGTATGGATGGATGAGTAAGCAAATAGATATCAGTTAATGAATGGATGGAGGGAGTAGATGTACGCATGATATATTGAGAGATGGATGAGTGAGTGGATGGATAAACATGATCAGTACATGGATTGATGTATGGATGGGTAAAGACAAATGGATGGATGAAGAGAGGGATTGAGAGATGCATGGATGAGTGAGTGGAGGGATAAATTAGTTAATGAATGAGTAAATGGATGGATGGTTGTTTAAATGGATGGATAAATGAATGAGTGAGTGAGCGGATGGCTGGATAAATGTGTGCATAAATGAAGATGGATGGATAAATAATCAGTGAATGAATAGATGGATGAGTGAGTGAGTGAGTGAGTGAGCGAGCGAGCGTCCTATTAATCGCTTAAAAATCTCTTCATTACTCCAGAGTTTACTGAACCTGAACTGAAAACGACCTTAACAGCTTTTAATCAAAACTAAAACGGTGAATATATTTTCTTCTTCTGCTGCTCTACCGTTCATTCTCAGAAAGATAAGAGATGAGATGACGGACTGAGACAGCCAGTGAAATCGTGAGAAACGGTGCACTCGTCCGTGTGTGAGAGTGTGAGAGAGTGTGTGTGTGTGTTGAATCGCCGGGCACAGGGGTGTCCTATGACTAATGCAGGCGTGTTTGTGCTGTTTCTCCAGTCTGGCTGATAACAAGAACAGATTCAGGATGCCTGTGTATCTGTGGGTGTTGCGCTACACCGAACCACCTGCAGAGAGAAAACTGCCTGATGTGAGAGGAACTAAACTGAGAGACACACACACACACACACACACACATACTGAGTGAGACAGAAAGAGAGAAAGAGAAATTCTCAGACCGTCTAACAAATTGTACTAGAAATTTGAGTCTTTGGAACGAATGAAATGTCTCTTCGTTCCGCAGTAACCGCAATCAGAGTGAGGAAGAGGTGGGTGCCAATACTTTAGCAAGGATATGAGGGATTCACTTCAGAATTTATCACTCTCGCACATTCTGTAAACAGAGACCAAAATTAAAGACAAACAGAAGTAAAGATGGAAAGCACGGGTGTTCATGAGACAGGAAGCTGTCAAGTTTACTACAGGACAAAAGGCTTACGATTCGCCAGAAACAGGATTTGTCACACACACACACGCGCTGCATGTGCTGCACACCAGACACACTCTGTCTCTGACACACAAACACACCATCCTCCGTTTTCATGTTTATTCCAATCTAACGTGCACAGACACGAAACTAATCCTTCTTCTACGATATATAAAAGCTCTCGCTTTTTTTCGTGCTCTTTTCAGGGCCATTAGGACGCCCGAGAGATTGTGATGCATAGCTCATACACACTTGCACGTATGCGTACGAAACCCCGTACACATTTAGATCTCATTGAGCCGAACACCTTTCGCACCGCGACATGTTCTGGGATCAACTCAACAGGAAGTCGGTTATTTTGGGTCGTTCGCAAAAGCGCACCCGATGGATTTTGATATGCTCCTCCCAGGGGATTTATACGATCGCCACCAAACCGGGCCGATGTGATCTAAAGACGCTGAGGATGCAAAATTGCGGAGGGATTTTTGATATCTTAAACGGGTCAGCCGTGATAATGCCTTAACCTTGTGGCATCACACTGAGTGGCATCACACTGAGTGGCATCACAGTGTAATCCATAATGTTTTTTTTTTTTTTTTTTTTTTTACAGCATCTGGGGCTTTTTGGAGGTCTAACCATAAAATTCCCCCCTTTTCTAAAATTGTGTCATAAATGTAGTGACATGTCTCCTTTAAATGCATGTGCTTGGGCCCGCTCATCGCTGCTTGCAACATTATTATTATTTTGCGCTGCAGTGAGCACGGAGCAATGACTGATGGGAAATTTTTGCTTTTCCTGTTATAAACCTTAACACAGACTACTTGGTGTTGATAAGAAATAAAAATGAGAGAGCGGAGTGTGGAACCGCAGGTACATCTACATGTGTGTATTTACTCCGGATGTTCTTTAACGCATGTCCGGAAACGTCGTCTGTGTCCTACTTTCCTGTAATGCAGTTCGGTGTAAAGCTACAGACTTGCAGGCGTATTTTCATTGCCTTCGTCATATAACTGATATGAAGGTATAAATCCTGACATCCATCTCTCGGTGCAGAAGTGATTTGTGATGATGTGAAGTGATGATGCGAAATCCTGTGAGTGAGCAGAACACCACTGATGATGCTTTTAGTTTCTGACTGCAGACGTGCGACAGCAAAATCGATCGCTCTGATGGCGTTTTTCGCCTCCCGCGCCGGTCTAGCTCGGGGCTTGTGTTTCAGTCTCGGTTCAATCCGGCGCTGGTTTTTTTTTTTTAACGATTAACCCGAGACGTCAGCACTACTGAGTTGAGATCGTGAGCACAGAACACAAAAGACGCAACAGTAAACAAGCAAACTCTTTTCTCTCCTGTGCTTTTTTTTGCTTTCTAACCGGGTTTTGAAACTTTTCCTGATGTTCACACGCACCTTCGATCTCCGCCCGTTAAAGACGTGGCAGGCGGGTGACGGACAGGAAACATCGAACAGAGAGAAATCGGAGAGAGGAAACGAGGAGCGTCATAAAAAGCGAGTTTAATTTAATTAAGTGAACTGCTGCTAAGGCAAACCTGACTCGCCGCCTCATTCCTGACTCGGCACGAGCTGAGACTTTCTCACGGGTCAGCGTTTCTCTCTGCACGGCATCGTTAAAATTAACCTGAAAATTAATCACGATGAACGTGATGCGGAGAAGACTTCGCTTTAATTATGTAATGCTGAACATGAGTGAACGTTACTGGCTTGCAAACTGCGGTTGGGATTTTTTTTTTTTCCTTTTCATTGATTGATTGGCTGATTTGGACCGACAAACAAAAACCTTTTAACGCGAAATTGCCGGTGCTCTGAATGGGAGGGGATTACTTTCACTCCCCTGTCAATCACAGTGACTCTATCCAATTGTCTAGAGTGTGTGAGCTCGTGTATGTTAAAGAGGGCGGATTTTTCGGCGCTTTTCTGCCGACTGTTCAAGATTGTTCAAAATTTACTTCAGACATTCCCTCCTTATTGTCCTTTTTCCCCCTACATTTTGGTATTGGCTGAGATTTAAAGAGATCGATTTGATTTGTTGTGACCTCATACAAAAAGAGGCATATTGTTCATTTGAATAGACACTGAAATGGCGCGTTTGGAGGAGGAGTGAAACAGAGGGCGTTTGAGGTATAATAATGTGTTAGAAGTATTTCAGCTGGAGCATTAACACACACAGACACATTTATTTACCTTGTTAAAGAAATAGTAAAACATGGGACCTTTAAATCAAAGTCCGCACTGAGAGGATGTGAAAACTCCACCCTTTCTGAGGCTGGTCTCAGGCTGCCTTCAATAAATGACGCACGCGATCAGATGTAACGGAGGCTTCAGGAAACCGAGCGCTGCTCTGTAAACATCTCTACACTGAAGCCTTTTTAAAATGTATTTATTTATTATTTTTATAAGAAAGGTTTGATGCTACGCTCCAGAGCACTTCAGCATGAACGAGGCCTTCGAGACGCGCAAAACCTCTTCGGATAATTAATTCCTGACACGACTGAAAATTACAGTCTGAAACAGAAGCGTGATTATGGAGTGTCGAGACTTGATTATTCTGCCAAACTAAGCGGCTTTTTCTTCTTCTTCTTCATCATTTTATATATATATATATATCGTCTGCTGTCCTACATCCTCACTTCTTTCCTGATTCCAAATCCCATCTCATCCCGGATTACGATAATCACGCACACGGATGTCGTTCTCGCAAGCTCTCCATGTAGAGAATTTCCTCATCTATTTTCTTTTTCCTTAAAAAAATTTTTTTTTTAAAAACAAGCGGGCGGAGGGAATCTGCAGTTCAGACACATTAGTGTGATTGGGTCACATGGTGAGTGGAGAGAGAGAGAGAGAGGTTACGTAAGAGAGATCCTGAGCCCACTTTCTGCTATTTTTACATAAAAAGTGAGGACGAGCTGCAGCTGGCTTCTCCTGCAACTCCACGAAATCACAAACACGTCATTATTATTTAAAGTGAAACCTCGTCCTTGTTCTATTATTCTGTACACACGCACGGCAGGGGGAGTCGATCTATTGACCGAAGAAGGTTTTTTTTTTTTTTTTTTACTTGCTTGTGGGAATTTCTTGCTTTCTCTGTTGACCTATGACATCACACTCAAAAAACTGTTTTGTGCAGCCTGTACTTTTAGTATGCTAATTAGGCCCAACCTCCCTCAACTGAGATCACATGACCCGAGACCTGTTTTCTTCAAAACAACCATCATGGCGCACACAGAGCTGACTTTTAAAAAAAAAATTAATAATAATAATAATAATAATATCTGCCAAGAACATATATTCGCTCGATTGGATTTCGGCTATCTTGTTCGTTTTGACACCTTGTCACGTGACTGCTGTATTTGCATACTCATTAATATACATTAGTGTCTGCCCTTCACAGGGTCAGCCCCTCAATTATTCAATGTTCAATTATTTCAATGTTTATACAACACATTGTATTTGCTATAGTGACTTTATTTTATTTTCTCTCTTCATTTAAACACAAATTCTTACACACCGGATATAAATTGTTCTGTGTTTAAACTTAAAAGTTATTTTTATCACTTTTATCCCTATTTTTATAGGGAAATTCTCATCACATCTGTTATTTAACTGGTTGTACATAGATGTATATATCCTTATATAAAACACATTTGTACACCTCTCTCTCTCTTTAATAATAAATCACGCAAACTTAGAATGTCAAAGTTTTATATACGTAGGATGCGTTAATTTATTAATTAGTACTTAATTAAGACAATGAAGAAGGCAATTGTCTAAAATAAGGGCGTTTTGATGAGATACAGGTCGTCCCCGACTTACAAACAAGTTCTGTTCCAAGAGCATGTTCGTAAGTTGGTTTTGTTCTTAAGTCTGAAAGTGACTCTTGTAAGCCTTTGACATGAATATACAATGTAAACCTTACCAATCCACTTGACTAAATCTGTCTCCTTTCCCCACACTGCCATCATGTGGCCAAAGACTGTAACCATTCCTTACAGTTTATTCCAGTGTCGTCTCTGCGCCTTTAAATCAAGAAGGGAATCCGGGAAGGGATTTGTCTCTGAGCTGTTCTCAACTGTATTGGACTGTAAAATCTGTCTCATTGAGGATTTCCAAAATGAGGATTATTCACCATCAGGACAGCTTTACAGGACAGACATTTTCTATCATCGTGCTCCCGGACGACCCGCAAACACACACAATATACCAGACTTTAGACATTTTACACATGCACTTACACACTGAACATATTGTATATACTTGTAAATACTGGTATCTGGCGCACTGCAGTGTCTATTTTCTTTGTACAATACGTGTGAGCTACTTATCTGCAGCAATTCATAACTCGAATGTTTGTAAGTCGGAAACTACCTGTATAATATATGATGATATATATTTTTTTCTTTTTTCAAATTAATCTCAAATTTCTCCAAATATATCTAAGTGAAGTTTTTTCCAAACTAAAGAGGTCATAGATAATATTGTACCACTCCTCCATATCCGACTTACATCGTTTCTTCATTATTGCCTTTCTAACAGCTACACGCAGCATTCAAAAGTTAAAAATTGAAAAAATAACTAAATACATTTTAGAGGTGTTTAGAGGTGGCTGTGCGATATGACACAAATATGATAAGACATGCTGCATGAACACAATTTTTTTTTTTTATATCTAGAAATATTTTTTTTTTTTTTTAAGAATTTTTAAATCTGCCAAAAAAGACCATTTTTAATTAACTTTTTTTTATTATTATTATTATAACACGGGAAAAGATTTTTTATATTAAATGCATATCTGCAACATACAGTATATTTAATCTTTTTTTAAAATGCATTTAAAACTATAGTTTATAGTTTAGTTGATATAACGAGGTATCTGGTGGATGAGTGCCGAGTGAAAGTCATTTGATGTGAACATCCTCCTCGGTCTCACCCCTGACAGGAGCGGATCGAGGGACGGATGATCGGGACGCGTCTGTGTTCATCGTCGTGACTCGGTACGAGACTCGTCACGCTGCATTACGAGCCTGCTGAGTCAGTCGAAGCTCTGAACCTCGGCTCGGGTCGATCGATCAACCCGAGCCTCGTGCGGCGCCGTACGTCAGCCTGACGCGTGACCAATCGCATCGTCCAGAGCGAGCAAAGTTCCTCGAGTGTGTGAACAGATCAGATACAATGGAACGAGAAAGAGAAAGACGGAGAGACAGAGAGACGCTCCGTCTGAGAGCTGCGCATCATCACCGGCACACTGCAGCTTCATCACGAAGGACAAAAAAAAAGTATGCGGCCAGACATGACCTTGTGCAAATAGTGGACGGCATTTAAAACCCACAAGCACACACACGAATAAAGAGAACTGCAGTCCTTACCGTACATGGACAGAGAAGACTGTAACGATGCTGTTTCCTCGTCCTAGCCTGCAGCTTCTCTGATGCAGCTACAGCAACGCTCACACACACACCTCTCTTTTCTTTCCACTCACTCACACACACACACACACACTGAGGGAAAAACAGCCTCACGCGCACCTCAGATGCGTGCTAAGGGGAAAAAAAAAAAACGCGAGTGAGGCATGATGACCTTGGGTTTTCCCTGACTGCGCTCCCAAGTGTTGAAAAAATAAATAAACGCTGATTATCCACACAGCAGCAGCAGAACACACACACACCTCCTGTACACCAATCGGCTCTCAAAGGGGGTAGGAAAAGGGGGCGGGGGCATGTGATGGGGAAGCAGAAGCTCCGCCCACTTTTAGAGCTATTCCTGTGCTCCGTGTCGTTCTCTCTCTCCCTCTCGCACTGGAAGCATCGTCGGTTATCATCAGTCATCCCTCATCCCCATCACACACACAGTCTCTCTCTCTCTCACACACAGTTTTTCCTCATGAGGACCAGCCGAATGTCCTGACAAAGTCAGATTTCCCATTTTCCCAGGGATGTCTAAGCCCTGACCAGGATATAAACAAACATACAGACAAATGGTTTTGTATTAAAAAACTGAAATGGAAAAAAATTTATTAAAAAAAAAATTTTTTTTTTAAAGTCAAGTGGGGCCCATAAATATGTGGACACTGACGAAGTTCCTGTGTATCACGGTATCCTGGGTTTAACTTCTAAAGCACGCTGCACAAACTGAATCTCACCTCCTGCTGAACTACACACATCAGCCAAGGACAGGCGGAGACGACAGAACGTCTGGACAATCAAACCGCAGACACACAGACACTTCACGCATAAACCGAGACAAAATTACACCAGAGACCAGACGGCACGGTGTAAAGTGAAGAGGGCCGTGAAGACACCACGGCTCAGATCCGAACACTGCGTGAGACAGCCTGCTCCGAGCGGGACAAAGACACTTGGACCGAAAATTTTCAGGTACACTGGAAAAGTTCCAGTAGGTGGAGAAGAACCTGATCAGGCTCCTCCTACCTGGGCGGAGTCGAGGCAAACGGACATGCGGACTCGACTTTACTCTGCACAATCGTTACTGTTCGTCAGTAATTGAAGGATTTTTTTTTTTTTTTTTTTAAATACCTTTGATGTCATGATAAATATTGGGGAATGTCCTCTTAACTTTTTATTTGTGCCGTTATTTGGTGTTGGATTAGATAAATACGAAATAGTGCATTTAATAATTAAATAGCACAGTTTAAATCACAATCGCAGTGCATGTCAAAATAACCACAAAGTGATTTTTAAAAAATCAAATTGTGCAACCCTAATTACATCACGATACAGTATATATATATGGCATTTAAGGTCATTTAAGGTCACAGTTCTAAAAACGCAGGACACTAAAGAGACTTGTCTACCGACTGTGAAAAACACCCTGTGAAAG
>JAQMYI010000020.1:16709036-16722187 GCA_030014275.1 Clariallabes melas
CTCCTTTCCACACTCTCCATTGCTCTGGACCGTTGACCCTAAGTACTTAAAGTCCTGCACCTTCTTTACCTCTGCTCGCTGTAGCCTCACCATTTCATTTAGGTTCCTCTCATTCACACACATGTAGAAGCCCAATTTCCACCAGCACCCTGTTGGTCAACAGCACCGGTGGCCGTCGTTAACCCGGACCACGACCGATCAGGTATGGAAGTCCTATCAATGATGGCAAATGTTTTACGTCGGATGCCCTTCCTGCCACTTCCTGCATTTATCCAGACTTGGGACTGGCACAAGAAGACACTGGATTGCGCCCCCCTATGGTTAAATTAGACAGACAGAAGGAGAATAAGAGGTACAAAAAAAAGAGAGACAAAAAGAGAGACTGGCAGAAACAGAAAGAGAGAGAAAGAGATCAAGAGAGAAGAAAGAAAGATAGATAGAAATACAACAAGATATAAAGTATATAATGTTTCTTTCTCTCCTTTTTCTCTTTCCTTCTCTCTCAAAACAGACAAATAAAACAAATGAGAGGGATTTAAACAGAGAGAGAGAGGGTAAGAGAGAGAGTGAGAGAGATGATGGAGGAGAAAAGGAAACACATTGCATTAGCATTATATAGTAATGTCTGCCATGTTGTCATTATTATTTACTTGCAGTTTTGCAGAAACTGCAAGTGAAAAAAAAATAAAAATAAAAAAAAAATAATAATAATACAGAGGAACCTATATAATCCAACTAGGTACTAGGTTCTGTGGAGGCCAATGTAGTGTTTATTCCCATTTGTGCAATCTTGGAAGGACCTCCGGTAAACATTCACACAATACAGGTAAATTTGGGAACGCCGATCAGCCTAATCTGCATGTCTTTGGACTGTGGGAGGAAACCGGAGTACCCAGAGGAAACCCACCAAACACAGGGAGAACATGCAAACTCCATGCATACAGAGACAGGAATCAAGCCTGGCCGGGAATCGAACCGGACCCTGGAGGTGCAAGGCGACATTATAATGGCATGGCACTCTTAAAAATGACACATTGTTCCTTTAAATGTTTAATGTTCTCAAAAGGACAAAAAGTAAAGCCTCATAGGTTGACATTTAATGAAAAGGTGTGGAGTTGAGTGGCTGCTTTTAATTTCTGGGCCAGAAATTAGAGAAAGTGAGATGTGTTGCACTTGCATTCTCATTGTCTCTATACCATTCAAGGTGGGGTACACCCTGGATGGAGTGTCAGTCCATCGCAGGGCACACAAGCACACACACTCATTCACACACTATAGGGAATGTGGAAATGCCAATTAGCAAACATGCAAACACCGTGCATACGGACCCCGAGGCGGGAATCGAACCCCGACTCAGAAGGTGCAAGTGCTAACTACTAAGCCACTGTGCCACCCTATATTTTATTATTTATATTCTATAATTTTATACAATTTATATCGCATTATTGAAATATTATTTATTAGTATTTGTATTAAAATTTTCAAGTAAATTTGCTCTAAATATATGAGTGGTGTACAGGAGCGTACCTGTCGCCCGCTGTAGAACACGGCTATCACAAACATTACCATTAACAGAACCGAGATGCCTTTCCTTCTCAGGTAGTGAGATCTGAAGATGACACACATAAGATTAATCTGTTGGATCTAATCAATAAAGCATAACACCTTCTACTGTATTCATTCCCTAGTAGACGTTTACCTGGAGAGCTGCTCCTGATCCTGTTCACTGACATAAAGGGTATGAAATGCCACTTCTACAAAGTATGTAAATACGGTCGCCACTAGTAACAGGACGGTGAGCTTCAAAAGGGAGCTGAGTCTTATAAAGACTGCGCAGGTTACCATGGAGACGACGCCACTCAGGACGAAAAACTATACACAGAAAGAGGAAGACATTAAAAACATTAGAACACATAAACATTGTTATATTGATTGTATTAAAGAATAAAAGCCTCACCTCAGGATAAGTACAGACAGACAGAGGTCTTTGGCTGGTCTCGTTAGTGCTTTCCAAATCCTCGTGCATGAAGTTACACCACACCTAAACAACCAGAACTAATACTGAAATAAATCTTACATAGTACATTACAGTAAGCTTCTCTATTTTGATTTCCAATTTGCAGCTCAGCAGGAACCCTAATGCTGGATGAGATTGGAGATCGGGATGGACACAACAGCTTCCCCCACAGTGTGTGTATCTCATATCACGCATTTCTAAGTGTTGAAACCACAACTAAAAAGTCCTGCATTGAGGTTTAGTCTGTACTATTCAATTCAATTCAATTTTAATTTGTATAGCGCTTTTAACAGTTGAGATATTCGCAAAGCAGCTTTACACAATCAAAGTGTAATTTACTACTCATCATTTCTGTAGTTACAACATAAACAGCTTCTTGTATAAGACCTGAGCAGCATAAAATGTTTATTCAGGAGCTTATTTAGCATTTAGGAAGGGATCTCCAGTGTAAGCACTTTGTGATAGTCAAAGGTAAAGCTGTAACGTTTTGATTTAAACTGTGAACTTCTATTTTGGTTGTTGTTTACATGAACTACAATCCTGTTTAAGCTACATCTAAAAATTGTAAAGCTACATTTTGACAGAATGATATGTGATGCTTGGAAATTTGACTTAGTAGATAATATGAAGAAGAAGCGGTCCTAAAATGGACCCCTGTTGAACCCTGACAGCTTTGCGGAGCTACCCCTGCCCCTGCTACTCTATGTGTCGGGGTTCATCAGGGGTCCATTTTAGGACCTCTTTTTCTTTATATTATCTACTAAATGAAATTATTTCCAAGAATTACACATCATTCTGAGTCGTTGGATTACTGATTGGAAGGTCCTAGGTTTAAACTATAAATTTGCCAATGTTGATCGAGGACCTTAACCCTCCACTGCTCAGATGTATAGTGAGATAAAATGTACGTCGCTCTGGATAAGAGTGTCTGCCAAATGGTGTTCTAGAAAAAAAAATGCTTGGATTGAATGTCCTGCTAATCTCTTGACTCAATTCCTGATAGCATTACACAAGTCATCAGAGGGAGAGGGAACTGGACTGTTCTGCTAACCTGGAAAGACACTGGGCACGGCTAATTAGATTGTCTTTAACTCCCTGACACATTCAGCTGAGGCATCACTGGGATTTCATGATAAGGCAAACCATAGGCAGAGGAAGCACTCAGGAGTCACATGGATGTTATGTTAGGAATGTGTAATGTATAATCAGGATGTCAGGTGTTTGTCAACATGATTGGTAGTTATTTTTTACTACTAGAGAGCAAAGCGATTCGCTGTAAGTTCTGACTGGTGGTTATGGGACTCACCATGTCAGCAGAAGCCATCCCGAAGTTCAAGGCTATGGCGGCGACGGTGAGCAGAGAGCGCATCAAGTTGTTCTCGTGAATCCAGCAGCAGAATCGTTGAAGTGCAGAAGGGAAATGTTTAAACTCCTCAGCCAGAGCCAGCACCAACAAGAGCAGATATCCCAGCAGCACCACACAGAACTGGACCACAACGAGATATGTTCTATAGTGGGGGAAAAACAAACAACAATCTATTGTTTGTCAAACTGTAAAATTTGGTACTGGATTCTACCATGAGACCAATGAGCCAGTAAAGTAAAGCTTATGCATTGTTGTGTATACAGTAATGAATGATGGACTGGAAGACACACTATTAAGGTTAGCAGAAACATTTAAAGGGCAATAAGGGTGCCAATCCACACATTACGGGCAATTTGGGAACGTCAATAAACTTAACTTTGGAATGTGGGAGGAAACCGGAGTACCCGGAGGAAACCCACCAAGCACAGGTAGAACATGCAAACTCCACGGACACAGAGCCAGGAATCGAGTCTGGCCGGGAATCGAACCCGGACCCTGGAGGCTCATGTTAAATTAATGCAAGCCAAAACCATTAAGTGTACAAGATAATGTAATGTAACACAAACAAAATTTAAAAACCATCTTTAACGAGTCTATATCCCTCATTGTATGCTCGAGTGTTTCATTGTTGTGTAATCTTGCTATTCTAGGTCACTGATAGCCAAATAATCATTTCACTGCATATCATACTGTTTATGACAAATTTGAATATGGATTTGAATGTACTGTATATACTCTGTGTGTGTCATTAAGTCCAGGTTTTGCTAGACAGGTGAATTAGGAATGTACTGTACATGCTGGGAGTTGTAGTTCTTGGTGTCTGTGTTTGTAGGACTTCTTGCGGCAATCTCAGCATGTGTTTGAAAAAAAAAGAAGAAGAAGAAAACATGTGGGCTTGTGGGATCTCCCAGGTAACGGTCACGGCGGATAAGAAAAAGCACGGTAAACCGTTTGATCTCTAATCCTTTGCCTCTGACACAGTAAAGTAGGATGTTCAAAAAACTAAACCATGATCACTGACAAAGGCTGTTCTCTGATCTAATTAACCCAATATGGCACGATCACTGGTTGAACTGTTGGGTTCTTGAGCAAGGCCCTTAACCCTATCCGCTCTAAGGGTTGCCATATCTGACAGTCTGTGATATATGAAGAAAAGAATTGTACTGAAGTATATATCGTTGCTTCATCAGTGCATAAAAGCTAGTTAATGATTGCTTTTTAAAGTACCTGGGTGCAGGGATAAGGGCCTGGACTGCCATGATGAAGAGGAGCATGATGAAGGAGCACACCAGGTTGGTCTTAAATGTTTCATCCCTCACCTGGGAGAACTAGAACACAAGAGATACAGTAACTCTTACTCGGAAGTTTTAATGAGAACCGACCAGAGACTTCGACCATTTTCTCTATACCTTCTTCTCAATATGTGCGTCCTTGAAGACCAGCGAGGAACTCGTGATGTGTTCCTGTTGCATGCGCTCAGTGCTGCGCAGGTCAATGGCATGCTCGATCCGCTTATTAATCTCTTTGCCGCTGGAGTACCTGTTCCTCGAATTGGGCAGCTGCATCATTGTGAATGAAGCCAAGATCTGGGAAGGTCAGAGTTGATCATTAGAACCTTCAACACTTCAACATGGATCATTATCACTGATGTCATCAAGAGATTCTTACACAGCTCATATTACTGACGCTGCCATATAAATTGTCTGTGTTGGAGGTACGAATGGTCATGAGTATTTTGGAAGGTTCCGCCTCTACAGTGTTTTCTTCTTCCTTGGGGCAGATGAGGAAAGTGTCGATGTTGTGCTTGCGCAGAAACTCGTTGCGCTCGTAACCGCGGCCGTCCTCCGTTTCGTAGCTCCCCTCCAGGCAGTCCAGCGTGGCGCGAGAGATGTGGATGCGGCTAACCACAGACGACAGAAATCCCAAATCAGAAAATCTAGCTAGCTCAATTTCTTATCAAGTGCATACTGTTCATCTTCAGTATGCACTCGGTCAGGGTAATCTGTTATTTTATCTTTCTTTGCTCACCCGGGGATACCGCCTGCTTCGAGCATGTTAGCTACTCCAACGTCCCAGGACCACACATCGAACTGCCACTTCTGCAGGCCCAGAACCCCACACAGAACCGAGCCGGAATGGATCCCGATCCGCATGTCCATGTCGTGGTTCAGCTGCTTTCGAACATTTCTAAATGCAAAGCAAGCGTATACATGTTAAATGTAAGTAACAAGTTTGTCTAAAGCCAAAAAAACACAGTTCAATCAGTGGGGTCAAGAGGTCTAATCGTGTACCGTATGGTAATGATCATAGCCAGACCCATTTCTACGCAGCACTGAGCATGAGCTCTCTGCGGCTCTGGGACTCCGGATACACAGTAGTAACAGTCACCCAGGATCTTTATTCTCATGCAGTGGTGTTCCTATGAATATGGACACAGACAAATTACTCATTCATACAAGTTGAGACATAATAACATGCAACGATCTTTATTTAACTGAGTTCTCTCACCTCAGCCAGACGATCAAAACGACAAAAGAGCTCATTCAGGGTGCGTACCAACTCGTGTGCAGACATGGTCATGGACAACAGCGTGAATCCCTTAATGTCAGCGAAGAGGATGCTGGCGACAGGGGACAATCAATCACAAGATGCAAAAAAAGAGGTATTTCCAGGATAAACAATACAATATCACGTTTAAAAAAAATAATTCAGGCAATTGTGACCAAATGCAAATACACGTAAGACATTTCATAGAAGGATTATGGATTTAAACAACATGAGCTACATGGAAATATTTATTTATTATTCACTAGCGCAGCAGCATGCCATAAATACAAGAGTTAGCATGGGTTTTCCCCAACTTAGCTAATCAGCAATGTCAGCAAATTAATCTGGTCAGATCCTAAACTCTATTTCAAAGAGGAAAAAGACAACTCTTACCCTTACTCACTCAGTCACACATTTTTGTCCGAGATTCAATATTATCCTGATATTTAATCAGTATCACACTTGAGTCGAGTCTACGACCGCATCACAACCATGATATATCCAGCAATATAGCACAACCTCGAGTGTGATTTTGCTTTTATACAACAGTTCCACAAACACCATTTATTATCAACAGATTATGATTTGTTTCGTTATTTAACCAGTTATTTTGCTCCGCCCACATTTATCCTTCTGTGACTGGCAGAACTAACTAACCGTGACTGGCAAAGCCGGCAACCGACAGTTAGTGTAATTAACAGGGGTGAAAGGAGTTTTAAATTCTTACTAGTACTATGTAGACAAAAAGTGAGGAGAATAAACCATGGAGGTGGTGGACGGTCCTGTAAATCTCACAAGTTCTCTGGGTTCCAGGTTTGAAGCCCCAAAATGGAAATGTTAATATTAAATGGAAAGCTAGTGCACTATGCAAGATGTTCTTGTTCCACACACCAAGTAGAGCCCTTGATCAGGAGTTAGAGAATGATTTGGGATTCAGCCTTGTGCTAGGAACTTTGATTTATGTCTAAGCCGAGCTACAATCAATAAATAAATACGATTCAGAGACAATTCGGGAATGACTTGATGTTATGATGTGGCGGGATAGCACGTTATGCTAGCGCGCCTGATTTTCCTTTTTCTTTACAGAGCCCTGATGCAGGGCTTCGGAGGGAAGGTTGTGTGTGTGAGCTGTGGGAGTGATTGTGCACACTTACGGGAGGCTTTTCCCATTCTGAGATAACGTGGGATTATTATTTAAACACAAAACTTCTAATGGAACAAAGAGCAAACATCAAATATATAACTAAGTCTCCTGTCCCCTCCAGACAGGGTTAATCCTTATTGATCTTTAGTTTTCTCTTTTCTCTTTTCCTTTTCAGTTTTTTCTTTTTATTTATTTATTCATTTTTTAATCTGTTTTCTTTTCTCTTTTCAGTTTTCTTTTCTCTTTCTTTTCTTTTCAGTTTTCTTTTCTCTTTTTACTTTTTCAGTTTTTTTCTTTTCTCTTTTATTTATTTATTTATTTATTTTTATTTCTCTTTTTACTTTCTCAGTTTTCTTTTCTCTTTTTCTTTTCAGTTTCCTTTTCTCTTTTACTTTCTCAGTTTTCCTATACCGGAGCAAGGAAATGGATTTATTTATTTATATCTATCTATCTATCTATCTATCTATCTATCTATCTATCTATCTATCTATCTATCTATCTATCTGTCTGTCTATCTGTCTGTCTGTCTGTCTGTCTATCTGTCTGTCTATCTGTCTGTCTGTCTGTCTGTCTATCTGTCTGTCTAATGAATATATACAGATTAAAAATTAGTGCTTTTGACAAAACAGAACGGGACAATAAATCCCCTAATCTGAAAAGCTTTTTCTTTTACTAATAGCAGATGCATTCAGAGAGTAAACCAGCTAGTATCCTATTATACTATATTTTCTGTCATGAGTAATGAAACAATTACTTACAGATATTACAGGAAACATTAACAACAACATTACTACCCAATCAGCAGCCACTCTTTTTCACATCTCTTCCAGACAAAAAAAATGTTACCATGTAAAATGTAACTGTAAAGCCCTAAAACTCTCTCATGTCAGAAAACGTAAACCCATATTTCTGGCCATTACAAAGCACTGACACTGGAGACTCCTTCCATACAGTAAATGCTAACTAAACTTCTCCTCAGAAAATCTTCACCAAATCTGTTAATAATTTCATATATAAAGTCAGAACGTTTTAACTCAAAACTTATATACAATCCATATCTTTCATTAATATATATTAAGAGTGGCATTAAACGAGATTATATTTAATTCTTTACCTTAGGAGATCATACAGCCAGAGAAGAGGGATGATCTTCCTACCTGACGTCAGTGTACTTATGGATGTAGACCTTATGAACCTGCTGAGGCAGCAGTTCATCATCCATGGAGGTCATATCCGCAATCATCTCTAGCGCAACAAAGCGAGGCAGTATAGACAACACCAAGCGCTCCTGTTCAAAAACATACACTTTAAACCCTTGTCTGCACTCAGTGTTCAATCAGCATGGTGTATGTCTTCACTGATACTACACGTGTGTCCTTGCCTGTCTTTTGTTTTCCATCTCCAGCTTCATGTGGCCTTCAATGCAGCGCCGAGTCTCGAGGAAAGCCTGTCTTTGAGCCCGGTCTATCAGATAATGGATGTACAGCCCTGCTATGTTCATACTCACATAAAGCAAGGCCTTAGCAAGAATCTGCAGTGGGAGAAGTGCAAAGAGATTACATACGTAAAACCACAAGCTTGTTCTATATACACCATTGTAGGAATGCATCAATACCAGTAATCATATCAGTCTAATACTGGGTTCAATTACTCTTGCATATTAAAATACTCTGATATCAAATTCTGGCGTAGTGGTGTAGTGGTTAGCACTGTCGCCTTGCACCTCCAGGGTCCGGGTTCGATTCCCGGCCAGGCTTGATTCCTGTCTCTGTGTGCATGGAGTTTGCATGTTCTCCCCGTGCTTGGTGGGTTTCCTCCGGGTACTCCAATTTCCTCCCACAGTCCAAAGACCTGCAGGTTAGGCTAATTGGCGTTCCCAAATTGCCCGTAGTGAGTGTATGTGTATGTGTGTGCCCTGCGATGGATTGGCCCCCTGCGACCCTGGATAAAGTGGTATAGATGATGAGTGAGTGAGTTTTATCCTCAAGATATGTCATGGTATAGTTATGTTAACTAGGCCACTTTTATATATTTTTTCTAGGTGTTCTCATAACCGTCGTATCATTTTAATGAGAAGATATTAACAAGTTCATTACCTTGCTGATGTGGAAGAGAAAAGACACAAAAGCGCCTAATGGCAATAGAGTAAGTGCACGCAGTCCCGTCCAAACTGAGAGCAGTGAAACACCAATCAGGCCTAACTCCAACCAATACTGACATCATGAAAACACAGAGTAAAGTCAATATGGAGTCTTCATAAATAAAAAAATCACGATGACCAGTTTATGTAAGTGCTTACCTGGTCTTCTTGAACATATATGAGTATGCTGTTTGCACACATGTAAGCCTGCAGCAGCAGGAAACATACACTCAAGCGCTGAGCATGTGTATGTGTACTGTATGATGGACGAGTGTACAAGGACAGCCATGGGTGAAAGTCCTCTAAGCATTCAGTAAAATTCAGATACAGCAACTGGACAGAATGAAATAGATTCACTTGTTAAAGTCAGTGGCGACAACTTAATGCCTTCAAGACCTTCAATGCACACACATATACCAGTCAGCCATAACATTACAACACAAAATATTACGCTCAATGTGTTTGGATTACGCTTATGCTGCCTGTGCGTGTGATGGCTCCACAAGACCTCTGGGGTTGTGTGGTGTTATTTGGCACCAGGATGTTGGAAGAGGATCATTTGAGTGCTGGGGGTTGCGAGGTGGGTCAGACATGGATTTGACTAATTTGTCCAGTGCATCCCTGAGATGCTTGGTTGGATTGAGCTCTGGGAATTTCTGGTCCGAATCAACAACCTTGCATTCTTTGTCTACGAATCCCCCATACACGGCAGGCTGTAATGAACTGAGTGTTTTGAAACCTTTCTAGTGTGGCCAGCATTGACATTTTAAGTAATTTTGGGATAGACTTGGGGATAGAAATTAAAAGTGTGATTAATTTAATTAATTGCATTGGGAGTATGATCTGGGGATTAAGTCTGGGGTCAGACTGTTTGGCCCTGTGCATGGCCATCATGGCCTGCATGGACCTTTTTTGTGAGTTGTACTACATTGGACTTTCTAAGGAAAGCCAGACAGACTAGCCCTGGTGCCCATGATCCTATCACCAGTTTACTGGTATTTACTGGAATTCATAATCAATGTTAATGTGTTGATAATATGTGGTATTAATGATTTGTCTGATTGGTGTATATGCAGTATACAGTGCTGATAGAAATTCTTCAGGTCCTTTTAAGTTTTCTATTTTGTTATGTTTTACACTCATGTTAAATGAATTGAAATCCTTTTCATAATTCTACACACAAGACTCCACAACAACAAAGTAAAAACTGGTGTTTTGGGTGTTCTGTTAATTTATATTAAAAAAGGCTGCAATATCCCTTTTACATAGGTATTTAAACATAGCACTTTTCAAGAATGGATTTAATGTGCTGTGCTGAGACATAATACACTGATAAGCCTCACAGGAAGACATGTAGTCACACTGAGGTCATGTAACTCTTTAATTGCACAACGATGGAGTACAATCAACAAATAGCATGATGTCTATTGGCTGCACCAGAAGTAATTTACAGGATTCACACACATGAGGGCAATCACAACTCTTACTCTATTGATATATTTGCTTACATTGTATATCAAATTTACCTGCTTTAATATTATGGGTTATTTTATACACATACATTTATGATGTAATATGACCATTAAGTACATTCCAGTTTCAAGTTGTCGTAATACAAAATATTGAAAAATGTTAATGCATATACAAGGCACCCACCTCTGTGAATGTAAGCTGTCGGTGTAAAGCAAGCAGCTTTCGCTCCACTTGTCCATCTCCTTCTTCCAGTGCCAACCAGCACTGTGCTAGAAAAGTCCAACTTGATCCATCTACTATATCCTTCACTATTATATGATTCAGGAACCAACTGGGAGACATACCGCCACCATCATGCCACACATGCACTTGCCATATCTGGCCCAGATTCCGAGCTGAGCTAAGAAATCACATAAAATATGGTTTCTGAATTAAATGAGCAGACAAACTGGCAAATGAAGCTTATTCCGTATGTGCTATTAATAGTTTAGATTTGCTTATGTATGTAGCTAATTAAAAGTATATATATAAGTATATAGCTTTTAGGTTAGAACTGTGCAATTTGCATTATTACATGAATACATGATTACATCATCAAACAATCATTTCAAACTGTATTTGAGTTTCCAGTATATTGAACACTCTTTTGTGTTTTCTGGCACTGTATGATGCATTGTTATCTGTTTAAAAAAATAAAAAGGCATCACAGAACTAAAATAAAAATCTGAAAGCAGAAGTTTTAGGTTTTATGTAATCTGCATGGTAATATAGCTCACATTTACATTTCACGAATAACAAATACAGTACATGTATAAATACAAACTCGTACTGTATAACTCTTCCTTATAAATACATATTGTATTCATTGCTCTATTTATGGTACATTTACGCACTGACAGATACATACCTATCCTGCTATTTAATTAATATATTTAAATACAACTTGGAAATAAATGTGCTCTTCTGTGAAATTGTTATTATACAAATGGTAATGATTCAAAGAATGTCATAGCAAAAGTTTGCATATTGCAAACTGCCTCAATTTCTTGTTAGCTACAGGACAGATAAAGCAAACTCACAATTGGCTAGGTTTGGGATTATGAAAATATGGTGAACATTTTATTTCAGGCTGAAATATTACCGTACTATCACATTCTGCCTTGCTGTTACCTTAGGATAAATGTTGCCCTTGAATTGCAGGTGAAGAGTGTATGGTCTGGATTGCTGAGCTCTCTTGTCTGAGATACTCCATTCTCACCATACAGGACTATATAAACCTGACAAAAGAAAAAGAAAAATAGTTTTTTTTTTCTGAACTTTCTGAAAAACAATCACTTTTAAGCCTAATTTTAATAGGACTGTTTGTTTTTAGATGTAACTATATTACTATAGTATAGTATAACTATGTATGTAACTATAAAAGCCAATAATATAGTAATAACTCATTGGTTAATTGATACTCAGTGGTGAATTGTGATTTCAACCACTATAACTACAGCTTAATAAATTGTAGAGCCCCTCTGAGAACTGCTGCCTTATACACTGCATTGCAAAAAATATGTGCACATCTGACAAATATATCCATTTATGCTTGTTGATTATCCCAGGGTCGATTTAGTTTTGATTTTAGACTAATTAGATTTAGATAGATTTTAAATTTCCCTTTGCTGTTATAATATATCTGCCATTCTTCTGTGAAGACTTTCCACTAGATTTTGTAATATTGCAGCTGGGATTTGTTCATTTACCCACAAGCACATTACTGAGGTCAGGCACTGATGCTGGGTGAGGAGGCCTGCTGAGCAGTTATTGTTCCAGTTCATTTCAAAGGTGTTCAATGGGGTTGAGGTCAGGGCTCTTTCCAGGTCACTTGAGTTCTTCCACATCAGTGCTTACAAAGCATGTCTCACCTTATGCACAGGGGTATTGGCACAGTGGAATATGTTTGGGCCCCTCAGTTCCAGTACAGAAGAATTCTTAATGCTACAATATACATATACATATATACAATTGTGTAATTCAGACTATGTTGCAATAGAATGGGTAAGGCCCACATATATAGTGTAAATAGTGTAAATTTTAGTATTTAGTAATTTTATGCAGAAAAAAAGCACTTCTTTGGAGAAAAATTCATGAAATGTGATATCTTTTTGAAGAAATGTAAATGAACAAAACCACATTAGCAGGGTTGCTACTTTTGATTTACAAAAAATAAAATGAACATAAATTGCACTGTAAAAAATAAATAGTACATTTTACGGTAAAAAAAACGGCAGCTGTGGTTGCCAGAAGTTTAATTGTTTTACAGATTTTAATTTTTTTTTTTTTTTACGGTTTATAACTGTCTAATTAACATGTTTATGTTGTTATAAAAACAGTTTATTCCTGCCAAATTCCAGGGTTTACATTGTAACAAATACGGATCATAACCATGTTTTTTACAGCTCAGAACTGTCTAATTTAA
>JAQMYI010000020.1:16749736-16763807 GCA_030014275.1 Clariallabes melas
TGATATATATCGTTATCGAGGTAGAAAATTGCTTCTACCGTGATAGAAGATTTTGGTTATATCGCCCACCCCTATGCTCATGTATAACAAGTGATATTTTTGATTATTTATTGATTTATTTATGCATTTATTGAAGGAGTCTCCAGCATCAGTCTTTTGTACCAGTCAGATATAAAGCTGTAACGTTTTATAGTCTTAATTTATTTTTCTCTCAGTATCGTAACAAGCTACAGTTACTCTGATTCCTCACATCCCTCCATCACTGATTATTTTCCCATAACAACCCGTATTTCCCACTTGAACTGAGAGTGAATGATCTGTAAAGGAGTGTGTGCCGTCACAGTAGTCACGTGTGTGTCATGTTGTATTGTATTTCAGAGGAAGTTGAGAAGATGAGTAAGAAGATGGAGGAGGTGAGGGACGCCGGCATTCGAGTCGTTTCCGAAGACTTCCTGACTGATATCAAGTCCTCGGGCAAGGCGCTCCGCGAGCTCATCTCCCTGCACAGCATCTCGCCCTGGGGCGCCGAGGTCAAACTCGAGGCCCAGGCTTCATCGGCGGCCGCAAAGTCCAGCGGAGCCACCAAAAGCTCGGGAAGAAGCAAAGAGGACGAAGGTAAAGGAAGGGGTTGCCAGGTTTGGTGTGTTAAAAATGTAATAACCGATAATGTTTGTTTTGCATAATAATACTCTGTAGCTTACATTAACTCGTACACCACAAGGTGGTTAAAGTTCTGGAAAGGAAACTGCGAATCAGAATCGATCTTTGCGAGCTCTGTTGCCAGATTGGGTGGTTTCCTGTTAACCAGGCTGCTTTAAAAAAAAATTTTTTTTTTTTTTTATCGTCTTTAGCTGGAAAGTCTTGTCTCAAGCTAGTAATAAATATTAGGCTAGTTTTATTGAGATGAGCCATGAGTTCCTAGTACTGATGGTGATAATTATTGCCCAATTGTGTCGCCCCCATACGGCCTTCTTTAAAACGTTTGCACCGTTCAGATGGTTTACTGTGAAGAGTCTCATCATCGTACTTTCCTCTAGGTCTTCCATAAATATTTATCACTTTTCCATCTTCATTCGCTAAAAATGTAATCACGAGTCCCGGTTTGACTTGAATGCCCTTTCGTATATGTATTTTGTTTATGGTGTATGTCTAATTGATTGGGATTGGGAAATCTTAATATAGCTAAACAGTACTTATAGTACAGTATATTATCTCGTGGTTTCTCAGGCAGCAGCAAGTCGAAGAAGATGAAGCTGACGGTTAAAGGCGGAGCGGCAGTAGATCCGGACTCAGGTCCTACACATTTCTCTCTTTACACTTTATTATTGTTTTTGCACGTCTCGGGTTTAAATGATGCGTTGTTGCGACTCAGGTCTGGAGGACTGCGCTCACGTGCTGGATCAGAACGGGAAGATCTTCAGCGCTACGCTGGGTCTGGTGGACATCGTCCGCGGGACAAACTCCTACTACAAGCTCCAGCTGCTGGAGGACGACGTACAGAAACGGTGAGGGACGGCGCACCGGGTTTGTCTTACTGTCTAATCGGTCTGTGCTTTTGTTTTGTTGATCCGATTGAGTTCTTTAACATCGTAGCTTGGGATGTTTTATTAATCGTTAAACGATGTTCATTTAAAAGGGAAAAAAATTATTCGCTTTTGTCTGTTTTGCGTAATATTTCTCTGTAGCTCCCCCTCTTAACTTGCACTGTTTCTTCATCTCAGCTTGTCTCTTTGCTGTCTTTTGTATTTTGTTTTTTTCCCCTTGTGTCTCTTTGCCTGTCTTGCTTTTCTCTGTCTTGTATTCAAGATTAAAAGGTGCTTTATTGGCATGACGAATATTTACATCTGTATTGCCAAAGCTTAGAGATAAGGCACAAGAAAATAACAGGAGTAGGAAAAAAAAAACAAAGAATAGTATAGAAAGAGTAATAATAAATAAATGTATATAAAGTAAGAGTTCAGACATTTAGTCAAAGATAAAGTGACTCTTGCCATGATCAGAAAAATTAAATATGATTAGATTGTATTTGTTTTGCTTAATATTTCTCTGTAGTTCATATCAAAAATTGCAGGGGGTGCCAATAGTTTTTTCCCCCCTAAGATTAAGAAAAGCAGAAAAACACTACTAATGATGAATAAATAATGAAAAACTGCAGGGTTTGATTATACATTTATTCAGCACGTGTACTTTGAAGAAAAGAGACATGACGTGATGGATTGTGGGTAATTTCCCCGAGCAAACCTGCACCGCCTGGTTATAGTGTTGGTGGAAACGAGTGTGTTTTTATTGTGTGGTGTTGCTCTCAGGTACTGGGTGTTCAGGTCCTGGGGTCGAGTTGGGACCACGATCGGAGGAAACAAACTGGAGAAGTTTTACGACAAGAACTCGGCCATGGACAACTTCCGCAGTGTGTACGAGGAAAAGACGGGCAACTGCTGGACCTCGAGCAGCTTCACCAAATACCCTAACAAGTTTTATCCTCTGGAGATTGACTACGGGCAGGTGTGTGTGTGTGTTTGCTTTTCATTGGCTCTTTATCGCTCTTCTCCCCTCATCGTGTGGTGCGAGTCTGGTCCATGTGCTGAAGTATTCAACATCGGGTTCTTTATAATTCTCTCTGCAGGACGAGGAAGCGGTGAAGAAGCTGACCGCCAGCAGCGGCACCAAGTCCCGACTCGCCAAACCGGTTCAGGAGCTGATCCGCATGATCTTCGACGTGGAGAGCATGAAGAAGGCCATGGTGGAGTTTGAGGTGAGCGGCTAGAGGAAAACCTGATACGCTGTGACGTCTTCTGCACCAGTTACTTAGGAAATGACTGGGAGGAAAACGTCTGTCTCTTTCACACCTCTTTCTCCATGTGTCTGGCTCCTTCTTTTCTCTCTCTCTCTCTCTCTCTCTCTCTCTCTCACTTTTGGTCTCTATCTGTCTTCTCTTGCCATTCCTTAGGTCTCTCTACAGCTGTCTTTGTCTTACTTTCTTTTTTTCTCTCTCTCTCTTTGTCAGTTTCCTTTTGTCTCAGCCTCTCTCTTTGTTGTCTTTGTCTTTTTTTTTCTTTCTTCTGTCTCTTTGCCTCTCTTTTCTCTGTGTTGGATTCAAGATTCAAAGGCGCTTTATTGTTATGACAAATATTTACATTCGTATTGCGAAAGCTTAGTGATAAGGCACAATAAAAAAAAAAAATTTAATTAGTATAGAAAGGGTAATAAATAAATAAATAAATGTATATAAAATAAGAATCCAGACATTTAGTCAAAGATAAAGTGACTCGTGAACATTTTGTAAAAAAAAAAAAAAAAAAAAGCATTTATGGATATATGTACATTATAATAATAGTATTAATAATAACAGTGATTTGTGTGTGTGTGTGTGTGTGAGATATGGTGTGTGTGTGTGGTCACTCACTGCCTCTTATTTGGTGGCAAGTGTGTGTTTCACTCTCTCACTCATTTTTTTTCCCTTTTTATTCTCTGTCTTTTTTCCTCTCACTCTCACCCCTGGCTTTTTTCCTCCATCTGTTTTCCTCCCTCCTTTTCTGTATTTTCCTTCTTTGTTTGTCTTCATCTCTGTTGCTCTCTCTCCCTCACCATATTTTCCCCCTCTGTCTGGCCATCTATTTCTCTCTGTCTCACTTTTTCCCCCTGACAGCCTCTCTTACTGATTTTTTTTTTTTTTTTCTTTTTTCCCCCCTCTCTCTCTCTCTCTCTCTCTCTCTCTTTCTTTCTCTCTCTCTGTGTTTTGCATTAACCACATCAGCTTTATCTCAGGTGATGTAATCTTTCCCCACAGATCGACCTGCAGAAGATGCCTTTGGGGAAACTGAGTAAGAGACAGATCCAGAGCGCGTACTCTCTCCTCACTGAGGTCCAGCAGGTCAGTGTGTGAACGTTCGACACGCCCCCTCTGGCAGATTAGACGACATCACTTCTGCTGTGATGTGTTACATGAATGCCATTTGCATGAGCAGAGAGTGATGATGATAATCTCCTGGATTGTTTGATATGTGTGTCTGCGTATCAGGCCGTGTCCGACAGCGCTCCCGAGGCCGTGATTCTGGACCTGTCCAATCGCTTCTACACTCTGATCCCGCACGACTTCGGCATGAAGAAACCCCCGCTGCTGAGTAACCTGGACTACATTCAGGTGAGGCGTGAGAAATGAGTCAGGAGTCCTGACGTACGTGTGTGTGTGTGTGTGTGTGTGTGTGTGTGTGTGTGTGTGTGTGTGTGAGAAAGGGCTGGGAAATGGAAGAGTGTTATGTACAAGCATTAAAAGTGTAAGAAATGGAAAAGATCTTTATTATTTTCAGAGTAAAACAATGGAATAAGGGGAGATTGTGTTAAATAATGATCTCGATGAAATCTTAAATTGCAGATTTCTCCATATACAGGAGTTTAATGCATTTTGATTTTAAATTAAGAAATATACAAAATACTAAGGTTTCAGATTAGGTATCAGAATTCACAGTTTTATATCTGTGTACAATTAAGAAATTTCTGGCTTGATTTCACTGATTTTAGTGATATTAGAGCATAACAGCACTGGGACATTTTATCTATATTCATCACGAGTGGTTCTAGTACTCGAGTTGCGCCCATGTGGATCACAGCCGTGCAGATATTCTGCACAACAGCACGACCTCGAGTATTGAGCTTTTATGCGACCGTTCCACAAACATCATTTATTATCAACAGATTTTGATTTGTTCGTTTATTTAACCAGTTACTTTGGCGACAGACGGATCCGGTTATTAGAACACCTGGGAGGACGCTGAGTGATGCATGACAGTTAACCGTCCTAGTGCTGTTGTGCTCCATTATCAGTACTCATGGAATGGACCTCGTCTAATCAGATTACTCGGATGGAACTTACTTAATTACGTGTATACTACATCATTAACGGCAGGTGACTTATATTCTGTGCAACGTTTCCCCGTCTCTCAGGCCAAAGTGCAGATGCTGGACAACCTGCTGGACATCGAGGTGGCGTACAGCCTCTTGCGCGGCGGAACCGAGGACAACGAGAAGGATCCGATCGACATCAACTACGAGAAGCTCAAGACAAAGATCGAGGTTTTGCTCATTACTGTGTAAAAAATAATGAATCTCGTTAAGCTAGCACGGTGTCCTGAGTGTGTAGTGACGTCGGTGATGTCGTTGTGCAGGTGGTGGATAAATCGACAGAAGAAGCCCGGATCATTCGACAGTACGTGGCGAACACGCACGCCGCCACGCATAACACCTACACCCTCGAGGTGGAAGAGGTAGGAGGAGTTATATTATGCGTATCTGTTTAGCGTGTATATTTTCACACTGAGATATTTGTGCAAAACATGTGATCTTGTGTCCGTTCAGATCTTTAAGATTGAGAGAGACGGGGAGTACCAGCGTTACCGCCCCTTCAAAGAGTTACCGAACCGCCAGCTCCTGTGGCACGGCTCGCGCGCAACCAACTACGCCGGCATCCTGTCTCAGGGTCTGCGCATCGCCCCGCCCGAGGCTCCTGTGGTACGTAAACGAAGACGTGCATCAGTCGTGAGACAAACGTTTCCTCGTGCTGAGAAAAGGATGAGTGATGAGAGCTCTGTCAATAAGTCCAGGGGGTGGAGTTGAACCTGATCAGGCTCCTCCTATTCGGGTATAATAATAAGTTTAGCAAATAAAAGTTAAGTTTAGCAAATAAAGACAATCAGGTCCAGCTCCGCCCACTGGATCTGCAGCAAGGAGCCTGTGTTACAGAAGCTGCTTTCTCGTATACACTTTACACGGAAGTTCAGTGTTTATGGTGTCAAAGTGTAACCCAAGGCGGCACAGTGGTGTAGTGGTTAGCACTGTGGTCGAGGGTGTTTAGCACCTCCAGGGTCAAGGGTTCGATTCCTTTGACGGATTTGTGTGCATGGAGTTTGCATGTTCTCCCCGTGCTCGGTGGGTTTCTAAATGTAAAAGTAAGTCAGATTTTAAACACTTGGTTGCTAGTAATTGGTAAGAAACACGTCTGATCCGAGTGTTAGCTATAACAACACTCATGCAGGAGGAATAAAAATAAAGTTGGTGATGAAGAGGGTGTTGTAGCTATCGCTGTAGCCTTGGAGATAAAAAAAAAAAAAAAAAGAAAGACAACAATTTGAGCTGCACTTGTGACTCGATTGTTGAGTAGTTAAAGTCCATGAGGCTACTCGTAAACTTTACGAAAACAGATGTTATAATTATCAGTGGAAAGCCAAGCGAAGCACGTTTACATATATTTTGTGGGGGGGGTTTTTTCGCATTTTTTGCAAGATTTAGTGAAGACTTGGCACCACGGGTCCCAAGAATGTTAGCAAGAAAAGAACCGGGAGCCGCTTTCAGTTTTGTTTTAAAAGCAGCCGGTGCGAAGAGGAATCATAAATTAAGGTTTAATATCTATTTATTTCATATTTTTGTTTCGATTGTTTTTAGATGCAAAAGTATGATTATAGTGTTGGAAATCGGTAATATTGATTTGGTAAAATTGAACAAATTATCTGCATTTACATTATTTCCTATGTGAAGATGCATTTCACGAAACTTAATTTTGCCTTAAGAATTCAATTAAATTCATTAATTCATTTAATTAGTGGTGCATGTGAAGCAAAGCATCGCTTGTATTATCTCTCAAGCATATTATCCTTTATTTTTTTTCCCCCTAGTACAAGTTTTGGCACGTAACTAGTCCCATACCGTTTGTTGAAGACCTGTGAAAGAGGCGTCAAATCGTGTGGCTTATTCAGGAATGACTTTTCTAAATGAGGCCCAAAAAATGAGGCCCAAAAAAAAATCCCATAGACTTAACATTGAGACCAAATTTGATGGATTCTAATGAAATGGATTCTAGAATTTTCTAGAAATATAAAATTTACCACAATTGCAGAGCCATGCAAGCTGTGTCAGAACATACCCCGGTTATAAGGCGTACCCCTGGGGCGCAAGAGGTTCCCAAATTGGCACGCCATTGACTTATAATGGTGAAGATTCTCCCCATTGAAACAGGAAATGCTCACAGTTGCATTCCCTGCTATGGTAACCTTCATAGGAACTTTGAAACTGAACCTAACTGCGGATCCCGTTGTCATGGAGACACGAGTTTTGCCACGACAAGCACCACTCATTTTACCTCTCTAGTTAAATGAATGAAATTCATATGCCAACGTTTATACGATCGCGTGCAGTTTTACACTTTTTTTGTCCCCCTTACCTCTCTTGAACTAATTTTCTGTGTCATTTCTTTCCCATGTGGTTTACAGACAGGTTACATGTTCGGTAAAGGTGTATACTTTGCTGACATGGTGTCTAAGAGTGCAAACTACTGCCACACGTCCCAGGCGGACCCCGTAGGCCTCATCCTGTTAGGAGAAGTCGCTCTCGGCAACATGTAAGTCGCTTCTGTTTCCGTTCAGATCATGATGTGTGATTGTGTTAGTCAGGTTGTATAACGAGAATGTGTTGTGTTTTTCTCATTAAAGGCACGAGCTTAAAAAGGCTTCACACATCACAAAACTACCGAAGGGGAAGCACAGTGTGAAGGGTAAGAGCTCCTGAGTGTTAGTTGTTTAAATACTTAAAAAATAATAATAATAAAAAATAGAATCTGTAAAATGAAATGCCTCTGGTTTGCTTTGTTATAGGCTTGGGAAAGACCGCTCCTGAGCCCAGTGCGACGGTCTCTCTTAACGGAGTGGACGTGCCGCTGGGCAAAGGCGTCAACACGAACATCGACGACACGAGTCTGCTTTACAACGAGTATCCTTCCCACCGTGATCATTCGTTATTTCATTCAATTAAAGAGAGTGTAGTGGCACAGCTCAGAATCGCAGCCACATTTTGTATACTTTTTATATATAATTTTTTATTTTTTTTTACATTTTGTGAAGCTAATTTAAAAGTAAAGTATGCTTTTCAGTAGGGAAAACTGTTTTAAAGTGCTCTCATCATGCTGCACTAAAACAGTCAGTGTAGCCTTGCACACATACAAATATATGGTATTTGCGTTCAAGTCAAACCGGGATTTGTGATAAATTATCTGGCAAAAATGATTGCCGTTTACAGAAGACTTCAAGTACAGTACGGTGATGAGACTCTTCGCTGCAGTAAAACATTTGAATGGTGCAAACATTTTAAAGAAATGGAAAACATTTCCACATGTTTGGTTGATTAAAGGAGTTCCTGGAAGGCCAGGGTTTCAGACATGAGTCAGACAGGCAAATCCAATCATGGCTCCGGTGTATTGAGAACTTTCTTATCTAGATGGTGTCCAAGCACTAGTGAAACACTGGGATAAGTGGATTAGTGTAGCAGGGGATTATATAGAGAAATGAAGGGAGTTTTAACTAAGTGGTGTAAAGTAATGCATTCATTTCAAATGCAAGGCTGAAAAAGAGCAAGAATTGAGTTTTGTTTCTGCGCTACACTTTTCCGTCATTCTCCTTGACTTCCGTTCTTCCAGGTATATCGTGTATGATATCTCTCAGGTGAACCTGAAATATCTTCTGAAACTTCGCTTCAATTATCAGACGTCCCTCTGGTGAGAGACGCACGCGTCTCCGCGACCCTGATCTCCACAGACCACACCTTCAAGTTCCTGATGAAGCCCTGATCCCAACTGCACCGTCAGATTAAATACAAGCCACAAAGAGTTCCTGACGTTTATTCACTTTCGCTCTGCTTTAGTCTCAAGCGAGATTTCCTCCGGGTACTCCGGTTTCCTCCCACAATCCAAAAACATGCAGATTAAACTAACTGGTGATAGGCTAATTGTCCATAGTGTGTGAATGTGTTGTAAAAATAGGAATAAATACAGTGGTCACCATTGGCCTAAACGGTCACTAATTGGTCTACGGAGGTTCCTAGATGGATTGAGGGAAATAAAGAATAGACAAGTTCTCTTGCACCATATATCGTCTATCTACTATATGTGATTTGATGCTAAAGTTAAAGTGGGCCTAGGGATCTGGTTGAGGTGTTTTAAAGGTTTTTGTGGATCCTACCAACAGTATTAGGTAGAACAGTCTTCCATTAGTTTTGTAAAACCCCCCCCCCCCACTTATGTTTGGGCACATTTATGTTTAAATCCTTTTTTTCATTGAAAAGTCTGATCCGTTTTCTTTAGCGAAGAAAGACCAACATACTGTACAGTTTTAGTAACGAATGCTTTTCTTGTACATTTACACGGTTGATTGGATAAGTGGTACTTTTACTAGGGTTCCTAGTATTAGGGCTTTTAGAAACGACATAAAAAATTTTGCTTGCTTTCTGTGTACCTCACAGATTTTTTTTTCCCCGGTTTATATTAAGGTAAATGGTGAAATCGGTTAATTTTCACAAAGATGTTGAAGTGTGAGCGTGTGTTTTCTTTGTAAAGCAACATTTTCAACATTTTGCCAGGATGTTCACTCATTGATGTGATTGTAAGATGATTAAAATCTTCATTTGTGTTCCTTATAATTTGGAAATGTGAATAAAAACAGTACTTTGCCCTGTCACTTTTGTTTGGACATCATTTACGAGGGGGGTATAAAAAAAACTTTCAAGATTCGCGCTCCTCAGATCTGGTCGCATTCGCCACACGTGCTCTCTCAGAAGCCTTAAAAACCCGGCAGTAGAATTTGCCAATACCGGTCTGGCCCATGAGGACGAATTCTCAATGCACAATGTCGTGAATGTCCAAAAAGACGATGAGCATGCACATTGTCGAGCTGTGGACCTGCCTGCCATTTTCCGTTGTGGGGATGACGGGCTATTCCACAGTGAAGACTGTGGCTTTCGTCTCAGGGTCGTACCCATATGCCAAAGCTTTATCACCGGTAAAGATCTTTTGATGTGAAGGCCGGGTCATCCATGGCACGCTAACCGAGTTCTTGGCAGACATTGGCCCTCCTGGGTCAGCAGCCTGAGGACGAATTTGGCAGCAACACGGCGCATGTTCAAACCACACGTGAGGATCGCCTGGGCTGTTCTGTGCGACACCGAAAACCGCAGCGATGTCATCGCAGATGGTCATCATGCACAACTTGTCGAACGCTCGTTCCTGATCTCGTCATCTTCCGGTGATGTTCTTTCGATCTTGAAGCGCGCGTACAACTCAAAACAACGCAGCATCATCGTAAACTTTAAAGGTGTCAAATGTCTCTGTGACTGAAACAGATTTGCCCAGTTTGACTCAGAGCATCACGTTTGCTCTTTATTTTGTAATAACAGACATGGTAACGCACGGAATCAGAATAGCACCAGTTGTTCGGCTTCCAATGGACACTGGATGGTGTTTTTTGGCACGCTGACTTATGAAGGTCGACTCGTCCTGTGTGTGCTGCCATCTGTTGGCGTGTTACAAAACTAAGTCATGAAACTTTGCGATACCACCTCATCTATGTTCCTGCATGTGTGAGAGAAATGAAAATGGCTCAAGCATTGACTTTTTATTTATTTAATATTTTAAAGTGTATATTGTGGGTTTGTGTGAATTTTTTATTTTTTTTGCCATATATATTAAATATTGATTTCTAAGATCATATACACACACATGAGATCAATATTTAAGTTTATATTCTACTTTTGTGGTGTGAAAGTTAAACTAATGGCTTCGAGTATTTTCCTTCGGCGTCTTGTTTTCAAACAGCCCTCTCAGCTCGTCTCCTTCCCACAATGCCTTGCGGCAGCCCCGTCTTTGAAAAACCGGCGCGGCTAATTCAAGATGGCGGAGCACGAGCAGCTGTTGGACGAGAGTGAGTGTTTAAAAAAATAAAATAAAAATAATAAAACTGTTGCAGCTTTACTAACAAACGGCTAAAATGTTGTCGCGTTCGTTCAAAAACATTTACACACGCGAATTTGTAAAGAAATATTTGTAAATTTGTTTTTCTCTGGTGCAAAACTAAACCTGTTAGCTGGGAAGCTAACTGCTACCTACTACTATTAGCTAGGTGTTAGCTTTCACAGAGTCCCGCCTTCTTTTCAAGGATTGGTTGAGAGAATTTTTGGTTTGTTCTGTGATTAGTTGAGAGTTCAGCTTTGGCTTTTATTATCCAATCACGAACTGAGGTTGGGTTTTTTTTGTGCGTTTAGGAGGCGGGATTTTATATATTATAGGTAGGGAGATTTTGCGTTTTAAGCTAACTTGCTAATATAAACAGTGTTGTTTAGGTGAACTTTCCAGAGGTTTGGTGGTGGTTATGATTGTAGTGTTGGTTTAGAATATTGTGACCGGGTTATATATGAAATAAGAGAGGCCACAGGTTTAATTTAGAAAGGTTTACGAGTTGACACTTTCCCCCACATAACAGTGGTCCGTGTCGGTGACAGCTGCTGAGGTATTCTCCTTATGAGCCAGCCTCTGTCACAGGCACAGGGCCTTCTGTCTTCAGATGTGCCATGTTTATTAAAATTTTCTAATATTTTCACATGCACTTTAATGTGTTATAAGTCTGCTCGGTGCTTGGTCTCATGCTTGTCCTAAATCTTTCAATATTTTCATTATGATCTTCTGTAATTACCCTTTTTTTCCCCTGGTAATAAGGTATACACTAATACCCTTATTCAACATTTTCTTTTGTCTTGGCATACTTGGCTTTAATAGTAAAGGTGAAGATAGACCTCAGAAGGTGAAGACATACAACCAAAACAAACAGTATAATTTTCCCCACTATATATGTATATATATATATATATATATATATGTATATGTATATATATATGTGTATATATATATATATATATAGATAGATAGATAGATAGATATAGAGAGAGAGTCAGCCAAAATGTATACACATTTCAGGAAAAGAAAGACTTGTATAAATATTATAAATTTATTTGCTATACGTTACATATCATTGTGTGATTATGTTATTAATATTACATTAATATAATATACATTATACTATTTTTTCCCCCTTAAATGTGTATACATTTTAGGCTGTACTCTTAAATTCAGATGAATTCACTCCAACAGTTCTTTTGTTGTTGCGTTAATCACAAGAATAGTAATAATACTCCTGCTAATAATAATACTCATCGTGATAATACTCATATAGTATACCAGGTGTCGATTTGATCTGTATTTGATGCGATTCTGTAAGTATCACGTTTTTTTTTTATAAATATCCTAATTCAATATTACTTTGCTCTCTCTCTCTCTTCAGATTTTATTACAATTCTAAACAAATTTATCAAATAATTAGCTTTTATTACACAGAAAGCTACGATACCTAATAATCTGCAAAGTTTACCTCCAGGATTATGGAGGAACTGCAACATTTTACCACCTCAAATTTTATTTGTCACGTACATAACCTCACCGAGCTTGAGTGGTTTTTCCTTGGGGGTGCTCAGAATTTCTCCAACAAAAACATACAGGTTAGGTTAATCTTCGTTCCCAAATCGACTGGTGTGTGTGTGTGTCTGTCCAGGGTGTACCCCGCCTCATGCCCTAAGTTTCTGGGATAGGCTCCAGGCCCACACGACCCTGTACAGGATTAGCGGTATAGAGGTTGAATGAATGAACGTACACAACCATATACAGAAACGTAGTGAAATGCTTATCTGACTGGTCGTGACCTAAAATAGAAGGATTTCTTTTTGATGAAATAAATTATTTAAATTCATAAAAAATTTGAATATTTCAATAAAATAAGAAAATAAAAGTAAGTTTCTTTTTTATGTAAAAATTATATAAAAAATTTACAATATCTTGAATTGTTACTAAAAATAAAATAAAATTAAAATGGAATTGTATAAATTATGCATGATTTATAGACTGGAATAATTATGTAAACTAAGGTATAAAAGTGTAAGAATATGGAAGCGTAACATTATGTTGTGTGGGTATGACGGCAGTAGTATTAATGAAAAATGGAGTATTAAAAATAGTTTGATACTGTTGTGTGTTAGTGTAAACAAATAAATAATTATAAATTATTTTATAATTTTGATTTTGGAGTCAGTGTGGTGAAATGTTGCATTGGCGCACAAAAGAATCACGATTTGTAACTCAATTTGTAACGTTTTTTTTTTTTTTGTTGTTGCGTTTGTGACGGATTATTATACAGGAATCTGTGATGCACTTCGTGTGTACTGTATGACAGAATGGTTCATGTTAGAGATTTTAGTTTGTGTAAAAGTAATGTTGAGGGCTCCGAGTCTTTGTTTGACTCGGTGAAGCTTTCAATTGTTCAATTAGAAGCTTAAGTGACATGACACAAATCCAAAATCTTGCCCATTTAAAAGAAGAAGCAGATTTTTTTTTGTCGTTATCCGGGGTACAACTTCTAAAACAGTGCATTTCAAAAGATTATAGAAACAAGAAACATTTTGGACATATGTTTAGACAGTGACTTAAATTTTGACTGTATCACACATTTACTGTTCAAAGCTTACAGAGGTCAAGGTCGTGTTGTTCCTCTGAGTTTTTGGAATCGACTGAGGCAGAGCTCTGATCGACTCACACCATCTTAAAAAGGAAAAATATTGGCTTGTTGTCTTGGGAGAAAAGAGACATGGGAGAAAAGAGATGTCCACCTTTATCTTTAAACCATTGACTGTAATGTCTTTAAACCTCTTGAAGGACCTGTAATGTGTGTGTTAGATTAGGACTGTAACTAGAGCTGCACAATCAATTACATAATTTTGAAATCGCTTCTATTTATTTCATGCTAATATACACGTAGTTTGGAGTTTATGTAGAGTTTGTCAATAATGTGAGGATTTGTGTTTTATTTTTATTTTTTTTAAGTGATTAAGTATTGGCAAACATCCTCTTGATGAGATCATTTGTCCAATATTTTTTTGTCTGCTTAGATAAATACAGAACAGAAATCTTATTAGTTAATATTGTTGTTAAAAATCGCAATCACAGTGCTTGTCAAAATAATTGCAATCTGATTTTTTTTTTTTATCAAATGGTGCAGCCAAGCTATGCCTAATGACCTGACTAATTGCACTCAAGCTACAAAGAGAGAAAAACCCTCGTTTTTTTTTTTTTTTGTCGATACAGTACAGTGGTGTGAAAAACTATTTGCCCCCCTCCTGATTTCTTATTCTTTTGCATGTTTGTCACACAAAATGTTTC
>JAQMYI010000020.1:16814888-16828608 GCA_030014275.1 Clariallabes melas
AAACATTTTGTGTGACAAACATGCAAAAGAATAAGAAATCAGGAGGGGGGCAAATAGTTTTTCACACCACTGTATCTAAACATTGCTTTTTCAACAATCTTTAATTAAGGATTTTGTATGTTGTTGTGGACCTTAACTGCTGGTATACTGGCAGACATCACCAAGAAAGTACAGCAAGTGGAAAGGATGCTGTCCAACAAGTGATAGTTCCTTTGGTAAGTGAGAATTCTCGAAGTTTGAGACTGTAGTAGACGTCTATAAATCATCACATTTTAACTACTTTGTTATTGATTTCAAGGTGAACTTGACGCCTATTTCAAATCTCAGTGCAGCTACTGTATGTTATGGACCAAACTGGCCTCCAGCACACCGACCTCCAGAACCTCGAGAACCTCAACACACCTGGAACGTAACCCACACAGATGGTGCTTATCGACTTATTACAGTTTTTTTTTTTTGGTCAATGGATTGTAACCTATAATACAGCAAAATAAAAAGTATTATAAAGAAAAACAAAACACTGACATGATTACAAACTGCGTAGTGCAAAAGTTTGTGCACCTCTCAAGGTTTCTAGGCACTTCCATTCATTTGATTTCAAGTTAATATAATCCTATGGTGAGCGAAATAGATATCAGAGAAAGGGAGATGCAAACTTTTTGCTATCAATTTTTTTTATGATGATCTTAAAAACTATTTTACACTTGAAATTTTACACATGAAAGCATTTTTAATATTTGTGATAAGGACGCTTTACATTAGATGCCTTTTAGATTTCCATTCTTTAGGGTGTGCAAACTTTTGCCCGCATCGTATCTTGCATGATGGAAAAATGCTTTTGTGATAGAGTAGGTTTCCTTTTTAGAATATTATATGTAATGTATGTATTTACATTTTTAGCTTATTTTCTGTTAAGCAGGTAGAATTTAGTGATGTACCTTTTGCATGTTTTACTCGTTTATTATATTTATAGACATAATTTGAACTGTAATTTGAGCGTGACTATAATGAATAAACATTATACAAGAAAATAAATGAACAGATCTGTTTCAAAATCATCTAAGCTGATAAATGTTCCTTTTTATTTGTACGGCCGGTGAGCCCCATTACACACATTACGCTCAGACTAAAGACGAGTCTGAAACTTCTGCGAGTTTTCCTTTAGGTCAACATTTCCAGGCATAATATAGATGTTGACTTTTAAACAACGGTTGTAGTGTCAGATTGTACCGGTTTCGAGTGTCTGTAAAAGCAAGGTGAAAGGGGTTCACGCGATAGCTGCTTGCATACCGTCTCCCTCGTCACTCAAAACTGGATTTCAGGACTCTGTGTTAACTCTGACAGCAAACACCAACATTTACGCCTCACACAGGAGCCTAAAAACCGTCCTGCGTTCGTGCCCGTTTCATCCGAGTGCCAAGACCAGGTAGCTCAGACGTTAGACGATGTTAACTAAATCTCACTGTGACGGATGAAGGTACACTCAGACACACCGTCTCTCTCTCATTTGGGTTTCACTTGGGTCATGTGCACCAGAGGCTTGAATTGTTTCTGCTGTACCTTCATTTTTTAATATAACATAATGAAGAAATTCTTTAGAGCCACAAAATCCACCCACGTCCTCAGATTACAGTATGTTTCGCATCCCGTGCTCAGGTGAACACAGAGGTGAGAAATTCTCTGGATAACCACAAGGGTTGAAAAGGTTAAGAATGTCTAGCATAAAACGGTAATGACTTCTATGTGATAAAAATGTTTCTTAATACGTCATGATTTACGTCCTCTAAACCTCAATTCTGTATTTGGAGGGTCAGAAAGTTTCTATAGTAACAGCTCTGAACAATCACTATAATATAGACCACCATGTCCTCTCTTATTCCCAGGATAAAACGCTTATTAAAGACAACTGAACAATGCAGAAGAACAAAACACAGTTATGAGAGTTAAAAACTCCCTTTATGTCTCTATATAATCCCGATACACTAATGCACTTATCCCAGTGTTTCACTAGTGCTTGGACACCATCGTGGTAGAAGGTTGTCTCAGCCATGACTGGACTTCCTGTCTGATTCTCGTCTGAAACCCTAGCCTTCCAGGAACTCCTTTAATGGCCCAAACTTGTGGAAATGGCTTGGAGTGAGGTCAGGACTGTACGTGGGACGTGGCAGTAATTCTTTTCTAATTTGTGCTAGAGATTTCAGAAATTTATAGCTACACTTTAATTTTGTGGAATGTTGACAGATGTTATTATCTACATCCTTCCTCTCTTTTTTCTTTTCACATCAACAACAAAAAAATCACTTCATATTACCAAACATTAAAGTGTCCTGAAGTTGTCAGAAAGCGTTAATTTACAGCTTCACCTCCTTCACAAAATGCCAAAACTGGAGACTCCTTCCATGAAACGTTTTAACAATTTTATGCTGAGGTTGTCATATCAAGCTCCTGTGAAGTTTTATGACAGTGCTGTGAAAAAAGTATTTGCTCCTATGCTTATGTTTTTTGTCACACTTAAATTATAGAGATCATTACATTTTAATATAACAAAGTTTTTAATGCGGTTTTTAAATGATGATTTTACTCATTCAAGGAAGAAAGCTGTCAAAACTTGCTATAAATAAATGAATGAATAAGGGGGGAAAAGTTAAGGCTTTGGAGTGGCCTAGTCGAAGATCGGACATAAATCAGATTGAGATGCTGAGACATGCCCTTAAACAGGCAGTTCATGTTCAAAAACCTTCGAATAAGGCTGAATTAAAACAACTCTGAAAAGAAGAGCGGGCCAAAATTCCTCCACCGTGACGCGAAAGACTCTACCAGTTATCGCAAGCGCTTCATCACAAACGCTTTATATGATGCCAAGAGTGGGACAACCAGTTATTAAGATTAGGGGCAATTACTTTTTCCACATACTGTAGGGCCAGTTAGGTTTGGATAGCTCTCCCCCTTAATAAATAAAATCATTATTTAAAACCATTCTATATTTACTTGTATTCTATATTTACTTGTTTTATCTTTATATAATATTTAAATTTGTTTCATGATCTGAATCATTTAATTGTGACAAACAAAAAAGATAATTACTTTAAAAAAAGCTCTGTATAACAACCATAGCAACTTCTGTTAACAATTTATGTGCTTATAAGAAAAATAATAATAAAGTGCATTTTCTATTAATTTTTTAATACTCGCATAAGAACTGACTGACGCAAACACTATAGTTGACACTAAACATTGTGTATACACGAGTATATAAGCAGATTTGCACTACTAGTACTAGTGAAGTTCACACTACTGGAATGTAGCCAGACACACATGTAGTTTATGACTTCCACTTGGGATAAAGCAAAGCAAACCGATGTTTCAAAATGTTTATTACAGAATTAACTGACTTACCAGAAAGTGTACAAGGGAGAAAAAACAGACCAAGAAGTAGAGTAGCATGCATCTACTGATTTTTCACAATACTAGCAGAGTCGTGTTTAATTTAATCAAAGCACTGTCTCGTGAGAGGAGATTCTCCTTCTCTCTTGTCAGAAATGTTTCGAAAGCTTGATCACTATCTACCACAACACAGCGTGATGAAGGTTGCTGAGATGGTGCGGTCTGATGGATGACTGGATGTAGGGATGTATGAGCTGGTACAACACTTGAATACAAAACATGATAAAGTGCTAAAACCTCTTTTGCTTAAGCGTTAACTTTTTTTTTTTTTATCTTTCACACCACGTACACAAAAGGAAAAACAAAGTATTTTAAAATTTCACATTGGATTGTCATGATCGGTGGTTAAAACTAAAGCAGAATCCTTCACGTTAGCTGACTGAGAAAGTAGTGCTTCGAAATGTTAGTAGACAATGAAAAAACTATTAAAAAGAAAAAAAAAAACCTTTCATATCTCTTCAAAAAAAAAAAAATTTAAAAACAAGAGTCAGGAAAAGTAAAAGCTTACACTGCTTCATGTGCATTGCCCGCTGGCTGATGATCTACATCACCTAAGTAGAAAGGTTTCATTAGAATGGTTCACTATGAATAAACTATACAAAAGCCATCAGAAGCACAAGTCACTATGCAACCCAGCTCGCGATAAGGCTCCAAACACTGCAAACCGCCTCGATGGGGAGCAGACCCCCCCCCACTCTCTCTCTCCCCCTCCCCACTTCGCCGGCGTCTTTGATTTCTATTCATTTACAAAAATAGATCTGTGATGAGCTGTAACGACAAGTGTATGAAAGTCATGCGGATGATGACGATGGTTAAGTCTATGAAATATGCAGAGCTTGAAAAAGTGAGATCGGTGGGAAGGGGGGGTGGGGCAATCATGACACCCTCCGTCGCTCTAAAGAGAGAAGAGTGCAATCGATCAGGGGGGAGAAGGGGAAAAAAAAACAGGAAAATAAAAACCAACGACAGCATCTGCAGTGACTTGATCAGAAAGCAGGTTTTTCAGGCGGGCATGTAGGGAGGCGGAGGCTCCTTCGCCGGCATCGTCATGGCCATTTCGTAGGTGGGGAGGATGTACTGTGGAGCACACAACAACACAGCCATGAGTTTAACTAAGTCATTTATTTTATTTTTCTTTTTAAATCATAACTTTAACTTTAAACTGTGACTTTGCACATTATTCTGCACATTGTTTTGCTCTTTCTATACTGAAGTGGTTTCTATAAACCACTTCAATTCTATTTTATTATTTGTACATAATGTAAATAAAAAAAAAATTTCAATGTAAAATATACAAAAAAAATCTTATTTCATATATTCCTATTGAATATTCCTATTTTTTTTATTTTTAGATTATCTGCAGTCATATAATCATTTCACTTCATACCATACTGTGTATGTGACAAATTAAACTTGAATTTGATTCACACGATATATTATTATCACGACATCCAGGTGCCGATTCAATCTGTTTTGCGATTCTTTACCATGATATATTTTTTTTCAGACTTTCTTACAATCCTAAACAAGCTTGGAATAGTTATTAATAGCCACCTGTAGGATTATAGCGGAACTGCAACAGTTTATAAACTGCAATTATTTATAAATAAAAATACAATTTTAAAAAAATACATAAAAAATTATTTTGAAGTCAGTGTGGTGATATACGAATTGCCACATAAAAGAATATCGATACATCACAGAATCATCCCCTCCCATCTCTATTATGTAAGAAATTGTGTTATTAGAAAATAATCAAAGCATTAAAGCAGTATCTTTGAATACAGAAAAGCACACAATTTTACAGGTTGCAAAACGTCAACAGAAAATAAGTTCCTGTTCTTGCTTTCGTTATAGCAGCCATTAAATAAAAATAAAGAGACGGATACAGCTTCTCATATTACAGAAACCAGAAGGCTCTCATGTATCATGAGGACACTGGACACTTCTTGCGCAAATGTTTAAATAATAATAAAAAAATTAAAATTTTAAATGATTTACTGATCAATATTACATGGAAAGGTATGAACTTTGAGACAAATGTGTCACTACATACTGTATGTGTGATTATATATACACACACACACACACACACACACACACACAATACAATTTTATTCCATTTACCTCGTAGGAAATTTTCAGGACTGGGCCTGGCTTTGTTTTGGATTTTTGTTTCCAGTAACTAATCTTCAGCTCTTTGCACGTATTCACTCTCCTGAGAGATCATCCTCCTACTCCCAGAGGACTTTTATATCTATGTAGCCTCTGCTTTAACTCTCTCAGAAAACTCAGCGTTCTCTGATTTCTATCATGTGATCGCTGTTTTCCTGATTCCTGACACCGACAGGAAACAAACTTGATAGTTTAAGACGGTCAGTTTCAAGTCTTTAAAGCCTGAGGCAAGTGCTACGAGTTATGAGTTCTTTCTAATAAAATAAGGAAACACAGGAAATCATTTCAGCTTAAAGATTTTTTTTTTTTTTACACTTGAGGAAACAGAATACGTTGCATCTGAATCCGAGCTCTTGCATGTATATATATATATAAATAAAAAAATTTTTTACACTGAGAGCCCTCTACTGACTATGCATGAGAAATACACAATACTGGCCATATTACGGGTGGTACAATAAAACAAACAAACAAAAAAAACATAAGTCTCCCGCTGATCATGTACAGCTGTGGGGCGAGTGACCACTGAGATCTGAACTTGTGATCTCCTGAAAAACGAGACTGGATGCTCCACCAGTTAGGCGACCTTTCTAAATAAAAGCCCGGCTCATGGCTTGAACGTTGCGTCTTCCTTCCTGATATTTATCTTTGCCTCTCAGCAGCACCGGCAGTATTGCAGGTTTATATTAAAAGCACTCTTTCTAAGATTACCGTTTCTATAGTAACAGCTCGTTTGGCAGACGTGCACTCGTTTGGAGGGTGAAGCTTCAAGGGAAAGCGAAGGCACGACTTCTATTTATAGCTGTTATAGCAGAAGTGGTATGGGGAACTATTTTCACGGACGTTCCACAGTGTTGAATGTAATAAGAACCTGAAATAAAGTTCTTAAATTCCTCTGTATTTGTTCTAGACCATCAGGTTGTTGATTATTTTCCCCTAAAAGAGGACACTAAAAAAACAGGACACTGAGTGCTGAATGTCTGAATGTTTGAAGGCCAAATAATTTGAACAGACCCAGACTACGAGTGTGTCAGAATAATGTCAAAGTGAAAGCTAGGTAGTTATGGTTATATAAGGGTTATATAAGGGTTCTTGTGCTCATCTTTATGGCATTTGTAAATGTAAACATACCTGAGGCGGAGTCTCAAAAGCAGGATAAACAGCAATCTCGGGCATGTTTCTATTGTTGATGTATTTGTAGCAGTTCCACACGCAGTTGATCAAATAAGCCTGTTCGATTAACAACCAAAATATATATATTAAAAGGAGTACTTTAGATCGACCTAGAAAAACACCAAAAACATACTTTAAATGAGCTTTTTAGATTAAAAAAAACAACAAAAAAACAGACTTCATTCTGCCTTATGAAAAACAACAGATGATCGATACATCAATACACAACAACTGATGTTCGCCCACGTGTCAAAGGCCCTCACGTTCTGTCCCTGTCAATCATTAATTATCGGACTCAGCGATAATTTCCAACCATAGACTTAATATAAAATTTACCATTTTAATATCTTTACCCTTTTCTCGTTGTGTTTTAACCCATATTATTGTTCTACACCTTGTCGCTTGTATGTTGTCATATAATCTGTGAACTGGCTGCTGTAAAGTTACAATTTCCCTCTTTGACTAATAAAGTAATCCATCTATATATTTATCTATCTATCAAGAAGTTCAGCTGCAAAATCAACAACAACAAAAATGGACGTTCTATTTATAAGCTAAAGAAAAACAATAATCAATAAATCTATAGCAAAAATTTTGCCTAAAGCTTCCCCTCCCCCCGGACAAGCCCTGGTTGGGGCAGTGAGTTTAAGGCTCTGGGTTACTGATCAGATGGTCGGGGGTTCAAGGCCCAGCACCGCCAACCTACCACTGTTGAGCCCCTGATCAAAGTCCTTAACCTGACCTCGTTAGGACATAAAACGGTTATCATTGCTGCTTACTACATACAGCAGTTTATCTATGATATGAGTGAGACATCGTAAACATTGATTTAAAAAATAAATAAATAAATAAATAAATGGTTATTTTCTCTTAGTTTCAGTTTTAGGAATAGTGCTACACAATTAACCGTGTAGAAAATTGCTTAAATTGCAGTATAAACTTGTGCATTTATCTGATCCAGATTTAATTCAGGTAAAGTACACACAGTCAGCAATTCATATGAAGTTTCAACGAATTGAACTATGGACTCAGAGACTCGTCGCTCATCGGTGCATTGTTTGTTTTAAGCTAGTGACGTGGGTGTGTGGTTTTTGGTTACCAGGAAAGAATAATTTGGTGCTTTTTAAATACTAATCTAAATAATTAATATGAAGCACTTGCAGGCATAAACACATAAGACACAATATATTCATATAAACCTTCACACAACTATTTCTAGCGCCATTAGCTGCTTTTAGCCTACATAATTAAGTTTAAATACTAAACTGTACGGTTAATAGTACATCCCTAATTAGATAGGTGATATTACATTTAAGCATTAGCGCCGTAATGAGTCAAAGAAGAGATAACTACAAATTCTCTAACTCAAAGTCTGTCCTCAATTTTAATGCTGCAGTAAAAACAGACAAGTCTCTTTTTATTCCTTTACCAATTTCAGTGCAGCTGAAATTTATTCAAGGGTTGAATTGTCACTTAATGAGTCATTTAGAGCATCTTGTACTATAGACCTACTACATTAAAGACTGTGTTTATTATACCTTGAGGATGATGAGCAGGGCGAAAAAGATGAGCACGAAAAGCAGAAGGCAGCTGGAGTCCAGAGAAAGAAGATTGTCTTTGTACGGGAAGTCCGGCTGCAAACGAGAGAGAGAGAGAGTTTATAGTCTCAACACTCAGGGACAATACACAAGACCCTAAAGGGACATCTGAGGAGTAAAAATGCTGATGCAGAATAAAGTACTGAGAAATTATGCTGTTAGACTTGTAAAATAAACCAACATTCTGAACTAAAAATAACGCAAAATGATATTATAACGTGTTTCAGACCGACACTGTGATTTCTTGAGAAATAAGAAAAGTTACGTTTAAGAAACTTCATTAAAACAACGTCCTAACTTCATGCTCTAGGATTTGGCTCACGGTTCATTCTCAGTGAAATTCTAACCGGTCATGAGACTGAATTCTGGTAACCAATCACATGGGCAGTAGGCGGCACCTAAGCTTACTAAAGTTGCAAAAAAGTAATTTTTAGGGCCCAAGTATTATGACATGACGTCATTACATGCGAGACTATGATGTCATTGCTATGATAGTACTGATGTCATAGGGTGTGAAGGGCCTTCTTGTTCTCCTAAGGATTATTATTATTAGGGTCCAATCACGATGACATCATCACGATGACGTAACTTATTAGTTTTTTCTAAACATCCGGGCCTTAATAAGCTCAAAAAATCATGAAAATCAGCACACAGGTTGGAATCTGCTGCCATTATGACGCCTTAGACTTTGCTGCATAGACCATACACACTTGTCCACACACACGATGCCTTTCACAAGAGTAAAAAATAAATTTAAATTAAAAAATGTATAGTGCAAACTCTCCAGCAGTGACAGGTTTCAGTCTGACCCAAAGATGTAAACTTTATATATTTACTTCATGTATTTTTCTCCTCCTATCACATCTCTTTAAGGGCTGTATACTTTAGAGAGATGTACAACGATGGAAAAACACTGACCAGCTGATCCAGATAATCCTTGATCCTGGGCAGGTAGGTGAGGGAGCTGATGGCCACCAAGCAGCTCAGAGCAAAATCAAACAGCTGATAGCAGAAAAACGGGATGAGCCAGCCATCACGGTGCTGTGGGAGACAAAGACACGCTAAACACACCTCCATTTTTATGTGTACAGTATATCAGTTGTAAGCTGTATAATCAGGAATAAACTAAACGAATAAAAAGCTGGAGAAATTGACTTCTCATCCTAAAAGATTTTAACATGGGTATTCAGGGCATAGATTTATTTTACTCTTGGTCAGGGAAACTACACTTATCTACATTGTACACTGCCTGGCCAAAAAAAAAGAAAGAAAAAAAAGTCACACACTCCAAGACTTAATTTTAGCTTTTACACACTGGAGTCCTGGATTATTCGCCGTGCCACCAGGGAGTAAAAAAACTCCATAGATGTGATAAAGTGGTCATTCAGTACATTCAGGTCAGCAGCTGACTTCATCTTATTGCCACATAACGTTGCTGAGTCTAGACCTGATCAACTGAACCAACCCCAGATCATAACACTGCCAAATTGTTCTTGGTATTTGATGCAGGCCAACAGTTTGACCTTTTCCGAAGTGGTGACTTTTTTTCCCTTCTTTTTGGTCGGGCAATAAGGTTAATAAGTTATTAAACTAGAAGTTAAATTAAGGTCGAATGGGTCATCTATTACAGCTGTACAAACTCACAAACTCCATTTACTAACTATTAAAAGACAAGGACGGCTTATCCTTACAGCGGGAACGATTGTAGAAAAGGTTAAAGTGGATCAAACCTGTTATGGATGCAAGACTGTGTGAATTGACGATGAAAAGACAGCGAAAGGTTACACAAGGACAGGACACAAGTTGAACTTAACAATAATTCAGTCGTGACGGCGAGAAACAAAGCGGCTCGCTTGTCAGCAAAGTGTGATAAACACTTAGGGCTATTTTTTATTTGTGTTATCACAAGTGGGTTACGCAAAAACCGGTTTAATGCAAATACACCATTTTGGTTTCTTTATACAAACAACGAAACCTTTTAACAGAAGATCGTTAATCATAAAGTCAATCCGCTCAAACATGCTTACGGTAATGGCTCCGTACACCATCATGGCACTGATGGTGAGCATCAGGAGGGAGATGGCGAATCCCACGCAAGCGTTTTCTAAATCACAGAACAGAAGAATACAACTATTAGTCATGTCCATATTCTATATTTAAGAAGAAAAAAAAAAGGACAAACAAGTAACAGCATCTGGTTGTGATTGTAAAAACATCAGTACCCGACATCCGGTCTGAGGCGAAGTAGTGCTCGATGACCTCGTACTGCAGGTCAACCGAGGGCACGTTCTCAGGATGGGTGACCGCCACCGTCAGCAGGATTCCCATCAACAGGTTCACGACCTGAGGAATAAAAAAAATCGATTTAACACACTTTAAAAAAAAAAAAAAAAAAAAAAAAACAGAATAATAAGGAAAATACAGAGGAAAGTTTTGGCCGAGTCATGCTGTCAGGAATGGAGGGTTTAACAACAAACACATGATGTCTAACGGTACACAAACTCGAACTCGTTTGACTGATGATGCTTTCGAAATCACAAACTATAATGGTTTACATATTAGCACTTTTTTTTTTCTTTCCTGGTGACGAACAGGTTTCTAATTAAAAATTTAAGCATGTGGTGAGATAACTAAAGCTCTTGTTTAACGCTGATGTGGAAAAACTTAGCACTAGCCAGAAGGTCATTGTTGGTTTATATTTAAAATATATAAAAAGTCAATTCTGACAAAGTCACATTACATGTCAGTATATCTAAAAAAAATTTTTTTTTTAAAAATCAACATTAAAATAGTAAGTGCTTAATCTATTGTCACTTTTTCCATTGCAGGGCGTATACTTGAGTACCCGCGCTGTATTTATTCACGCTATCACATAAGCACATAACACGTGTGGGCGGAGCTAATAGTAGTTCAGACCATCCGTAGATGGACCAAAGTTTCTCAGGCGTCTCAAAAGTCAACAAAAAGAATTTTTTTTTATTTTTTATCCTGTGATCCTATCCATGCAAAAAAAAAACAAGAAGGCTTCCTATTCACGTCATCAAATCACTAATAAACACGGTGATTAACACACCCCCACCGAGCGCTCGCAGATATAACGTAGAATGGCCGGTTGTGTTATGAACACTACATGGTACTCAAACTCCTGTGTATTTTTACTAAACACTTGTGTGTGTATATATACATACACATACATACACAAGGTGCATTTGAATGGAAAAAATTACACTTCATATTCAAAAACCCGTTAATTGTTTCCTGTTACGCCTGAATGGTGAAGTGGTTAAACAAACTATTATTGGTAACGATTAGTTAAGAATACAATCGCTGAATCAATTAAAGTTTGCGACGATGCAAATCCTGACTCGAACCCTGACACTGCGCGTGACTCAGCTCGAAATGGGGAACCTACAAAATGGTTAAAATCAGCACCTATGTGCTGCGCTAGATGCAAGTCACACTTCTTCTTCTTTTTTTTTTTTTATGTCCGTGCTCTTTACAGACCTACTCAGCACATATTCCAGCCCAGATGCACTTAACTGACTTTCTACAGTGAATGCTAATTGATTAAGACTGGTACAAGTACACAATAAACAGGAAGAATATTTATAAAACTGATGAGAGATACCGGTATTATTTGGCCTTGCACATCTATCTATAAAAATACATTTTTGAAAATTGTTTTTGTACAGCCTGTACTTTTAGTATGCTAATTAGGCCCAACCTCCTTTCCATGACGCTGAGATCACGTGACCTGAGACCTCATTATGATTTTCTTTAAAACAACCATCATGGCAGACGGAGCCGACTTGCAAAAAAAACAGCAACAAAAAAAAACAAGGACAAGCTTTTTACAGAATCTGCCAAGAAAAGAAATCTTTGCTTGTTTAGGTTACCGACACCTTTGTCACATGATCACTGCATTTGCATATTTATTAATATTCATTAGCGTCTGCGGAAGATGGGCGTGTACACAGGATTAGAACATGGTCTGTGTCAATCTTTAACTGTGTGATAAATCAGTTCATCCCATAGCTTCCCGAATATAATTCTGTGCCAATAAGTTGCGGATTGAATGAAAAAGAGGAGAGAAAAAGGGGGGGGAAAAGAGGTTTGAGTCTGAAAACAAACACAACCTGCTAGAAACTCATTTCAGACAGAAATGCAGCCTCGGTGGGGCTCCTGTAAAATAGGAAATTACACCAGGAACCCCATGAATAATGAGCTTAACCACATCAGTCTAGAGCTTCACAGTCTTCATGTTCAACAAGTCGTCTAAGGGTGTTTTCACATCTCGTATCCCAGGAACGATTGCGCTCCCCTCCCCACCCGGTCAGCGTTCACTTTATTTTTACTCTCTGTACTCGGGCACACTTGCGTATTCACACTCCCGGATTCAACAGGTGGCAAGTATGCACCTACGAGGTTTGTGATCCACCATTAAACACAAAGAGAAGAAGAGAATGAGGACGTCAATATTCACACTACACCTAATATTATTGATATTTTGGGGGGGGGGAAATGTCAAGATGAATGCTCTTTGCATTCCTTTGGCACGAGACTCCTTAGGCGCAACAGCGCCAACAGTGACGACACACTAATGGTTTGCGTAGCTTAGCGGAAAACAAATGTTTCATATTGCTGCATTAGTCTTAAAGTGAATCTACTAACTCACATACACATTACACGTGCGTGCATTATTCTCGAAACGCTTGCACACGGGGGAAAAAACGCTCTTGCGAGAATGCCTTTCTGCTCACGGATCCTGTTCTGTGCACTCAGTACTGAGATCTAATTTGCGCTCACCTAAATACGATACCTCACAAAGTAATTAGACTCTCTGCTATGCCACGATTATCTCCATCATTTTCTAACTGTTTCTTGAACTACTGAAATTTAATTCCTCTCGCTTAGAGAGAAAGAATCGATCACACACTGTGGTATTGGGATCAAAGCAAAAACCTCGATATCATGATAAGTCTAGTAGAAAACGACAACTTCGTCAAACTGCTTGGGACGCTGTCGCGCCCGGCGTCACCCTTTTGGGACGCTGTTGACTTCACACTTAACGCGGACCGACGTCCTGTTTAGGACACTGTCACACTGACTTCTCTGTTGCGCAGACTTCCTGTGTAAGGCGCTGTCACAAGGTCTTCCTGTTTTAAAAGGAAATACATCATAACACAATCAAAACACAGACCGTAAACTAAATACATGCGAAAATGTGGAAAAACAAACTTGGTGTATTTGTTTTTAAATGACTTAAAAATTTAATATTTGTAAAATTAGATATCCAGTGAAATGATAGGTTTGGAAGATCGGAAGAGCGT
>JAQMYI010000020.1:16846346-16859157 GCA_030014275.1 Clariallabes melas
ATTTCAGTTTTTAAAGCAAGTATTCTTGAGGCGTGGCATTCGTATGCTGAGGTACGATTGTATATGTTACTAAAAATGTGTTATGTATAACAGGGCAGAATCCAGATTATTCACTTACTGTCACATTACACAATATAACCATTTATTCATTTTTAAAAATGCATTTATTCTTAAAAATGCATTTATTTTTTCCCTATTCTCATTTTTTTTTCTTCTAGACTTAAGACTAGGTTGTTGTGTTTCTGTAGTTTCCAACAGTCCAAGACAGAAAAACAATCACTGTACTGTACATACTGTAAAGGAATGACAATCTTCGTGGACGGATATCTGTCGGACGACATCAGGTCCCTAAAGCTTCCGTATCGTTTAGTGTATGAAGAGTTTCACTTAACAGCCACACGATCACTTCTTAAGTGAGTAAAAACGTTAACCTACTAAAAGTGTTTTCGATACTATGTATAAATATCAATAACAAAATACATAGAGAAAGTCCATACATCTTATGCTCTTTATACTTTTCATATACAAAATACATCCGATTGATTGAAAATTACCCTTCGCTCTGTAGAATAAAGATGATAAAAAAATTATAGTGTATCCTTGAGCTGATAATCTAATTGTACAAAATACAATTTCCTTGATTATAATTTCTTATTTGCCTTTAAGCCATTTAAATCAACGTTAAACCACAACATAAAAAAAAAAACTGAACAAAATATATGCAAAGTGATATAAATCAGACAATCATAGAAAATATTCCCCAAGTTATTACAAAACTTTGCTTAATTAGAGGGAAATGATAAACATTCACATCATTCATGTTAAGCAGGTCTTACATATCACATGAAAAATTTATATTACATTCGCATCATCCCTTTGGTTATTATGTATTAGACCCCGAATCTGTTGGATTGGGAATAGATTTGGCTTTATATAATATAATATAACATAATATAACATAATATAATATAAAATAAAATAAATGGAGCCCCTAAAGCAGAAAAAAAAGAAAAACTCTCATCGTCGCCAGTCCTCATCTCTGTCATTCTCTGGCTCGTTCATGTCCTCCTCCTCAGCGTCACTCTCACCCTCAAACCTGTCCGTCTCTGCCGCCTTGAGCCGGGCCATCGCCGCCCGCTCCTCTTCCTCTCTCTGCCGCTGAGCCGCCGCTTTCTTCTCCTGCTCGGCGTGGCTCTTCATGTGCGCGCTACGGCTCTTCACTTTGTAAAACACCCTGTTGGAAAACAAGATTAAGATTTCTTTTACACCAGTAACCAAGCTTCTCCATTCCGATTGATCGAAAGGTGTTGATTACTTTTCTCATGTCACACGGTTGTCTTGTCCAGCACTCAATGTACAGTACATTCTCTGTGTCGTTGTACTCGCTCACGTCATGATAACACAGTTGAGTTGCCTTGGCACCTATTATACGTGTTACATATGTGTGTGTGACATAAAAACCGTCCCTGATTCTTGTCAGTTTTCCTTTTTCTTTTTTTTGTAATGGTCAGGCCTTAAACAAACCAATTAGATTTTTTCCCCTATTTTGATCTCATTTAAGAAGAGCTCCTCCCCTGGCTTATGGTTTGACTCTGCTGTTCTCTGGAGGGGCGTGGCTCAGCAGTCACTCATGTACATAGAAGCTGAAACAGCACATTTGGAGGAGGAGTGAAACAGAGGGAGTATGAGGTATAAAAAAATGCATTATCTGAGGAGTATTTCAGCTGGAGCACGTCCGCACGCATGCATTCACTCTCTCTGTGGGAGCTCTGAGACCCGTCTTAACTTGCTGAACAAATAAAAATATGACGCATTTAAAAACCATGAAAGGAAAATAAATAACCTTGGTAACAGTAGCTCCATTGCATCACAGCTACACTCAGACTGTTTATAATCCTACAGCAGTCTTCTGCCAAGGGTTTTACAATTTGGAAATCTTCCCATATTCAAAAATGTTGCTCCAAGGGTGTACGAATACTGTACCACTAAGCTTATACTCTGTTAGAGAGGAGACGTTCACAAAAGTACACGTCTTGCTTATTTTCCCCTCCAGATTAGGTTTAGTGCACACTTGTAAAAAGTGTTTACTAAAGAGGTGGGCCTTCACGCAGCGAATCGGCGTCTCGAGCAGTAAGGAGTCGTTCACTCCGCCTCCCGCCTGCCAGAACAGAAAACAGGCGTGATTCATGACTTTCCAGTGTTTTGAGGAACAGTGGGTTGGGTCGAGTCTAAGGGAACAGAGTACAGAGCAGGGTTTGATAAGAGTTTATAGATATGCAAGTGTGGATCAATCTGGTTTTTCTCTTGAGGTAAAAAAAAACAAAACAAAACTGTTTTAAATCAGACATGGACATGCGGGTTAGAGCGTGAGGTTACTGAAAACAAGTCACGCAGTCAAGTTCTGTTAAATGGAGATTCGCCAGGATTAAGTTGTAATCAATTCTCAAGATAACAAAAGACTTAACCCACAACGGAGTGGCTTCTTTGAAGAGGAACAGCTGGATCCTAACATGGCTGCATAAACTTTCAGCCAAAACATGGTACTGGTGCTGAAAAGGGTCTCATCTCTGTGAAAAAGTGCATTTTCAGATTGGATCATACTGTATAACAGCACTTTTCATAATACGTAATGCTTCTTGTCTCCTGATCCATGCTTCGTTTCTTGTAAATATTCATACACATTTACATTTTATCAGATAAAAAGAAACACATATCCTAAATATAGTTTCATGCCCTTTTATGTTTTAGAATCCGGAACTTTTTTGAATTCCAATCTTTCAACGATCTTAACTGTCATTCAGATGAAACTTGACCGATTTAGATTTCACATGAAAAGACATAAACCTGAAAAAGTGTATTGCTCTAAAATGTAAAGTTTTTAAGATATGGCAACATAAATTTGACATGGTTACGGACACTACAGATTTTTTGCTTCTTAAAAAAATACTTCATTTTGCATCAAATGCTTTTAATTCAAGCAACACTTTTACAGGTCATATGCCTCTAGAAGCTTACACCAATTTTACTATCAATACTTAAAGAAAATTGCATTTTAAATGATTATTGTTTGAAGTGAGAGAGTATAACGCTGAAAAATGGCCATTTTGGGGGCTCATATAAAATCATCTCTGCAAAAACAACTGAAGTTAGAAACTTGAAATTTTTAGGGAAGTGAGATCGGTCACTTCCATGTTGCATAAACTTCAGAAGTAGCTTCTTTGGCCACACACATTTTCTGTATTATATGTATAACATTAAAAAAAATAATAAAATCAGCACCAATACTGTGTTTTGGCCGATAGGTTATGTAAAAGCTGGTTGCCTAGAATCAGATCACATTTTCTTTCAGATGGTTTGAACAGAGAGTTCTCCAGGGAGGTGAAAATGAGAAAATGGAAATGCTTTTCCAGGTATGTCCCGCAGCGCAGTACTGATGCTGTTTCATTTCAGGTTATGAGATGAAAAAATGCTTCAGATTCATGGAATTCCATATATAAACTGTGAAAGAAGTAAATGACGGATGAGGGGTTTTTTTCTATTTAAAAATCAAGACCCAGGTATCAGCTGATATACGAGGTCTGTCTGGAAAGTATTTCAGCCATGGAATATAACAAAATAGATATATTTATTGAAGAAGGAGATAAAGAAACATTGTACATAAGACAATGTCATCTGTAGGCACCTTGGGACCTTACTGGGACATACATCTCCCAGTGTCTCTCCCACGGAGCAAAACATTCTGCAAAATCCTTTGTTGGAATCCCCATCAGCTGCCTCATCATATTTTCCTAAATCTCATCGATGCTCTGAAATCCCTTCCCTTTCAGAGGTGATTTAGGTTTTGGAAAAAAACAGCAGTTGGAGGGAGCCAAATCTGGGCTGTAGTGAGGATGATTGGATGCATTTATTGGATCGTCCCAGAAAGCTCTCTGAACCATACGAATAGTTTTCGTGGAGGAATGTTCAATCTTACCGCTGAATTTGACGCATATTCTGTTGCTCTACCCATTTTAAATGCGACAGTCATGCAGTACACGCGCTCACTCAATGGCATCTAGCGTCCCACTGACTAATACAGTGGACTCGTCATTGTTAAAGCATGCACGTTCTAGTTCACTCTCCTTGGCTGCCAGATTACATCGATATCGTGCAAACCGATCACCCACGACACTAACAGCACTGCCGGGTGAATTGAATAACACTGATTATCATCATTTATACACCAGTAAACTGGTGACAGGAGCAACCAATGCTCATTTATGACCAAGTGGGGACCAAAGTCCAGACCGTCTAATCCGATCCCCAATGCAACCCAAATTGCATTGCAAAAAAAAAAAAACGTAGTAAGGTTTCACTTCTAGTAAGCCTTAGCAGACAAACAGCTCGAGGTTGTTGATCCGGCCTCCAAATTCCCCAGATGTCAATCCGATCGAGTGTCCTTGGGACACGCTGGACAAACAAGTCTGTTCCATGGAGGCCACACCTTGAAACTTAAAGGATCTACAGATAATGTCATGGTGCCAAAGACCACAGCACACATTCAGAGGTCAGAGGTCGTGTGGAGTAATGTCTTGAGGGTGGCACAGGTGGAACATAAAAACAAGGTGGTTTTAATGTTTATGCTTTGAATTTGATGACTGATCTGTGTAGAATTAACCAGTCAAGGTGAGGGATGTTCCCGGGGTCTTATTAGTTGATGGCAAACTGTGCCTTAAATAATGGCATGATAATTCCTGAAAAATTGCAATGCATGAATTTCAAATTCATGCTCTAAATTTTATTTAGGCCTATTGCATCTTCCTTGACTAAATTAAGTCTAAATTCCTGGCAAAGCCACTGCCAGTGAGGCTGTAAGTGTTTAAATGTGTGATTCTTAAAAAAACACTGTCCACATTAACGCGTTAACGCAAGTGATTAATCTTGAAATTCTAACACATTACTTTTAAATTTTTACATAAATCAATCATATTACCAAAGTTTGACCCTAATGGCTTCCCATAATCGCAGCATGATTACCTGGCTGTGTGTGATAACGGTATGTTTAACGCGGATAATAAGACGACTGAGGAAACGTCACCAGGTGCTGAACGGCAAGTTTCATTATAAAAAGCTTCTAGATGGAAGTTTGGATAAAAGCAACATTGTGTTTCTAGAGCGCTCTTCAAGAGGAACTATTTTTACAAGAATACATTAAACACAAGACGTGGGAGCGGTGGCTCAGGCGGCTAAGGCTCTAAGTGGTTGATTTCTGGATCTGAGAATCCGGGTTCGAGCCCCGCGGTCGGTGGGTTGCCACGCCCCCATAGTACCGAGCCATTGGAGAGATTATAATTTACCATTTGTTAAATGTGAATGTTTAGGATGATATAAAACGGTATAATCCGTTTCCTCCAACCAGTTTGTGATGCATCTCTCTATTCTAACATTGCACGTTTATGATACAAGTCAATCTGAGTATTTATAAATTGCGATTAATCGTGATTAATCGCAGACTATGACTGTGATTAACTAGATTAAAAATTTTAATCGACTGACAGCACTACTTTTTACTCTCTTAATCCGCTATCTCTCTCGCTCTCAAATACATATACAGTAAACACACACACACACACATTCCCCCCACCTGCTGCACTTCTTGCAGGGAAATATGCCCTCTGGTTCTCCCTGACTCGTGGGGGCACTAGAAGGTGTGCTTCTCCTCCCTGCATTCTCCCGTGGTTTTGGAGCAGGAGCAAAGAAAGGACCGGTCTGTGGTTCCTGCTTCCTCAGTGCGGTCACCTCGTCCAAAGACACCACCTTCGGGTTGCTCAGCACCAACACTTTCCCTTCCTGAAGAAGTCGCAGTTCATAGTTAGTTTAACCAGATCCAAAACAGGAATACCTTACTGTAGCAGATGAGGACATGATTCATAAAGCAGTCTGGTAAATAACATTATACATGGTATTAATTAAATTTAGAGTCGGGATTCTTTAATCCTATTATTATTTAAAAGGACAGCTACTAAACAGCATGCACAGAGCACTGCTTTGCAACCAGGGGTGTACACCGCCATACCACCATAAAGAATGGTTTAGCAAAAAAAAAAATTCTGTTTTTGTTTTTCGGTGTGCAACATTTAAAAATATGTTACAGAAGGTGTAAGACACTTATAAGAAAATAATCAATGACCGTGTGCTATGATTATGCAGAGTTACTGTTTTAAACACCACCTCTTAAAGAGTTCTTCATAACATATACTCTTTAGTAACACACATTTGGATTTGCTTACAACTACATTTATTTTTACATCATGCGCGTGCATTTCTTCACGCTCTTGGGAAGCACAGATGACATTTTAACGTTCTATTAATAAACCACAAGGCGCGTTCAAGTCAAAGCCGGACTTTTGATGGTGCAGAAACACAGATCTGAGAGTAAAAACTCCCTTTATTTCTCTATATAATCCCCTGCTACACTGATGCACTTATCCCAGTGTTTCACTACAACTTGGACACCATCAAGGTAGAAGCTTTTCTCAGTGAGCTAAGAGTCTCATCACCATACCGTGCGTGAAGTCTTATGTAAAAGGCTCCCCCAGGTGGCTCAATCGGTTAAGGATCAGGATTACTGGCCTGAATGTTGGGTGATCAAGCCCCAGCACCGCCACTGTTGAGCACTTGAGCAACACCCTTAACCTTATCGGCTCCAGGGGGCGCTGTATCCTGTGCTTTGACCCCAGCTTCATAACTAGGATATGTGAAAAAATATCCTCACTTTGTTGTAAGGTTCATGTAACAAGTTAATTGAATCTTAAAATGTTAATCCCTTTCATGCCTTCATTCACCATAAAGTCCCGGTTTGACTTGAACGGCACCTCATGCGGGAGAATTCAGGAGAATGGAAAAATATAACGTTAATTTTGATAGTGTTCTCATATTGCTATTTTGTACTTGAATATACTTAAAATCACTTTTGCCACTGCAGTGTTATACAGCATTTGTTGTTGGTGTCTATTTCAGCCCTTAAAAGTTCATCATGTTCTTAATTTGGCACACTGTTGATTTTTAATTAGAGAGTGTCCTATTTGTAAGACTTTTTAGATGTTTGGACTGATGGGGACATGTCCAGGAGCCAGACTAATCATGTACTTGCATTCTCACTGACCTGGAGAGTCCTTGTCACATTTCGGAGGTGATCAGCGCCTTCGTCTTCGCGCCCGGCCTTCTGTTTGCTCTCCCCTCCTGTTTCCGGCTGCTCGTGTTTGATCTGTGAGATCTTTAGTGAAAGAGAAATGACATAATCGGGTGACAAACTTGAACCAGTTCATCGAGTCTGAGAAGCGTGATGAGCCGTGTTCGCTTGTGGTCACATGATACAGTCATGAGCGCACACCCACAAAGACTTTTTATGCCGATGTTCCTATTTTATCAATAAATAACATAGAAAGGATAAGAAGTAAAGGTCTAGATGTTTAGGTCCATATATGGGGCTTTCATTTGTTTTTAACCAGCTTTTTACTTAGCTTTGCACGGAGAGAAGAAGTACAGGCAGTCCTCGACTTACGAACATTCGAGTTACGAATTTCTGCAGAATCATTGAATTTACATTATGAATCATTGGAGTTTACATTATTTCTTATGGGTATATTAACTCGGAGACAAAATGATGTCCAGGATTCCCTCGTGATTTAAAGGCGCAGAGACAACACTTCACTGCGAGATTCATTTCCTTAGGCGTGGTTACGGTTTTTGGCCACATAATGGAAGTGTTTGGAAAGGGGACAGAGATTTAATCGAGTGGATTGGTATGATTTATATTGTATATTCATGTCAAAGGCGTATAAGACTCACTTTGTCAGACTTAAGAACCAATCCGACTTACGAACATGCTCACAGAACGAACCTCTCCGCAAGTTGGGGACTACCTGTACTCGTACACGAACACGGAGAGTTGAGAAATGAACACTAAGTAGAAAAAAACACGTTCTCCTCAATTTCGCCATCGCTGTCCTGTTTTCACGAGATCGGCAATAACTAGGAGACGAGTGCCCAGGAATGCCTAAGGAGTGAATATACCAGTGCCAGGAGAACACTAGGAAAGAAATGTGATAATTGTTTTCCTTGTGTAAAGTTTACAGAAAGAATTGACATGTCTAATAATTCTGGAGTACTTTGCTGAGTTTGAAGCGAATGAAGATATGCTTGGGGCGATTGAAGAAAGCCCCAGGAGTTCTAGGAAATCTCCAGGAGTACATCAGTTTCCTTGCCAAAAAACTCTCTGTGAGATTTCTCATCGGACTCTAGTGTGTACGGTAGTAGCTTAAAGGTCTTCTCAACCCACAAGTGTCTTTTTATCCTTATCTCCAGCTTTGTGAAAAACTCTTTAAGACTTGTGATTTCTAATGTGACTGAACAAAATTTTTTGAACTGTGTTTGAAGTCATCAAGCACTTTAAAGAGAGACATTTGATAAAAATAAACTTGTGAGCTCATTTAAACAAAATATTCTGGTTTTTTTTAAATATATATTAAATAGACATGCAATTTGATTAGTTTTAAAATGTAAAAATGTAAACTTTACACACAGAAAAAAATGGCGGGGGTTACAAACCTTTGTATTTGAATCTAAATGTATAGATAACGAATGTGTAAGAGATCCATACCTCTGGGGCACGCTCTTCTGGATCCGGAGGGCCGTAGATGAATATCCCGCTGCGCCCGACCTTCGCCTGTTTCTTATAGGTGTAATAAAATTCCACACACTGTGCCAGGGTTTTGCTCTGCACCTACACACGCACACACACACACCCAAACATTAATGGCAACAATAACAGAAATGCCAACAATAAAGTCAGGTACACTATATGGACAAAAGTATTGGGCCAAACCTGTTAATTATTGAATTTAGGTGTTTCAATCAGGCCCCTTATCCCCAGTGAAGTGCAATCTTAATGCTTCAGCATACCAAGACATCTTGGACAATGTTATGCTTCTATGCAACTTTGTGGCAACGGTTTGGGGACCCTTTTCGATTCCAACATGACTGAGACCCGGTGCACAAAGCAAGGACTCGGTGAGAAAAAACTTGACCGGCCCGAACATAGAGCCCTGACCTCAACCCCATCAAACACCTTTGAGACGAACCGGAACATCAAACATCAAAACATAAACATCAAAGCCTGACCTTATAAACGCTCTACAGAACGAATAAGCACAAATTCCCAGAGAAACACTCCAACACCTTGTGGACGGCCTTCCAAGAAGAGTGGAAGCTGTTATAGCTGTAAGAGGGGGACCGACTCCATATTGATGATATGTATTTGGATACACAAATGTCATTGCCGGTTTGGCTATATGACTTTTGCCCATATAGTGTAACTCATATCAGTTTTACAGAACATAGAAGAAGGTGTGCACAAAGAAAAAAGGGAAATAGATAAGTCTAATAAAGGAATAAATCATCCATACCACTTTCTGCACTAAAAAGAAGTCCTTCCTGTAAGCAGAGATCCCTTTGTTGAAGTAGCGCTTTTCATCCACAGTCCAGCAGTCCGACCCTGATGGAACACACGGCGTTACAAAGATTCTCATTACACCAAAAGTGTGAAATACTTAAGCACCCATGCTTAAACTAATCAGTTAGCCAGCTGTGTAAATGTAGCAGATAATTTATTTTAGCTAAGTATTTACACCTTTGCTAATGCTAACGTCACCTCATAAGCAACGGAAGCTTAACTTCAGGAGCGAGGCAGGTTTATGAAAAATAGAAATATAATTTCGTGCCAGCACAAGCAAGCTAAAGCTAAAAGCCGCTAATCTCGCTAGCAGCCTAGCTAATCTTTTGTTAATTATTATTTTGTGCAAAGGTCCTTAAATAAAAAGTTTTAGCTTCTTGAAAGAGTTTTGCTGAATGAAATTGGGTGAAGTAGAATATATATAAATAAATAAATTAATTAATAAATAAATAAAAAGCCCATTGGACTGATACTGAACCTGCGTAGTGGTATTTGGCAAGGTGATGATCCTTGGAGAAAATCGGTTTCTTTAGCAACAACATTTCCAGAGTTTTCTGGAAAAACAGATGGAACATTTTTTAATCTCCAGTAAATGTTGTGATAACCATTACAGCCAAGTGACAGGACAAAAATATACTTACACATTTACACAACATGTATAAAATATATCACAATATTAAGGTTTTGATAATATTGGACAGCATTTAAGTGACAAACGGAAAGAGCAGCACAGTGACAGACAGATGGATGGATGGATAGGTGGATGAGGGGTAGACAAGCAGATATACAGACAAACAGATATACAGACAAACATATGGGTAAATATATATGTGGATGGATGGATGGATGGATGGATGGATGGATGGATGGATGGACAGACAGACATGGAAGATGGATGGACAGACATGTAAGAAGATGGGTGGATGGATGGATGCATGGATGATGGATAGATGGACAGAACTGTAGGAAGATGGATAAATGGATGATAGATGGCTGGATGCATGCGTGAATAGAAAGCCATGTAGGAAGATGTATGTATGGATGAATGGACAGACATGTAGAAAGATGGACGAATTGATGATGCATAAATGGATGGATGGATGGATGGATTAATTGATAAGACAGACACGTAGAAAGATACAGAACAGACAGAAAGACGTGAAAAGCTGGATAAATGTATGATTAATAGAAGGATGGATAGACAGATAAACAGACAGGTGAATAGACAGACATATAGATAATTAGATGGACAGGTAGACAGACTGACATATACTGTAGATAGTTAGATGGATAAGTAGGCAGACAGACACAGACAAACCGAGAGACAATTAGACAGATGTCCACTCATAGAGACTGTTAACTTACCATAATGTCACCCCTGTTCTCATGAAGGCAGTGGTGCATGAGCTCTACGTTGGTTCCTCCTCCACACAGCACACTTGAGCAGGACAGGCACATCAGATTATCTACTGCAGGATGAGACACATGACAGAGTGAGCAAGACACATCGGTCAGGTCACGGTTCATTAGAATCACGCTCTCTCTCCTGATTAGCCATCGGGACTCACCTGTCTCGTCCTGCGAAGGTGAAGAGACGGTCTTTGGCAGCGGGAGCCACACCAGAGTAGCTTTGTGCTCGTCCTGTTCGACCAGTGACTGTTCCCGGAGCTCAGGGATCTCTGCCTGGTACCGAGAGCCGATGTTTATTCGCCTGTAAGACAGGATACCGAACCCGGTGACACAGAACGTTCACAGGAAATGTCGCGGCTTGGCGATGTGGTTTTAACTCAATGTGACAAACATTTCTGGAAATTCATTAACATGTAATGATGTTGTGGAAGAAATATAATGAAATTAGAAGGAACATTTATATTACACTCACGGTTCTAAGCTGACGGGTGTGGCCTCTCCCATTAGCGGGAGCATCGGCGGAGTGATGTCGGAGCTCGCTGCAAGATCACAACATAAACATTCTGTTCATCACAGACCGGCTTAAAGAACATACTGCTGTGTGGGTCTGAGGCATGTGCTTGAATGTAATATAATGCGAAGTAAATATCAGCATGATAATGTTAGCATCATCAGATACTGTACGACAGCATGATGTTGGTTCTTGTATGAACTTACAGTATATTTCAAATCCAATGTGGTACTGTTACTTTAAAACACACAAAACATGCAATAAAATAAAGAGATCTATTAGAGTTATTTGTATTTATCAAGTATGTTTAATGTGAAATAAGAATATGGGAAATTTAACCAGACAGAGAGAGCAACACATATATAGACAAAAAACAGACAAAGAATGACAGGGAAGGATGGACAGACATGTAGTAAGATGGAAGGATGGATGGAAGGATGGATGGATGGACAGACAGACATGTAAAAAAAAAATGGATGGATGGGTGGTTGAATGGAAGAACAAACAGACTTGTAGGAAGCTGGTTGGTTGGATGGCTGGATGAAAGAGACATGTAGGATAGATAGAAAGATGGACAGATGGATGAAAAGAAACAGAAATGTAGGAAGATTGGTAAATGGACAGACCTGAAGAAAGATGGATGAATAGAAAGACAGACATGTTGAAAGATGGATGGATGGTTGGATAGATGGATGATCAGACTAACATGCAGAAAAATGGATAGATAGCTGGATGGATGGTTAGACAGGCATGCAAACAGATGGATGGCTGGACAGAAAGACATGTAGGAAGATGGATGAATGGATAGTTGGATGGCTGGATAGAAAGACATGTAGGAAAATTGATGGATGGATAGTTGGATGGCTGGACAGAAAGACATACAGGAAGATGAATGGATGGATGGATGGATGGATGGACAAACATGTAGAAAAATGGATGGATGGATGACTGGATGGACAAACATGTAGGAAGATGGATGGATGGATGGATATGTAGAAAAATGCATGGATGGATAGAGACATGGATGGATGGGTGGTGTTACGTCCCTATATTTTTGTCTTTGTTCTATTTTTTTTGGGAAGTGCTGTATTTGTGTTTCTGTGCAGGATGATGTCTAATTGGTTCCTGCTCTCTAACTCGTGCCCCGCCCTGCTTGATCAGGTGACTTCCTGCTGCCTATAAAGATCCCACCATCACTTCCTGCTACGGCCTTTCCTGTGCTCAATTTGCTGTGTTATTGCTCTGTGTTGTGTTAGGAAGACTGAGATTTTGTGTGAGTTTGTTTTGAGTGTTAGTGTGAGATTGTTACTTGTTTGTGTCTGTCAACTAATTGTAACTTTGACTACGGCCTGTTTGACTCTGAGTTTTGGATTGCCCTTTGGACTTGGTTGCTTATT
>JAQMYI010000020.1:16919215-16930888 GCA_030014275.1 Clariallabes melas
TAGTTAGTTTCTTCAACGTTGCATCGTACTATGGTGGTTAAGCAAAGAGCTACATAGTTGTACGGGAAACGCACCCCTGTATAGTTCTTAACTGTAACTATCTTCTTTCCCCACTTTGCCCTGACTTTTGCTCAGCAACAGCGTCCTGCTCCATCTAGCACACACAGTCGCACAAGTGCTCAGCTCAAAAGTTTGAGAGACCCAGTTAATTAACAGTTAAGGAGTAGCGGTGCTAAAGTACTCGGTATGTTAAGGGATATAAAAATGTCCATGTTAGTTTGGCTTCAGAATCTCATCTACTTGTGTGTCATATCGGTTAACTTATCTGTATTAGAAGCGAATTGATTAGATACCCAGTTATTTTAAAACATCACTCCATACAGTTACTTCTGAGAATGACAAAGTAAAACTCTTGAAAATATCAAACCCTTTTGAATATGAAGAACTACATTGCTTTAACTCATCATTAAAATTCCAGAAACAGTGTTTTCCACTCTCTGATGGTATATACCCTTATTAATATCTTTTATTTTTATCATAACTAGATATGGAATGACATATGGGCTTTTGGGAGCTGCTAGAGGAACATAGCTGATGAAGTTGTTGTTATTTTGGAGGGGACTGTACTGTAATCCTTGATGGCCCGGGTTACTATGCAACAGCTTTAGGAGTGACATTTGGACAGGTCTGTGCTCTGAACATTGAATTCCAAAAGGAATGGACAGACACCTATGAAGCCATCCAAGCTATTTTTATTGGACTTCGAGAGACATGCTCCTCTCAGATTCACATGCTGAGAAATACTGTAAACTCTTGTTGCCATAGACAAGTGTCTGACACATTGGAAAAAAAGAAATTTTTTGCTAGTTTTTAAAAATGGTTATGATATTGTAATATAAAAGAATCAGTAAGAGACTGATAAGCATCTGGTGTTATCCAGGTACTTTATTGACTTTAAGCAAAATAGAACCTGTATTTTCTTGTTTTTACAGATCACAGTTTTATCTTTGACAAGTTTTGGAAGAATAAAGGGTATTTTTTTAAGTGATGCTTGTGTGTTTTAATTGTTGGGGTATTGTTATGCTAGCTTGTTTTTATAGAAAAACAATCACTTGAAAAGATGGGCTAAGTCAACCATAGAGAAATATAATTAATTGAGCCCACAACCAATACTTCTTGAGCCGTCTTAAATATTTGAATTACAAGTTGAGTCAACTTAAGATTTTAAACTGGGTGCAGATTGTGTCAATTAAACAGAAATGTGAAATATTTTGTTTGTCCAGCAAATTCCTTTAAAAGTTGAGTAAACTTAAGAAAGCTTATCAACTTGTTACCAAACCTTTTACATTGATGCAGCTTGTTCTTTCCTTTTTACAGTGTATAAATAGATGTGGCGGCACAGTGGTGTAGTGGTTAGCGCTGTCGCCTTGCACCTCCAGGGTCCGGGTTCGATTCCCGGCCAGGCTCGATTCCTGTCTCTGTGTGCAGAGCGCCATTGTACTGAATATCAGCACAGCCGTGACGCGGTCATAGACATGGGTACTGAAGATATCACAACTGTGCAGATATTCGGTACAACAGCACGATCTTGAGTGTGATATTGCTTTTATATACAGTATGACACAAACATCTTTTATTATCAACAGATTATGATTTGTTTATTTATTTAATCAGTTATTTGGCTCTGACTACATGTAACCTTCTGCAACCAGGGGAACTATTGTTCTAACAGTATTTTAATTTCTTACTGCTAATATGTAGCTAAAAGGTTAAGAGAATACACCATGTCCTGTAAATCGCCTAATAATACGACAGTCCTGTAAATCGCCTAAGACCACTTATTCTGCTTTAGGGTGTAGGGTGTAGAATTCCTTTGTTCCGAACCCCAAGTGGTGCCTTTGAAAGGGTTGCGATTGTTAATACGTATATATATAGCTGAACATCCCAGTGCTATTATGGTCTATACAGTATCACTCATGGAATGTCTCTAGTCCAATCTGATTACTCGGTCAGAACTACGAGGGTGGGTCAAAAATTTTCCGCACTCTGGCTGTAGAATATACTTTATTTAATTAAAAAAGAGCATAAAAAACAACAACATAATTTTCAACATCATCTCCTTGCTTTTCAATACACTTTGTTCAGGAGTGTGCAGGAAGTTTAGTCTTCAGCTCTTCAGTAATCGTCTCACTGTAACGAGCGCTGTTGATTGTTCAACCTTTCTTCCGGATAATGTTCCAATACTTCTGGCCCTTTGAGAATCCCTGAAAACTGTAAGCGTTGATGAATTTTCCTGCTTATGGTTGACTGACTTTTTCTCGGTCGGCGATTGAGGATTTTTCTGTTCCAGACTCTGCCGTTTACTCTCAGGCTCGTGGTGATGAATCTGTGTCTCGTCACAGAAGAAACGTTCACCTTTCTTAGACATTTTGTGTTTGCAGATATCTAAACACTTCTGTTTATGCGCTTTATTTTACTTGTTTTGGTCCCAGCTACAGCCAAATTACAACTGGGGCATCCATTTTGGCTCGCACCGCAGTTACAAATGAACTGATGTAACACATTCACACCTGCACATCAGTGACCAGGGAGACGGTAGCCTTGAACGAAAAGCAGTGACCAGGGTCGGTAGCCTTGAACGAAAAGCAGTGACCGGGGAGACGGTAGCCTTGAACGAAAAGCGCTGATAAGACCAGCAGAAGTTTTAATATAACCCGAGTGCAGATAATTTTTGACTCACCCTCATAAGTGTTGTATTTCTTATTAGCTCTTTATTTGTAAGATGATGATCGTCATGCGAGATCTTCCTACTTAGTTTTGGGAATAAAATACTGTATGTCTGGTTATGGAAATATGTTTAGTTATTTTCTGTATTTTTGTTATTTATTTGCTGTATATGCTGTTGTTATTCTTGTCTTGTTCTAAATAAATCTAACAAACAGTCAAATTTTCATTAATGGAATAATCAGAATTGCATTTTCAATATTTCCCTCGGGTATCGAATGTAAAAAAAAAAAAAAAAAAAGGAGTAAACAGGAGTAAATACATCAAAATCATGTTGGCAAATAATAATAATAATAATAATGTCTGTATTCAGTGTAGTTTTTCCTGGATTTACTGTAAGGGAAAAGCCGTATTCACATCATTAGTGTTTATTCCTCTGTCTTGGTAGTGTTGGGAGATTGTTCTGATCTCTACGCGTACATGGTCAGTTGAAGCCACTGCAGGGGAAAAAATATATATTATTATAATTAAGAAGTGGTTTAACTGGTGTGTGTGCAGCACTTAAAAACAGTACTTCTCTGAAAATTAAGTTAAAATATTAAATTTGTATCGCAATAGTGTTGACTTTTACCTCTAGGACATTGAGCTTGATGAGACCGTCTCCATCGTTGTCGAAGGCTTTGAAAGCCCCTATTAAAAAAACAAACAAAAAAAAACCACACATTTACACTTTGGGATCTCTTAAGGAAAATGATAACCTGATATTTGTACTGATACTCATGAAGACTCAGACTTGTTTTAATGTTTAATGTTGTAATTGCATCTTTTGTTCTATTTGTTTATTTTTATAAATTGATATTATGAGTATCACTTTTTACTATGAAAAGGTATTTTATATGCCACTATATTTATACATGGCATGATACCACTGAAAGCTCATCATTATTTAAGCTCGTCAGCTGATCTTGATATACGTCCAATATCATTTTCCTTTAAAAAAAAATACTAAGCTTTATTCTTATTAAAGCAGAAAACAATGATGTCTAATTATTACTTTAAAGATGACTTACAACTCCTAAATTATAGGTGTGTGATTATTTATTTATTTATTTATTATTTTTTTTTACAGATGTTACATTTTATCTTTCCATGTTAGAGTTCATTATAGGACACTATTAAAATAATGAACCAGCTTGAAAGCACACTTACGGAACATTCCCTCGAGTCGCACTAAACAGCAGATGTAGCTGTCGAAATCCAAATACAAGTGCTCGTTGGCGTATCGCATCGCGATGATGTCATGAAGCTGGGGGTTGAGCTGAAAACCTGATCGAAGAAAATAGAGTGTTTAACAAACCCACAAGCGAAGGCGTTTTTTTTTTTTTAAATAACTTGTTCACAACTTTGCCGCCTGCTTGTTTTGTAACTATGTACATTAATTTTGTTACTGTACTAAAGTACACTACTAGTAATATCGGACTATAATATAAGGTGATGTAGACCTTTCGCACATGACGTCATGACGTCTGTCTGTCATGGTCCCACCCACTTCTCAACAGCAAAATGGATGTAACTTACAAGATACCAGTTCAGATACCATTTAACGCTGTGTGTGCAACAGATAGTTATTAATTAGAAAGCTTGAAATCTCATTTTGCAACAAAATGGCCAAAACATGGTATATGCTAAAACATCTCACCTAGGTGAAAAAGTGAATTTTCAGATCGGATAATATAACACTTTTTTTTCCTAATACTTGATTAATACTTCTTATCTCCTGATCCATGCTTAGTTTTTTGTAAATATACATACACATTTATATTTTTATCAGATAAAAAGAAACACATTTGCTAAATACAGTTTCATGACCTTTTATGTTTTAGTGTCCAGAACTTTTTTGAATTCAAATCTTTCAACGATCTTAACTGTCATTCAGATGAAACTTGTCCGATTTAGATTTCACATGAAAAGACATAAAGCTGAAAAAGTGTATTATTCTAAAATGAAAAATTGTTAAGATATTGCAACATGAATTTGACATGGTTACGGACACTACAGATTTTTTGCTTTTTGAGCTTTTACCAAAAAACATCTCTTTTTAATTTAAGCAACAATTTTTACAGGTCATATGCTTCTAGAAGCTTACACCAATTTTAGTATCAATACTCGTGAAGAAATATGAATAATTAGCATTTTAAATCATTATTGTTTGAAGAGAGACAGTATAACACTGAAAAATGGCCATTTTTGGGGGGACATAAGCTAAAATGCTAGCAAGAGTTAGCAACTTGATATTTTTATTGATTCCATGTTGCATAAACTTCAGACGTAGCACACACATTTTCTGTATTATACAGTATGTATAATATAAAAAATAATTAAATCAGCACCAATACTGTGTTTTGGTCGATAGCACTGAAACACCACCAAGTACATACAGTATTTGTACACCGTCTGGTAATCACATTATGATAAGAAATCTAACTTCCGCAAATGAATCTTTCTTACCTTCTTCATCCATTTGCACACAATTGTTTTTCTTCTGAATAAGTTATAAAGTCCACCATGACATACTGCATATGAAAATAATCAGCAGGACATACTGTAAGCTATCAAATGCTAGATTGCTCTTTTATCCACGTGACGTATCATTGTGTGATCTTTCTTTTATTTTTTGTGATCAAAAATATTCCTCAAACATATTCATCAACTAAAGTACACAGTAGCCTAATGTCGGTTAAGGGGCTTCTGTTATTGTGACTGATGTCACGGTGGTCATGTGACTGCAAAGGATGTATATGATGTCATCTTCGAAATACAGTAAGATCATATACAGTATGGTAAACAGTCAGCAATAAGGATGGAGATGTGTACATGTGTACCTGCATCAGCAACAGCATTTCTCATCTCAAAGCTGCTGATGGTACCAGATTTGTCCGTGTCATAGCGAGTGAAGATTGTCTGCAGACAAAATATGACATGCATGACATTTATAAAGAGAATAAAATTGGACAAAGGCTCTGTCAGCAAATCATGCTTTTTTAAAACAGGCTTAAGACCACAAGACACACCTTCCACTGGTTGATTTTCGTCCACAAGTGTTTGAACTCCTGCAGGTTTAATCTTCCCGTCCCATCAGTCTTTTATAGTACAGGTCAAGGTGTAATACTGACACGTCTTCTCCTAATGCTAAGTGGATCCATGCATGAAAATCCAGTTGAAGGATACATCCAGGAGTGCTATCATGCTTCTGCAGCTATCCAGACTGAAACCTTGTGCTTTCAGCTCTTTGTCTGAGTAAATAAGAAAATAAGATAAGAACACGATCAGGAAAGTAAATCTAAACTATTCGGATTGATTACGGTATGTCCCCCAGTGTGATGGCTCACGTTTGCTCAGTGCTTTGTTGAGGACGATCCCCAGCTCTTTGGCGTTGATCTGCATATCCTGATGGAGAAATCCACATCGATGGCGTGAGCATAAAAGAAGATTTTACAACATTGATGAAATGACATACGACAGATATCTTTGACCTCACATCTCCAGCAATCTGCTCAAAAATAGCTCTGAACTGTTTCTCCTCCTCGCTCTCTTCTTCCTCAACGAGCTGAAAGGAAAAAAAAAAAAAGGCAGATGTCATTGGACAGCAGTGATGTGTTTTAAAGATCATCACAAGACAACTGTGATTTAGACAAGCAGAGGGCAGAGCAGGAAGGAAGGAAGGAAATCCAGAAGGAAGAAATGAAGGAACAAGTAAAGGTAAAAGGAAAAGGAAAAGAAAGGTAAAAAAAGAATGAAGAAAGGAAGGAAAGAAGAGAAGGAAAAAATAAAACAGGAAAAACAGGAAGGAAGGAAAACAAAAAAGAAGGGAAAAAGGACCGACAGGAAGGAAAGCCATAAGGGAGGACAAAATAACAACAACAAAGAAAGGAAGTAATCAAGGACAAGAAAGAAAAATCAAGAAGGGAGGAAGGACAATCAAGAAAGAATGAAGGATAGACAGGAACAAAGGTAGAATAGGAAGGAAGAAAATAAGCAAAGAAGGAAAAACAAAGGAAAAAAGGAAAGGGAGAAAAGAAGGGAAAGGAACGAAGATGAAAAAAGAACATGAAGGAAGGCAAGAAGAAGAGGAAAAAAAGAAAATACAGGAAGTAAGTAAGGAAGAAAATAGAAAGAACAGAGAGAGAGAGAGAGAGAAACCAGACGAAAAGGACAAAAGAACAATAACAATAAGGAAAAAACAAAAAGGAAACATGTGAAGGAAGGAAGCAAAGAAAACCAACAAGGAATGCATAAATAAAATAAAGAAGGAAGGAAGGAGGGATGAAAGCAAAAAACAGTATGAAAGAAAGCCAATAAGAAGAGAAGAAAAAAGCAAGAAAGATAAAAGTAAGAAAGAACAAAGAAGGAGGAAGGAAGGCTTTGCTTTAATCTATACAAAAGTGTGCAAAGTAAAATAATATTAAGATGATCATTAAAATGTTTCACCGTGATTTTCTTCTTTTCACTTTCCAACTGTTGAAGAAAAAAAGGTGATTAGATTCAAATCTGTACCTTCTTGTTAAAAGCCACAGAGAATTACATGCAGGTTTAAATGAAAACTCATTGAATGTTGAATTGTTATGATGCCATGATAAATGTGGGTTGAAACATGGACATAAATAACTCACCACATACGGCTCAGCCTCGATCACCGCGCCCATCAACCTGAGAGAGAACATACAGCACTGAGGAACATCACATCATGACATGTCATGACCTCACGCTGAATAACACACAATTAAATAACTAGCTTTTTCCTAACATTACTGCGTCTTCTTGCACGGCTCTAAAGAGGAAAATCCTTAATCAAAATAATGAATCAAAATTATAGAGACATAGATGAAAATAGAAAGCACATGCATTGCTGCTGCTGTTGTGGCTGCTCCGGGGGTCGCCACAGCATATCTGATTTTACCCCGGATGACTCGCCCCTCCCATTCCATACATTTGCTCTCACCTGTACATCCCTTGCACATCACTTTTGCAATTACTTTTAAAGTCTGTACCGCTTCCACACCCCCACTGCTTAGAAACTCACTCTGATGTGCTCTTCTTCTCCGAGAAAACCCTGAGGAGGAAGTCGGACTCTTTGTGATGTTCGAAGGTGGACGGGACGATGACGTACTCCCCAGGCCTCAGACAGAAGCGCTCCGTCACCTCCCGCAGGTTGATGTAGGATTTACAGCGAGCCTTCGAAGCATTGTAAAGGAAGAAGTCTTTAGGAAGGTGCTGCTTGTTACCGTGCATCTGTAGTTAGAGGAACAGAGCAGGGAAAGGGAAAAAGAGGCAATTCAATTGATTGAAATTACTTAATTAATTATTAAGTTGAGCATCAGTATATTAGCATTGATTACAATAAATTAAATGTTACACTATCTCATTCATATGTTTCATATGATTATAAGAATTTTACTTAAATTATTTGATTATTTTAAAGTAGAATGTGGATTTCAAACAGGAAGGAGGGAAGGAATTCAAAGAAAGACAGGAAAGGCAAAGGAAGAAAAGAAGGAAGGAAGGAAGGAAGGAAGGAAGGATCAAACAAAGGAAGGAAATCCAAAGGAAAGAATGAACAATTAACAAACAGTAAAAGAAGGAATGAAAGGTAATGATCCAAAATGAAGGAAGGAAGAATGAGAATGAAAGAAGAACAGAAAGACAGGCAGGAAGGAAGGACAGAAGGGATGGAAAATTCTAATGAAGACAATAAATGCACAGGGAAGAAGCAGGAATAAATAACAGGAAAGGAAGAAGCAAGTGAGGGAAGAAAAAAGGGAAGAAAGGATTGAAGAATCAAGGAAGGAATGAGCAGAAATTGAAGGAAGGAATAAAATAGGAGAGGTAAAGGAAGGAAGGATGGAAGGACAGAAGGCATGGAAGGAAAATCAAAGGTATACAAGAATTGCAAAGAGAAGAAGGGAGGAAGAAATAACAGGACAAGTGGAAGCAAGCGAAGGAAGGATTAAATGGAGAAAGTAAATCCAAGGGAAAGAAGGAAGAATGGACAAAAAATTTAAGGAAGGAATAAAATAGGGGAGGTGAAGTGCTTAAAGGAGGGAAGGAAAAATGGGAATGAAAGAAGAACAGGAAGAAAGGACAGGAAGGATGGAATTCCAATGAAGACAGGAAATGCAAAGGGAAGAAGAAAGGAATAATTAACAGGAAGGGAGGAAGCAAGTGAATGAAGAAAGGAGGGAATTGAGAAAGGATCAAACAAAGGAAGGCAAACCAATGGAAATAAAGAAAAATTAATAGAAAATTAATCAAGGAATCCAACTGGGGAGGTAAAGTGTAGAAAGGAAGGAAGGAAAGAAGAAAAAGCGAAGGAAGGAAAAGTGGAGAAAGGAAGGATGAATAAGAACAGAAGCACAACAGAAAGAAGGAGGGAAGGATTTTGTAATTACATTGAAATAAAAATGAGAAAGAAAGAAACATGGAGAGAAAACAGAATGGTAACAAATTTAAGGAAGTGGAAAGAGAGCACGACAAAATGAAATAAGAAAACCATAAAATGTGAGAAACAAATAAAAGGATGGGAGAAAATAAAGTAATAAAGGAAGGAGCAGAATGAGAGAGAGTTAAAGTCAGGTGCTGTGCATTGTGTAAATAAAGACGTCTGATCTCTGGCTCAGACATGATGAGAAAAACAGCATCCTGTCACTCAGTCGTACCTCCTTTGGAACCTAAGGCAGAAAAAACACAGGAAATTACATCTGTGACACTGAAGCCATTGTGAAATTATTTATTTATATTATCCATGTTTCTGTGATTAATTGATCACATGACAGATATTTCTACTTTCATGTTCACTGATAATTAATGGCTAAATATATTGGACGTAGGAGCTGTATATAGTATATATAGTACTGTATATATTTAAATCCCTTAAGCACTGTTACAGTAGATAAAATTTTAGTAAATGCAGTTTGGTTTACCTCGTAGATGGCGAAGCCAATGGCGTGCAGCGTGGCTCCTGCGTAGCTCTCTCTCCTTCTGCCCTTCTGCATGAGCGCCACCACCACAGTGCAGCCCTTTTCCCCGTGGTCCGGCTCATCGTCATCTTCTTCGGTAAGACGCAGTCGATACTGAGGGTTTGTCCAGAAGGTGTCTAGACAAAAAGACAGATAAACAAAAAGACTTTAGTCTCATGCCAAGAGATACCAAGACCTAATATACAGTGGAACCTCGGATTACGAGCATAATTCGCACCGGAAGCGGGCTTGTATTCCAAAACACTCGTAAACCAAATCGAAGAATTCCCATAAGAAATAATGTAAACTCAAATTATTCGTTCCACAGCCCAAAAAATAAATACATAAAAATAATTAACAAAATATTAAGTACAAATAAAACAAATTAACCTGCACTTTACCTTTACGTTACTCACATTCCGAGGTTTCACTGTATTTGTAATATAGACACATAAACTGTAAATAAATGGCATCAAGTTAATAATATCACAGCACTATTGGATTAGTTTTCTATAATCACACAGTTATAATTCAATCATCTTTATATGTTTTAATCATAATAACATATTCAAAAGAACTGAATAAGAAATACGCACATAATTTAAACATACTAATAATTACATTTTAATAAAACTGCTGTAACAACAATGACAAGCAGTTTATTGGATATATCTTGTTTTGCACAAGTTCGGCAACATTGAGTTAAATAGATAAAATAGTACAATGTTGTAATTCTTAATAATAAAATAATAAATGAAATGTGGAATTTTTGCCACACTGGGATGCGGTGTTATAATGAACATCACATCACAGTGTCATTATTTCTCTTAACTATCATGTGCCAATGTGTTAATACCTGCTCTCTATATAGCATAAAATGTTCTTTATTTCAACGTTCATGTAACGCTGCTTAATAACCTGGGTAATTCCTGCAGCCGCCAGCAGAGCAGCCTCTCACCCAGCGGCCCTCGTTCACCGATACGGTCCATTTGAGCAGTTCGTCATCCTGCAGGGCATCAGGGCTCAGATTGCAGATCTCAATCTTGGTGAAGTTTTGTTGAAACTCCTCAAAATACATCCTGATAGAGGAACGAGGCAAAGGATAAGAAAGATGATGGAACACGGCTTGCATCCATCATATACTGTAGTATTTTATTCATCTAGGTTATATATTTTGTAATAAATTCAAAATTGTTCTATTTACCAAAAAAAAGACAAATAAACCAAATAATAAAGTCAATTGCCTTGAAACTCATGTACTGTATATAGAAGATATATCAAATCTTGCCAATAACTGTTGGAACTAAGTAACTATATAACACAGATTTAATACTTCAATTTTATAGAATTAGAATTTTATTAATATTTCTAATGCTTGAGAAATTCAACAATTCATATAATTTAAAGCTTTCCAAGAGGTTTCATGGTTTCCATGCATCATCATCATCAGACATAAACAATCAGTACAGATTATTCTCTTTAAAAAAAATAATAAAATAATTCCATGTCTGAAAAGGTTTAGAGTGTAATCTTAGAGTGTAAATTTTTATTTTTTAAAAATCACATCATAAAATATATTATGTACAAGAAATGTTTAACTGACAGATTTTCACATTTCTACCACACACACAAAAAAATACTTTAAAAGTGAATTTAGAATAAGTGGTCTTTATATTATTCTTTCCATATAGGAAAATACATATAAAATAATTACTTCTTCTTAGTGCTTTGTTAATTAATCAACACAATTAATCAATCAAACATCATTCACTTACTCTCTCACTTACTCATCGTCTATACTGCTTTATCCTGTATTCAGGGTCGCACACACACACACACATACATACATACATACATACATATACATATACAGTGGTGTGAAAAACTATTTGCCCCCCTCCTGATTTCTTATTCTTTTGCATGTTTGTCACACAAA
>JAQMYI010000020.1:17047188-17063864 GCA_030014275.1 Clariallabes melas
AGTTGTATAAGCGGGGGACAGGGTGAGAGCGGGGCATTGAGGAATCGCCCCACATTTATTATATGGAGCATTCGAAAATGGTGGCCTTATTAATTTTCGACCACAACTGCACACCCAAGTGGAATTAACGTGCAATGACCTTGGGTTGATTGTCCTATCCGTGCATGCGTGTGCTCGTGCACACATATGTGTATGCGTGTGTATTCATATGGGAGGCTGCAAACACACTCTCTGTGGATGTGAGACGTGGTGAAGGAGTCACACAGAGCTGCTTGTTAAGAGCAACATAATGCATGACACGGTGCGGGATTCATTACGAAAAAGTGGAAGAAGAAGAAAAAAATACAATAAAAATCACTCATCCTCTTTCGCAACACACACATACACATATATACACACACCTGTACAGGGTCGGGTTCTACGCAAGAGGCAATTTTTTTGTTACGAGATTATCATCAGATACAAGATTAGTTTTTTTTGCTGAGCATTCGTCTTTTCAGAAACTTTTTTTTTCTCCCCCTCTCCATATTATCCCTATCGGGTCAGCTCACCTTAGCGGATTTTTATTTATTTATTATTTTTTTTACTACAAATGCAAAATCTCAGGAATGCTAACGAGTTCCAAATGTGATTGACTTTTTTTAATAAACCTGTGTGTGCGTGACTCTGAGATGAAATGTGTATGGTGCTTTTTTTTTTTACAAAAAAAGAAAAAAGAAGAAGAGACGCCTCTTTGCCTCTAAGGTGCAATAAAGCACTGGAGAAAAAAGAAGAAAAGAAAAAAAAAAGAATAAATGAGCAAAATAAATAAATAAATAAATAAATAAATAAATAAAAGAAACAAGACGGTTGCTCTGATTATGAAGTCGTTATTTGTAGAAACACATCCTGTGTTTATGCGTGTGCAGATCCACACTATCATTATGAGGTGTCTTGCATAAATATGCCATAACAAGGTTGTCGACGCTTATTGATGCCGGGAAATAATGTGTTTAAAAAAAAAAAAATTTTTTTTAAACTTGTTTACGCAGGTGAAAGAAAAGATGGCACTGTGACAGGAGACAGGAATGAGAAAATATAGGGCAACACACACACACACACACACACACACACACATTCGTCTTGCTGCTGCATGCACTCGACACCTTGTTTACGCGTGAAATTTGCCCCCGTGCACATGTTTATATTGCATGTACATATATATATATATATATATATACACACCTCATTAGTAACACCTGCACATGTGAACATCCATCTGTTGTCTAATCAGCTAATCATGTGTGATGTTCAGCGCCAAGCAGATATTCTTTAGTCTGTTCGAAACGTTCAAGTCGAGCATAAAAATGTGGGGAAAATGTGATATCACTGACCCTGGCATGGTCGTTGGTGCCGGTTTGGGTATTCACAGCAAACAGAAAGGTGATTAGGGTTACCATTAAATAAGAAATACTTCATTCTACATTATTTTACAGAATTCTGAGAAAAAAAACAAAAAAATATTTTATAAGTAAGTATTTTTATTCGTCATTGTCATAAAAACAAGCAACCAAAGAAGCAATGCCTGAGCGATATATAGAGTGCATGCATAAGAATAAATACAAATGTAATAATAATGGCTAAAAATAGAGTAATATAAATAAATAAATAAATAAATAAACAAACAAACAAATAAATAAAGACAATCAGTTAATCAGTTACAAGTAATATAAGTATTGGGGTTCTGTTTGCCTTTAGTGCATTTAATACAGTGTTATATACTGTAGTGTGTGTGTGTGTGTGTGTGTGTGTGTGTTAGGGGTGTAAGCTGGGCGTCTGTATCGAGCAATCTAACCATCAACCCTCTTCTGTAATCCTCTGCCTGCTCTAGCTTAAGATTTCCCTTCTTGATCAACAGGAGTTTTTTTTTACCTGTTGTTGACCCTTGACCTCACGACTGAGGTTTAACCTACACTGTACGTCTGATGATTTGTGGGATGCTCTTCAGCTCACCGCAGGAGTAAAGAGTGATTGTTTAAGATCGTGTAGCCTTTCAATCTGCCCAAGGGATATACTGTAGGGTATAGGGATAGGGTCCGTCCACGTGCAATCGGGCACATCAGGTGACGAATACGCCCCACCCTGGAGATAGGTCCGTCGTCTCTGTGGCAGTTACTCATGGGGTCAGGCTGCCAGCTCGACACCCGATTGGATCTCAGCATTTGGGAACCTTGTTCAAGGGTGTAACAGTGGCAGCCCGTTGGTGTCGGTGCTGGAACCGGAGACCTCCTGGTGAGCAGTCCAACAACTTAACCCCCAGTCAGCTCAAACCAGTCCAAGTATTATCCTTGAACTTCTGGTTTTATGTACAGTATACAGCAGGTTTATTATGAGAGGGAGGTCCTGGAGTGTGTCATTCCATCACAAGGAACAAGCACACACTCACACCCTCGCTCATACACTATGGGTCATTGGTCCACAGTGCATGTCTTTGGTTTCCACTGTTGGAGGAAACCGAAGTACTATGGGGAAAATACAGTACCATGACTCTGGGTTAAATTCAAAATAGCATTAATGGAATGCTAGTGCACTATGTAGTGCGTACAATCCCTTGTTCCACACACCAAGTAGCCTCCAAGTACCGTGTGGATCAGGGAATTCAGGCAATTTTGTGTTAGCTTTGTTAGTTTTATAGCTCACGTTAGCTGTGAACAAAACAATGTGGACGTTTCAGAGGCGATTCAGAACGACGTAATGTTATCAGATGTGTGTTCTTACCGAAAGTGCTTCTGTGACTGGTTGTGAATGTGAGTTTTGTCAGGCAGCTGCTCTCTCCTCAGTACTGCGGACCGTACACACCTACTCTCACCCGTGCTACGACTGACAGTCAGCGTGACTGATGATTGTACAATAGAACTACCGGGATGTGGAGCGAAACATACTGTATAGTTAAATGTCACAGTGCTGTTATGCTCTATATCATCACTCGTGGAATGCCTCTTTTTTATGAATAAGCATATCGTGCTTGATAAATAAACCATATCAACCAGTCTGTGCTTTTTATATTTAAATAACAATGTGCTTTTTGATTAATATAAACTTGAGACGTGAGCTGTGCTGTGGTAGGAAATGAATCAACACCTTCCGGTTTGAGAGTTTTTACTCTATTACTATTAGACTGCATTGAGGGGGTAAAAAAATAAAAGCACTGTGTACACAGCTTGTTTTACATTACTGTTGTCCGGGAGACATTGTTGTCAATCATTGTGATCTGACACGCCCGCTCAAACGTAAAAGTGGACGTTATGTAGCTTTTAGTTAGAATTGCATTGCACTTAGGGGTATACAGTACAAAATTTCTATATAAGCATGTTTAATGGCACGCTCATACGTTAAAAATTAAAAATGAGTATATTTTGATATGTACAGTAGCTATGGAGCTAATATGTTTATTTTTTACATTGTGTTTGATTTAGACGAACAGGAAGCTGTACAGAAGCGGACTTTTACAAAATGGATCAACTCCCATCTGGCAAAGGTGAGTCTGGTGTGTGCGGTCACGTGTGGCTGGAGGTCCCCTTTTACTACATCCCCTTATAATGAATATATAGTTTACAGAGGCGACTGGTGTAAACCTGCTGGTGACATCACACAGACTGACACGCCTACTGTTTCGAGATCGTCGTTTGTGCTGATATTTCTGGCACACATCCACATTTTAACGTCATTTGGAGGAGAAATGAAGCATAGACACTTTGAACTCACGCTATATCCAATCAAAAGGACAAACCACAGACCTGTTCATGAAAGAGTTTCAGATTAAAATAGCAAAGCATATTCTCGTGCTCTGGTCTCTTTAAGTCTTAGCGTGTCATGAGACCGGCGGTCCCGGCTCCTGCGCGTCTACAGCTTACATTACAGAGCATGAGTAACTGGATTTAGCTGCAATCTTTATCGCTAGTGCGTCATAAATCTATACCATAAATCCAGAACAATGCAGTCTACTACACCGGCTTGCACAAGTATTCACCCCCTTAAACCTTTTGCTTGTTTATTTAACACTAATCCCAGATTTGATTGATGTTACAGCTGTTCTGCATTGTTTTCATTAATTTTTTTTTTAATAATGAATTTAAATGTGTTGTGTCTAAAGTTACTCATAGTTTATTTCGATAGCTCGGTGGATTTCATGATGCTGTTTGATGTATGTTTGTCCGCTAACAAACTCTAGGAACATCTGTCTTGTGCACTTAAATTACACACAGTTCAACCACATTCAGCTGATTATCTGATTCCTGGTGAGAATGAAATCAGCTGCCGATGGGGTAAATTAATGCACAATCGTTACTGTTACGATTTTTATTTGTGAATATTTTTTTAATACTATATACTGTAGATTTATTCAATTTCAGTCTTTGATATATGTGGTAGGGGTGCACGTAATAAGGGCTGATGCTTTAAACCCGATCGATTGAAGAAGGTATCTCACATGACTTGTGCTGTAGGCTAAAATCTGGTGCATTTTATTTATTTTTTTATCTTAACCGAATAATTTTAGCACAGTCTAGAAGCTCATTTCTTAAAAAGGAATTCAGCTGCATTTCAATAAACACACCAGAAGACTAGAAACCAGCCCCAAAAACATCAGCCACTGGAAAACTGATGCCTTTTATTTTTATTTGTACATAGAAACAAGGTCACTGTGGTGTGCAGTATTTTATTATCCACTTTATTACCCCCCTATTCCTCTCAGGATTTGCCAAATATGAGGGTCGTTCAAGTCAAACTGAAATTTGTGCTGAGATTTCAAGGTGAATAAAGGCGTAAAAGCAATTGACGTTTATAGAAGACTCCAAGCACAGTACGGTGATGAGACACTTAGCCACAGTAAGACATTTGGAGTGTAACTCACTTATTCATCCAATGACCCAGTACCCATTTACTCACACCGTCCATCCATCCATCCATCCGTCCATCCATCCATCCATCCATCCATCCATCCATCCATCCATCCATCCAGCCATCCAACTACTCAGTACCCATTTATTCACACCATCCATCCATCCATCCATCCGTCCATCATCCAACTACACAGTGCCCAGTTACTCACACCATCCATCCATCCATCCATCCATCCATCCATCCATCCAACTACTCAGTACCCATTTACTCACACCATCCATCCATCCATCCATCCATCCATCCATCCAACTACTCAGTACACATTTACTCACACCATCCATCCATCCATCCATCCATCCATCCATCCATCCATCATCCAACTACACAGTACCCAGTTACTCACATCATCCATCCATCCATCCATCCATCCATCCATCATCTAACTACCCAGTACACATTTACTCTCTCCATCCATCCATCCATCCATCCATCCATCCATCCATCCAACCATCTATTCATCCATTTAACTACCCAGTACACATCTACTCACACAATCCATCTAACCATCCATCTAACTATGCAGTACAAATCTACTCACACCAATCATCTATCCATCCATCCATCCATCCATCCATCCATCCATCCATCCATCTAACTACCCAGTACCCATCTACTCACACCATCCATCTATCCATCCATCCATCTAACTACCCAGTACACATCTACTCACAACATCCATCTATCCATCTATCCATCAATCAATCCATCCATCCATCTATCCATCCATCCATACATCCATCCATACATCCATCCATTTAACTACCCAGAACTACACAGTACCCAGTTACTAACATCATCCATCCATCCATCCATCCATCCATCCATCCATCATCTAACTACCCAGTACCCATTGACTCTCACCATCCATCTATCCATCCATCCATCCATCTAACTACCCAGTACCCATCTATTCACACCATCCATCCATCCATCCATCCATCCATCCATCTAACTAGCCGGTAACCAGTTACTTACACAATCCATCTATCCATCCATCCATCCATCCATCCATCTATCCATTTATCTATCCATCTATCCATCTATCAATCTAACTACCCAGTTGATGGTGTCCAAGCACTAGTGACACTGGGATAAGTGTATTAGAGTAGCAGAGGATTATATAGAGAAATAAAGAGAAAGTTTTTACTCACAGAACGGCGTTCTGTACGTAGGCGCAATAAGAACTATTTAGAGGTAAATGGCTCAATGAGGACACAAAGCAGTGATTGACTTCAATCATAGCTTTAAATTAATCAACCAGAAACTTTTTTTATTTTTAAATTGTTGGTCACTTGGAAAAAATGATTAATATTTTAGCTGAATCTAAAGTGTACAGAGTTGCATATGAGGATTTTATTAGTAACTGCAAAATATGTAAAAGTACAAGGGGGTGAAAACTTCTGCATGTACAGTAGTGCCTCAATGCATGCGTCTTTATCAAGTAGAGTTTATACAGTAGCTCATGTTATATTGTTTTTCATTTACTCTAATAACCGACTATCATGTTTTAATAGATTCATAGATTCAGTTTTTTTTTTTTTTTTTTCATTTCACTTCTAATCCGATCTCAGGTGTCTCTCTAATTTACCAATTAGCACCGGACGCTCGCCCCGTCTTCCAGACTCATGTGTGCTTGTGTGTGTGTAATTACGGCATTTTGCTGTGTTAATCCCCTCCACTTAACCCTTCAGCGTGTGTTAGAGAGGAGTGTGTCGAGAGTGACTGCTCCAGCCATCCGCACTGCAATTATCCTGTGCCCTGAACCCACTCAGCCTTCCGATCGTTCCGGTTTGATTACTGCAGTGACACCGAGCAGAAAATTCATTTGAAATGTCGATCTGTAGGCAATTGTGCCCAGACATGATATTTCATATGTCAGTGCCCATCAGTGCAGCTCCGCCACGAAGCTACCGAGCGGGGAAAATTTGCACTCATTAATGTTTAATAACTGTATGTTGGGTTGTTTGCTAGCTGAATGTTTCGGACGGACTGCTGCTGTCAGTCTGCGGCGATCTCGGAGGATTAAACTGCAAGTTTTAAGCCTTCATTTCGTTGTGTTTTTTTTTTGACATGCTTTATTGAACACATTTCTGAGTATTTCATAAATCCTTTACATAGCAGTTCTTGAGAAGGTATGAAACGTTAAAATGTTAAAATTTCTGTTATTCCAGAAAACATTGAGAAAAGCGTCCTTAGTGTTTTAAATTATTCTTTTTTAGAGAGCTTTAAAGAGACCATAAATTGCACCAATTCACTTTACGGTTAATGATTATTCATGAATCAAGAAATTGTGCGTGCATCATTTGCTTCATTCAATCTTTCAATCTGCTTTTGTTTTTTATTCCACGGTCCCTGGAATTAATAACTTAAACTGTACCCATGTCTTTATTAATCGCAACCTTTTTCTTAGCTTTACGGTGGCTTAGTGGTTAGCACTGTCGCCTCGCACCTTGAGCATCTGGGTTCGATTCCTGTCTGTGTGCAGGGAGTTTGCATGTTCTCCCTGTGCTTGGTGGGTTTCCTCTGGGTACTCCAGTTTCCTCCCACAGTTCAAAGACATGTAGATTAGGGTAACTGGCGTTCCCAAATTGCCCGTAGTGTGTGAATGTTGACCAGAGGTCCTACCACGGTCATACAAATGCTAATGAATACAGTACAATGGTCACTATTGGCCTCCACAATCCCTAGTTGGACTAGCGAGGTTCCTACATTGATGGATGGACATTTTTCTACACACAATTTGCTTAGAAGTTAATCCATAATTTGGAATACTGCACAATTAATTGCAGACAAATAAAAAAATCACAATACAGGTACGTGATATAACAGGTAATATTTGTATGCATAGTCAGGAATTTAGGCATAGTCAAGAATATTCTTTTTTTATATACTTTTGAGTTGATAAATACATATTGGCGAACATCCTCTTAATGAGATAATTTTTCAGATTATTTGGTGTTATCCTAGATACATATGTTTAAATCGGAAATGGTACATTTAATAGATAAATATCAGAGTTTGAATCTCAATCTGTTTCAAAATTATCTCAATATGATTATTTTTACACTGACAAAATGACTCCCTTATCAGCATGTTTAAATTAAATCTCCATTGAAGTAAAAATTTTGATTTTGGTTTGAGTTTTTAAAAATATATTAATAAATGTTTTATCAATTATGAATTTGTGCCCAAATAGATTGATAATTTGATCTATTCATGATTCCCTCTTTCCTGACTAAAGCGTCAGTCCTAACTGGCATAATGTGATGCTGCCGCCACCATGCTTCACTGTCAGCTTATTTAATGCTGCGTTGTTTTGTCCTTGACTAGAAGTCCTTGTGCAAGTTTTGGACGGATGTCCTTTTCTCGTGATATCACTAAGGTGTCCATTACGGTGTCCATACTGACGCTTTTTTCTTGTGTTCTATGGTACATCTAATGCATCAGAGATTAGTTTGTACCCCGCTCCTGATTGATACCTTTAGACAAGCAAGTAGATGGACGAAGCAAGTGCTTCGTTAGTCATGACTTCGGCAGTCCGAAGAAAACTAGAAACTGGCTAAATTGGGCAATCATATTTTTTAAAATGGGTAAATTTGACATCTGCTTTTCTGCTCACATCAGTTGTAAAGAGTGTTTCTTTGTGGTATCATGGCCATCCTGTCAGATTGAACTAGTCTTTTCTTATCAGCACTCTAGATAACGGAGCGGATAGTTAGACAGTTCTTAATAAATAATTTATTACAGTTTTCAATCACTGGTCCTATAATTTGCGAGACTTCTGGCCGTAATTTTCTGTCCTAGTCCAGCCTTGCTGTTCAGACTCATTGCTTTAAAGGAGATTAAAAATTTTACCTACCTGTTTAAACATAGCTTTTACTACCGTCTAATCATAAACAAAGACCTGGGAGCCGAGAGTGACTCTAGCTTTTCAAAAGGATTTACTAACCTGCCCACCTACACAGCCAGAGATTGTCCTGAATAAAATAATTCAATCAGTTGTGCAGGATCTATTTCTGCTTCCACTTTGCTGGCTTGGGTCCTTTATAAGGTCTCCCGCTGCTTTCCCTCTGCCATAATTCAACTCGCTCTCTTTCTCTCTCTGTCTCTCCCATCCTGTGCCTTTAACCTCATCCTCTCAAAAAAGAGTGATGTTGCCTTGGTGACAGCATTCTCACCAGCCAGAGCGCGCGTCTGCAGTCCAGAGCACTTGGTTAAATATAGGAATGTGTCACGTAAAGATGAAGACAGGAAGCATTTAAACACCTATCCATGCTGTTATCAGTGTTAATAGTCATAATCAATAATATATCATTTGGGTTTTATTTCTAGAAGTATAGTATAAAGATGTTCTAGCATAGTTTCATGCTCCTATGAAAATGAACTGGGTCACAGAACAGCCGCTAATCGTTAGAATGAAATCGACCTCCTCGTGTAAGGGGAGATATGAGAACAGAATTTCCAAGCTTTTATTTTAGGATTGATTATTATAATAGATGTGCACAGAAGTGAAAGCTGTGAGAGCCAGTGTGACCATTTTGCTGAATAGAAACATAGAACAACGGAGGGCCTCAAAGTATACTTTTATGTCTACTGTGTGAGTACTGTAGATGGGTACTGGGTAGTTGGATGGATGGATGGATGGATGGATGGATGGATTGTGTGATGGGTACTGGGTAGTTAGATGGATGGATGGATGGATGGATGGATGGATGGACCTGATAAACTGATTTATAAAATAAGCTGAGAACTGATTTATATAATATGTTATATCATACGTGGATCTTCAGCATAAAAATGAAAGTTAGCCTGTTCAAAGGGGTGGATATGAATCCAAAGCTAAGGCGGGCCTACATCCGGACCTTGTGGGACACCTAAACTCTGAAAAATGAATTTTCATCTGTATTAAAAAAAAGAAATTCAGACATAATTTTTCAAAAATTCGTTTACCTGTCATATCTTTAATGCACCATTTAATTTTTGTGTATCCATGCTGATAGAGTCTCAGGAAATGATTTCTTTAATTGTATATAAACGGCATAAAAGTATAAGCCAACATACCCATGGTGCTGGATATAGACGTCAAACAATAGCGGGCCAAAAGCATGGCTTTGTATTATTCCTTCTTGCACTCACATAGGCTCTAAAGTGTACAGGTGGCCATTTTTTCAATTCATTTTTAAATGTACTTAGAATTTAGAAGATGGACATCTGTATTTAAATTTTATATAGCTGTACTGATGAAGCTAGCTGAACCGATTTGTTTAATTGTGCAAAATTTGTGTAGAAGTGACAACCAATGAGTCCAAAAGGCTGGGTATAAACGTGGAAAAAATGCGGGCCTAAAGCCGAATCTTGGAGTACGCCTAATCACACTTATATAAGATCTAAAGATTAAATGTGTCCATTTATAATTAGAATTTATCATTTGTAATTAGAATTTAGTGTATTTTATATTTATATTTATATTTATATTTGTATTGTACTGATGAAGCTGGTTGAACTGATGTGTAGTATTGTAGAATATCTGTGTAAATGTTTAAACCAGTGTCTCTAAAGGGCCGGATATAAAGGGACACTATAAAGGGTCCTAGCCTTTGAAGACTAAAGGCAGGCATTTTCTTCTATTTTATTTATTTGCATATACAGTAGGTTTCAGAAGAAGTTTTGTTCTCTGCATGCTTTTATTTTTTTCCAGACACTTTATTGCACTTAATAAGCCTTTGAAGAAAGACGCCAGCCATTTTCTGTCATTTTCCTGAATTTGTTTTTCAGCTTTTATGTTTTCAGTTGCACATAGCTGGGTTGTCATGATTGGCTGAACTCGTTCGTATGTAGGAATTATTTGTCTTTGAGTAGAAGCCAACAATTTATATAAACTTAGAATAGAATTACCGGTGTACTTACTTAGATTTAAAGAGAAAAGGCAGCTATTTTTTTTTGTCATTTTAATGTATTTGTATTATAATTATTTCATTAATTAATATATTTATAACACACAGTTTTTTGATATCACATGAAAAATGTTATCATTTCTACTAACAATTTATATTAAAAGTATTATAATTATTTATGTGTCTAATATCAGATTAATTGATGCTATTAAGACAAAGGAAATGTCTTAAAGGATGTTACAGAAGGAAAAGAAAATGAAGGTCATTGGAAAGAAAGAAAGAAAGAAAGAAAGAAAGAGAGGGAGAGAGGTGACTTTCTGCTTTAGTTACCTCTCAGAGGTCTAAGCAACCCCCCCCCCCTTCTCACCCCACATGATGCAAATCACTTCCCCTCGTGAATCTCCAGCTCCCTAATTCATCGCCTCGAGGCACGAGATTAATCGTTACCATTATTAAGATAACACAGAATGAGAATTCCTCAACTTGTCCCTTTTCGCTCGTTTCTCTCCGCAGGTGTAACAAAAGAGGATTACGAAATGAGATCCAGGGTTCATATTAATATTTGGTCAATTACTCGAGTCATATTAGTTTGATCTTTTCCGTGGAGGGGAAAAAAAGAAGGGGGATGTTAGCGTGAAAATGAGCGTTAAGCTGTCAGATTTGTGTGTGTGTGTTACACAGTGTGATTGTATTGCACTGTATCATTATTATTTAAATCAGGCCGTGTAGTTTGGCTTTAAATATTAAAAATAAATTAAATCATTAAACATTATACTGTATTACACATCGCCTACAAGTGGTAATAAGTGGATAATGATGTAATAGTTCAGGCATGGAGGTTTCTAACCGTTCCTAAACAATACGTATGTACCGTACCTGTGTGTTATCTGAGTGTGTAAAGACCTCGAAAAAGCCATCATTAGTGTGTTAGTGTGTGTGGGTGTGTGTGAGTGTTAAAATTTGTGTTGTGTGATATACATGAGTATGAGTGTGTTTGTGTATACATGCGCGTGTGTGTCTGTGTGAGTGTGAGAGTGTTAACATTGTGATATAAGTGTGTGTGTGTGTGTGTGTGTGTGTGTGTGTGTGTGTGTGTGTGTGTGTGTGTGTGTGTTAACATTTGTATGGTTTGTGTTTGTCTGTGTGTGTGTGTGTGTATGTGTGTGTGTGTGTGTGTGTGTGTGTGTGAGATGTGTTTGTGTGTATGAATGTTAACATTTGTGATGTGTATGTGTGTTCAATAGGCCGCAGATGCTGGAAAATAAGCCTCACACTATGATGTTCCTCAATGTGATGTCACTGAACGTGTCACTGAATATAATGTCACTCAATACAATGACACACAGAAAGTTATTAATCATTTTTCGGTGTAAGTTTAAAACATTATCACGGCTGACCCGTTTGAGATATCAAAAATCCCTCCGCAATTTTGCATCGTCAATGTCTTTAGATCACATCGGCCCGGTTTGGTGACAATCGTATAAATTCCCCAGGAGGAGTATATCAAAATCCATCGGGTGCGACGCCCCAAAATAACCGGCCTCCTGTTGAGTTGAGCCCATGATATCAATGAGCTCTAAATTTGTACCGAGGTTTGTGTGCCTACATGAAAGTGTGTATGAACTATCCAGCAAAATCTTGTGTGGGGGACCCTGGGGGCCCCGGGGCCACGCGACTCTCAGGCATCCTAATGGCAGCAGAGTCCAACCTGTCTGCCAATTGTCATGAGTTTTTGAGCATGTTAAGACCCCCAAAAAGTCCAAAAGGGTGGAAAAAAATATATAATCCTTAGGAAAACAAGAGGATTTAAAAAAATTTTTATTATAAATGTTCTGATGTGTCACTGACTATATAAATTAGCTGTTACTTTCTTTAACAACAACAACAAATAAAAGTTTGTGATTATTGGTTTTTGGAAGGAGGTCCGAATCGATGCTACGCCATTGATCAGCGTCGCACTTAGAGATCACATGAGAATCTGTCCTTGGGCTTTGTCCCTTTTATCCTATGGGTTGCCATATTGGATCATTTGATGCACAAGCTCTGAACCCCTGCCTCTCTGATCAGCAACCCAGATCCTCAACTGCCTGAGCCACAGTTGCCCTTTTTGAAAACCTCAACAATGTGATAGAATCTGTGCCTCGACACATCTTTAAACATGCAAGGAACCGGAGAGTGGATTTAAAAGAAGTGTAAAGAATCAGGGATTCAGGACTGAAGCCTTGATCTGCCTAAGAGCGTCAGTGTGATTAGTGCGCAAATATATGAGAGAGAGAGAGAGAGAGAGATTGGACGGAAAAACAAGCCCGAGAAGGAAACCCTCCATTTCAATTTTGACAAATCCTCTTAAACATGGTTAGGGCTTAATTACGGGCTGTTCAGTGTTGTGAAGTCATTTCTCACACCGCTGACAGATAGCACGGCCTCGACTAACTCGCGCAGGCTACGCAAAAAAAACTAACGAGGGTTTGCTTTATTTATTTATTTATTTATTTATTTATTTCCCAGAGTTACCCAGCTGTAACAGCCTAGTTAAGCACTACAAGCTGCTCTGAGGCCCATTAGCCCCTCTCAGTTCCTGGTGTAATTGCCTGACACAGGCACAGAGCCCTGGCACATTTAGGAGGCTTCAAACAGCCTATTAAAGCTCTTTATCTCCATCACACGTGCCGATTGCAGTGAAGAGGGAACCACAATATGGAAAATAGGGACGAGTCGAGAGGCGAAGCGTCCGTCGGCTCATTCGCGCCCTCGGAGACGGAGCCGCAAACTGACGAAGCTGACTCTGTGGGCAAGATATTGATTATGTCTGATGCATTATCTGACGTGTATTTATCACCGATGGTGAGGCTCGAACCCGAATCCTCAGATCTGAAAATCAAAAAACTAGATCCTTAGCCATCTGAGCCACCGCTCCCACGTCTTACATTTAATGTATTCTTGTAAGAACAGTTCCCCTCAAAGGTAGCTCCAGCACGGAACTTTGGTTTTATCCAAACATCCATCTGGGAGCTTTTTATAATGAAACTTGGTGGTCTTGTTATCCGCGTTAAACGTGCCGTTATCGCACACAGCCGGGTAACCGCACTGCAATTATGGGAAGCCATTAGGGTCAAACTTGGTCATATGCTTAATTTATGTTAAAAACTAATAGTAACGCGTTAAAATTACTAGATTAATCACATGCGTTAATATTGAAAGCCTTAATTATAATTTTATATTAATAATCTGTTATCTGTTTCTATGGTGACAGCTCGTTACAGCTCGTATGCAGTCGTTATAGTTGTATACGATATGATGACATTTTCTGTAAGAAGTAGTTAATTTAAGGCTCATGGAAGGAGTCTCCAGTGTCAGAGGTGGTGCTAGGACAGAGAAGGGTCAAGGAGCGACCGCTTTAGCCGATGTAACTTCTTTACAGAACTTTATATGTATCTATAAACAGTCAAAAATGATCAGCATTGTTGTGTGGCTTAGTAGTTAGCGTTGTCGCCGTGCACCTCCAGGGTCGGGGTTCGATTCCCGCCTCGGGTCTGTGTGCACTTCCCAAATTGAATACTTTTCGATGAAAGCATGCTTGAGGTGTGCTCCTCCTCCGCTTCTACATTCCTCCCTACTCTAATCTTAATACAATCTGCGATGTGAATATCAGCACTAACTAACAGACGGGCGCCGTCGCCGTCCCCGAAGCCTCCGTCCATCCACGCGGCTGCTTTGTTCCTTCCCCACAGCCTCAGCAATCAATTCCAATCCATTAGGATTCCTGCACGTGTAATTAGCTTAGCCGCCTCGCTTTATTCTCTCAGTAACCGTTTCTCTGCTTTTCACTTTTATTTTCCATCACAATCAGCCGAAGCCCGGCGTTCGCAAGTGTAATCCCCCATTAACTGAATTTAACTTCAATTATTTTCCGAATTATCACAGAGCTAATTGGAGTTGCGCGCCCGCTCCTCCTGTAGACTGCAGACTGTCTCGCAAGCGCTTAATTACACTCGTCTCTACAACACATCCCTCTCTTCCTCTCCTCGCTTTCTCTCCTTCTCTTATATTGACGCGAATTAAGGTCATCTCTCTCGTTTTTAACGTTTTACTTTCAATTCACTGAGCTCTCCTGTCTTCTCTCTCTCTTATTCTCTCTCTTAATTCTTTTAATTCTTTCTAATTCAGTGAGCTTTATTGTCTACTCTCCCTCGTTCGCTCTCTTTTAAAAAAAATACATTTATTTTAATTCAGTAAGTGTTACTGTCGCGCTCTCTCCTTCTCACACACACACCCACACACACACCTCCTCTCTCCGTCTCTCTCTCTGTCTCTGTCTCTCACTTAAAAAAAAAAAATCACGGTTCAAATCATTTAGCTTTACTGTCTCGTCTCTCTTGCTCTCTCACTCTCACACTGTTTCTTTCTCTCTGTCTAACTCACTCTCTTTCTCTGTCTTGCTGTCTCACTCTCTCTTGTGTGTCTCTCTCTCTCTCTTGTGTGTCTCTCTCTGTCTTGCTGTCTCTCTCTCTCTCGTCTCTCTCTTGTCTCTCTTTCTCGTCTCTCTCTTGTCTCTCTCTCTCGTCTCTCTATCTCTCTCTCTCTCTCTCTCGTCTCTCTCTCTCGTCTCTCTCTTGTCTCTCTCTCTCGTCTCTCTCTCGTCTCTCTCTCTCTCTCTCTCGTCTCTCTCTCTCGTCTCTCTCTTGTCTCTCTCTCTCGTCTCTCTCTTGTCTCTCTCTCTCGTCTCTCTCTCTCTCTCTTGAGTCTCTCTCGTCTCTCTCTCTCGTCTCTCTCTCTCTCTCCCTCTCTCGTCTCTCTCGTCTCTCTCTCTTGTATCTCTCTCTCTCTGTCTTGCTGTCTCACTCTCTCTCGTCTCTCTCTTGTCTCTCTCTCTCTCTCAGTTGAGTTCAGTAGGTCTTTATTGGCATGAATGTTTAGCATAAAAATTACATTGTTTCCAAAGCATTTAGAAAACATTAATTACATTGTAAATAACATCACTGTGAATTAAATATAAACATTATAAACATATTAAACGTGAAAGAATAGCATTAGGTAAACAATAAAAAAAAAGCAAGAACAACAAAAACAAAACAAAAAAACATCAATATTCTCTCTCTCTCTCTCTCTCTCTCTGTCTCACTGTCTCTCTCTCTAGCTGTCTGTCTCTGTCTCTCTTTCTCTTTTCAATGAGCTTTGTTGTCAACCGCTCTCTTTCTTTTTTCCCCTCTCTCCTTCCCTCACTCTCTCTTATGTATTGATTTTTTATTTTTATTTTAATTCAGTGTTACTGAGTGAGACTCTCTTTCTTATTTTCTTACATTTTCGTTTTCATTCTCATTCCGTACGTCTCATCAGATTCGTACATCACCTTTTCTCTCTCTCTGTTTCATTGTCTTTCTTTAAGTCTTTGTCTCTTTCTCCTTCGCTATCCCTTATTCCGTCTTCCTGTCTTAGTCTCTCACTTATTGTCCTTCTCTGTTTCTTTTCCTTTTCCGGCTCTCTCTATCTGTCTTTAGCGTTCTTCTCTTCTTTAATTCTTTAATTAATTACTCAAATAACTGAGAAATATCTTCTCTCTCTTTCTCTCACTCTATTTCATAATCTCAGTGTATGTCTCACTCACTCACTCACTCACTCACTCACTCACTCACTCACTCACTCACTCACTCACTCATACACCTTCTATACCGCTTTATCCTGTATTCAGGGTCACGGGGGGTCTGGAGCCTATCCCAGGAGACTTAGGGCACGAGGCAGGGTACACCCTGGACAGGATGTCAGTCCATCGCAGGACACACACACACACACACACACACACACACACACACACACACACACACACACACACACACACTATCG